>CM056059.1:322830537-323315537 GCA_029574335.1 Rana kukunoris | reverse complement strand
ATATTTATGCAATTCATATGTGGACAGTATGTGTCGTTTTTAATTCTGGAGATGTCCTAGACAAATTTCTGCATTTAATGGGCATACATGAATACGACATCTTGTTTTGGGTAATGTATAAGACCATGACATGAAATGATTTCTCAGGATGCTTCATTATAACTTTTATATTATGCCCACAGTCACCCCGACACCCCTTCACAAAAAAAAAAATATTAAAAAAATGTATATAATTTTTTTTTCATAGACATAAAAATTGAGCTGACAATTTCACGACCTAAATAAGAAAAAGCCCACACCCCACAGCCACGCCCTACACTATGGAACACACACACCCTTTGAGAAAAAAAAAGAAAAAAAGGTACTTTTTTTTATAGGCGTAATAATTTCTCAAGTGAATAAAGATCACTCATTAAAAAAATAAAGCTGCCAATATTCTGTCAAACAAGACCTAAATAAGGAAAAATCTAGAGATATACATTTTCTTTCACCCCCAACAAAACTAACATTTTGGTACTTTTTTCATAGACACAATTTCTCAAGTGAATAAAGATAACTCCTATTTAAAAAAAAAAAGAAAAAAAAAAAAAAAGGAAAAGTCCAGAGATTTATTTTTTTCTAATATGTCCACAGCCACCCCCCCCCCCCAAACTACACACACACACACCCCATTGAAAAAAAAATGGTAACTTTTTTTTAATAAACATAATAATTTCTCAAATGAATAAAAATAACCTGTGAAAAAAAGAAAAATAAAGCTGCCATTATTCTGTCAATCAAGAAAAATCCAGAGATATAATTTTTTTTTACTCCCAATAAAACTAAAAATGTTGGTACTTTTTCCATGGACATAATTATTACTCAAGTGAATAAAGATATGGTAACTCCCATTTAAAAATAAATAAAGCTGCCAACATTCTGTCAAACAAAATCTAAATAAGGAAAAATCCAGATATATCATTTTTCTGACAGAATATTTGTAGCTTTATTTTTTATTTATTTTTAAATAGGAGTCATCTTTATTCACTTGAAAAATAATTATGTCCATGGAAAAAGTACCAACATTTTGTTGGAGGGGGAAGAAAAGGTATATCTCTGGATTTTTCTTGTTTGACAGAATATTGGCAGCTTTATTTATTTTATTTTAACAAGTTATCTTTATATATTTGAGAAAAAAAAGCTAAATTTTTTCTTTCTTCAAAGGGGTGTGCGTGTGTAAGGGGAGGGGATGGGGGGGGGGGGGAGGTGGGAGTGGGACTGTGGACATATTAGAAAACCCACAGATAGACGTCCGGTCAGGGGAGAGGAGACAGATCGTGTGTTTCTAGTATATAGGAGCAAAGATCGGTCCTCCCGCCCCCTCGGCTCCTGCCTCATTGGATTTGATTGACAGCAGCCAATGGCTCCTGCTGCTATCAATCTATCCAATGAGGACCAGAGACAGCGACTGGAGCTGGTGTGCTCGTCCCTGTTGCTGAAAAGACCGGGTTCAGCCCCTTAAAGCGGGATTCCACCCAAGATTTTTTTTTTTTTTAAAAGTCAGCAGCTACTAACACTGTAGCGGCTGACTTATAATAAGGACACTTACCTGTGATAGTCGCCCGTGATGTCGGTCCCCCGACGGCGATCGCTCGGTCCTGGCGCCTCCATCCTTTCTAAGGGAAACAGGCAGTGGAGCCTTACGGCTTCACTGCCCGTTTCCTACTGTGCATGCGCGACTCGCATGGCGGTTTGTGAATGGGTGGCTGCCCCCTGGGATACACACAGTTCCCAGAAGGCAGCGCGCCCCATTCACCAGAAGACACCGTGATGGAGAACGAGACAGAAAATCCTCCGCGGTGGAAGAAGAGGCAGAAGAGCTACTTCTGCATGGCAACCACCCTTTCAGGTGAGTATAAATGTAAAAAAATATTAAATTCAAAATAAACAAAAATGTTATATTTTTATATACCGTAACTTTTTTTTTTAAGCTTTAATTTTTTATTATTTCGCAGAGTATTTATGGCGACCCATTTGGGAAACCAGCAAGAAAAAAGAAGGCTATCAGTGCCGAGCCAATGAGCTGTGGACAGAGGATTCCCCCTGGAAGGCTGCTATTAGTGCCAAGCTAATGAGCTGTGGATAGAGGATTCCGTGTGAAAGGCTGCTATCATTGCCCGGTCAATGAGCTGTGGGTGGAGGATTCCTACTGGAAGGCTATCGGTGCCAGGCCAATGAGTTGTGGGTGGAGGATTCCCCCTGGAGCACTGCTATCAGCGCCAGGCCAATGATCTGTGGGTGGAGGATTCCCCTTCGAAGGCTGCTATTAGTTCCAAGCGAATGAGCTGTGGGTGGAGGATTCCTCCTGGAAGGCTGCTATCAGTGCCAAGCCAATGAGTTGTGGGTGGAGGATTCCCCCTGGAAGGCTGCTATCAGTGCCAAGCCAATGAGCTGTGGGTGGAGGATTCCCACTGGAAGGCTATCGGTGCCAGGCCAATCAGCTGTGGGTGGAGGATTCCCCCTGGAACATTGCTATCAGCGCCAGGCCAATGAGCTGTGGGTGGAGGATTCCCCCTGGAAGGCTGCTATCAGTGCCAAGCCAATGAGTTGTGGGTGGAGGATTCCCCCTGGAAGGCTGCTATCAGTGCCAAGCTAATGAGCTGTGGGTGGAGGATTCCCACTGGAAGGATATCGGTGCCAGGCCAATGAGTTGTAGGTGGAGGATTCCCCCTGGAACATTGCTATCAGCGCCAGGCCAATGAGCTGTGGCTGGAGGATTCCCCCTGGAAGGCTGCTATCAGCGCCAGGCCAATGAGCTGTGGGTGGAGGATTCCCCCTGGAAGGCTGCTATCAGTGCCAAGCCAATGAGCTGTGGGTGGAGGATTCCCCCTGGAAGGCTGCTATCAGTGCCAAGCTAATGAGCTGTGGGTGGAGGATTCCCCCTGGAAGGCTGCTATCAGCGCCAGGCCAATGAGCTGTGGGTGGAGGATTCCCCCTGGAAGGCTGCTATCAGTGCCAAGCCAATGAGTTGTGGGTGGAGGATTCCCCCTGGAAGGCTGCTATCAGCGCCAGGCCAATGAGCTGTGGGTGAAGGATTCCCCCTGGAAGGCTGCTATCAGTGCCAAGCCAATGAGCTGTGGGTGGAGGATTCCCCCTGGAAGGCTGCTATCAGTGCCAAGCTAATGAGCTGTGGGTGGAGGATTCCCACTGGAAGGCTATCGGTGCCGAGCCAATGAGTTGTAGGTGGAGGATTTCCCCTGGAACATTGCTATCAGCGCCAGGCCGATGAGCTGTGGGTGGAGGATTCCCCCTGGAAGGCTGCTATCAGTGCCAAGCCAATGAGTTGTGGGTGGAGGATTCCCCCTAGAAGGCTGCTATCAGCGCCAAGCCAATGAGTTGTGGGTGGAGGATTCCCACTGGAAGGCTATCGGTGCCAAGCCAATGAGTTGTAGGTGGAGGATTTCCCCTGGAACATTGCTATCAGCGCCAGGCCGATGAGCTGTGGGTGGAGGATTCCCCCTGGAAGGCTGCTATCAGTGCCAAGCCAATGATTTGTGGGTGGAGGATTCCCCCTGGAACATTGCTATCAGCGCCAGGCCAATGAGCTGTGGGTGAAGGATTCCGCCCTGTCAGGTAGGTATACATTTTTTTATTTTTATTTTTACGATTTTTGGGGATAAAAAAAAAAAATGGGTAGAACGCCACTTTAAGCCCTGCTATTTTTTTTTTTTATTAAATTCAAAATAAACAAAAGTGTTATATTTTATATTTTTATATTCCGTAACTTTTTTTTTTTTTTTTAAGCTTTACTTTTTTATTATTTCGCAGAGTATTTATGGCGACCCATTTGGGAAACCAGCAAGAAAAAAAGAAGAAGAAGAAGAAGAAGAAAAAAAAGAGAGAAATGAAAATGAGGCGGGAAGGTGAGACAAGGGCACATCATCTGAGGAAAGATTTAAATGTTACAGGAAACAAATTGCATTGAAACGCGGCTTCTGAGGAAGTAGAGAAAGAGAAAGTGCGGCGAGAAGTCCTGATTAGATTCTCACTTTGAATATTGTCAGCGGAGACCAGAAGAAGCCTCCCGAGTGCCCGTCCTTCTACATTCACACAATGGAAGTCAACATTCACCTTTTCACTCAAGATTCTTTATTAATAGAAAGATCTTTTTAAGATCATTACATAAAAAAAATAAAAAAATTAAAGCAGTCGTAAACCACTTAAGGGCCCATTCACACCTGAGCGGCAAAACGCCTGTCGCGCGACGCTCGTGCCGCTGGAGGGGAAATTTCCCATTCATGTCTATAGAGATGGTTCACATCTCTGAGACGCCGAACGCCTGTCGCCTGAAAAAAAGTCCCGGACCCTTTTTTTCAAGCGACATTGGCGTTCGCCCATAGACATGAATGGGAAGATTTGTAAAAAAAAAAAAAAAATCGAAGCGCGGCAAGTAAAGCCGCGTATGCGGCGTTACTTGCCGCTCAGGTGTGAATGCAGCCTTAGCCTCTGAGAATTGGTGTTTACAAGTTAAAAACATCTGTTATTTTTTTTGCCAGAAAATTACTCAGAACTCCCAAAATTATATATATATATTTTCGAACACCCTAGAGAATAAAATGGCGGTCTTTGCAATACTGTCTCGCTGCTCTGCTCCTTACAGCAGCGCATGTTCTCTTCCTCTGGGCTCCCAGTCAGCCTGCCCTTCGGCCCAGGCCGCATGGTTCCTGGAGCAGAGAGGAGGTGGAGGCAGGGCCGATCCTAGGCAGGGTGCACAGGGTGCTTTGCACCCAGGCGCCTGCAGACGTGGGGGCACCGAAGTGCCAGAGTTCTCCCCTCCCTCCTTCTCTCCTTGTTTGTGTCCATCCAGAACTAGTGTTCTGAGCATAGGTGTGTGTCCGTCCAGAACTGATGTGTCTCTGACCGTCTCCTGTATTATGTCTGCAGTCTCTGACCGTCTCCTGTACTATGTCTGCAGTCTCTGACCGTCTCCTGTACTATGTCTACAGTCTCTGACTGTCTCCTGTACTATGTCTGCAGTCTCTGACCGTCTCCGGTACTATGTTTGCAGTCTCTGACCGTCTCCTGTACTATGTCTACAGTCTCTGACCGTCACCTGTACTATGTCTGCAGTCTCTGACCGTCTCCTGTACTATGTCTGCAGTCTCTGACCGTCTCCTGTACTACGTCTGCAGTCTCTAACCGTCTCCTGTACTGTGTCTGCAGTCTCTGACCATCTCCTGTACTATGTCTGCAGTCTCTGACCATCTCCTGTATCATGTCTGTACTATGTCTGGGGGCTCTTTCTAGCAGACTCTCTAACAGAAGCCCTCTCTGTGTCCATCACAGAGGCCCCCCCTCCAGGTCCCAATAAAGTACTCTACTTCTCTTCCTGTATTTTGTTTATTGGTAAGAGATCATGTAAGGATCCCAGGGTAATGAAGACTTTGTGGGGGAGCATCTCTGTTGTGGAGTCATTGCCATAGAAACATTTGTAAAGGGGAGGAGTTAGTAAAATGACCACGCCCATTTGGGGCGCCAGAAATATTTCTGCACCCAGGCGCCTGTGACCCTAGGATTGGCCCTGGGTGGAGGAACCAAGGTTCTGGGTGCGCCAGGGTGGCCGCGCTCGCTCCTGTTCGCCTCTTCGGTGGTCAGGGAGGGGATGGAGCTCTTCTCCCTCCTCCGGTTTTACATCCAACTGCCCTCCTCGCTGGCCACCTTCCCCCCGAATCCCCGCCGCTGTTTGCTGCCATGCTCGCGCTGCCGCCAAACTCTGCTTAAAAAAAACGGCCCACAATTTTTTGAAATTTTATTTATTTATTTTTTAAACGGCCCACTGAGCCATCGGCCCACCGGGAAACTCCCGGTAGTCCCGATGGCCAGTCCATCCCTGCCTGTACCCACTTTGTCACTCTGCACTCTCCTCCTATTAACCTGCTGCTCGGCAGAACATGAGCTTATTGGCTCTTTGTACTCCTTTTTCTGAGCCGAGGTCTTTCTGGACCCACCCCAGCTTATGACTGGACAGTGATAGGAGAAGCAGCACAGTGATGAGCTAACCTCTCTGTCACTGCTTTCTTCTCTTATCAGCCAGCTCCTTGGCAATGCATGAGCTTAAGATAGGGGGAGGGAGTGTTTTTGGGAAGGGGGAAAGCACATGAGCTTCACATGGTGGGGGGGTGCTTTCAGGCAGGGGGGCTCTGCTGCCCCACCCCAAAGCACCCTGCCCCCCCATGTAAATGAGTACATACATAGTACATAGTACCTATACCTACTCAGTGCTTGGCAGCACAAGAGATTATTGGCTCTTTGTACTGCTTTTTTTGAGCCCAGGTCCCTCAGGACCCACCCCTGCTTAGGACTGGACAGTGAAAAGAGAAGCAGCACAGTGATTAGCTAATCTCTTTGTCACTCGGCTTTCTCCTCTTATCGGCCTGCTCCTTGGCAATGCATGAGCTTAAAATAGGAGGTGTTTTTGAGCAGGGGGGCTTTGCTGCCCCACCCCAGCGCACCCTTCCCTCCCCCCCAATGTGAATGAGTATCAGGTACGTAGTACCTGTACCCAGGGATGGACTGGCCATTGGGACTACCGCGAGTTTCCCGGTGGGCCGATGGCTCAGTGGGCCGGCTTCAGTCACAGCGGACCGCCGCCCCCCTCCGCTCCTCTGTCTCTCCCTCCCTGTAGCACTCACCTGGAGGGGAACAGAGAAGTAGGGGGATGACAGAGGAGCATGGGGGGGGGGGGGGGGGGCAGAAGGTGCACGGGGAAGGGGACAGACAGCTGACTCAACAGCTATGGTCTGGGAGTTTCTCACTTCTGCCTAATCTTGTCCCATGGGGGGGCACCAAACTGATCCTTTCCCCCCCGGGTGAAATAATGTCTAGCTTCCCCACTGGTACTTCCTATAAGAGGAGCAGTACCAGCCGTTCTACTCTAATAAAGTAGAACAGCTAGTGGCTAGTGAAGGTGGAGAGGGTGCTTGGGTGGCTGGGGGGGGGGGGTGGGAGATGTCCAGCCGCCGCCATAGGAGAGACCTGTCAAAGTGGGCCAGTCTGGATGAAGTCCATGGCTAAATGTTTCTCCCAGTCCAGCCCTGCCTGTACCCACTCTGTCACTGACTGGACGGTGATAGGAGAAGCAGCACAGTGATGAGCCCCTCTCTCTGTCACTCTTCTCCTATCAGCGTGCTCCTTGTCAGCTTTTCGTGATTTCCCCAGATAGCTCCGCTATACAAGGACTGCAAGAGGCTGATACCGGGTAAAAAATAAAAATACTTGTGCTGATGTATTATTGATTACTATTACTGCATTAATTTCAGTCTTTTTACTTTTGCCCGGAGTTCAGCTTTAAAAAAAAATGGAGTCGGTTCCGCCAATGTGGCCGGGTCTATAAAACGCCTCGTATTTATTTTACGCTCTTCCTCACAAAATCCATAAACGCATTTGTAATGCTTAGTTTGTTTTACAGAACTTCTTTCATTATTTTTTTATTTTTTTTTATTTTTTTTACCACCCTTAACGAAACGCGTACTCAGGGCAATAAAAAAAAAAAAAAAAAAGACAATTCTATTTGAAGACTCTTCGCTACGCCTCCGCCGCCGCCGCCGCCGCCGTAATAATCATGTCAGCTGGGAGAGGTCAAAATTGTACGACGTTCTTCTATTTCACAGAAACATTTCTTTTTATGATTTATCCCGAGGAATAATTCCATCACACAAAGTAAACCAGAACTTACAGGTTTTTTTATTTTTTTTTTATTTATTTACATTTTATGTCCCATTTGAAGGGATTCATCTAATTTTTGAGATGCTTGACCTAAGTTTTTTATCTGCAAGTCATATTACTTATAGAGCGAGGAAGTAAATTATTGTCATAAAACGCCTACAATCCGCGCTAAACTTTGACAAAATTATGCCCTCTTATACATTAAGGGAGCCCATAAATTCCTATTTTAAATTGCCCTGGCTTTGAGATCATGCCGAGACATCGATCATTTCAGCAGAAGACGAAGAGGGGAGAAAAAAAAAAAAAAGAAGAAGAAAAAAAAGTGAGAAACAGACGCAGTATCTCTTCCAGCATGCATTAAATAATATAGGAAGGTGGCGAGCTCAGTGGCTCCACCTGCTGTCACAAGTTAAAACTGAGCAACTGCCAAAAAGTAGTACTGCTTCCTAGTAAGCAAAAAAAAATACTGGGCCAGATTCTCAAAAAATGGCGTATTTGCGGCGTAGCGTATCCTATTTACGCTCCGCCTACGCAGTTTTTACGGGCAAGTGCTGTATTCTCAAAGCACTTGCTCCGTAATTTGCGTTTGCGTAGCGTAAAGGGGACAGCGTAAGGCCGCGTAATTCAAATAGGGAAGAAGGGGGGCGTGCTGTATTTAAATTAGGCGCGCCCCCGTGCCTAACGAACTGCGCATGCGCCGGCCTTAAACGTAGGCCACTGCGCATGCTCCATCGTACGCCACAAATAAATCGATTACGATGGCAACGTAATTAACGTATAGGCCTATTCGCGACGGGTCACGCAAATGACGTAGACGACGGAAAAGCGCGACGCTGTCCCGACGTCCATACTTTAAGGATCACTAAAGGAATTTTTTTTTTTAGCTAAATAGCTTCCTTTACCTTACTGCAGTACTGGTTTCATGTCCTTATTGTTTGTTTTTGCTTTGAAGTTGCTGTAATCCTGCTCTGTTCTCCACACTTACTGGTTGTCTGTTTCCTTATAACCACAGTGCTGGGAGCTTTCTCACGGTGGTCTAAGCTGTCATTACTGTGTGTCTAAAACTTCCCAGATCAGATTCATTTTAAAAACAAAACACTGCCCTGGATTTGTTTATTTTTGTTCTGTGTGTCTCTTTCTACTTCACAGAAACATGAAGCCAGTTCAAAAGTGAAACTAACCTGCAGGCACATTATATGATTTATTTTTATCTATTTTTAATTATTTTGAAAAGGAATCAGTTAACTTTTATGTCTCTATACCCTGTAAACAGTCATTTCAGCAAAATTTTTTTTTTCCTTTAGTGACCCTTTAACATGGCTTACGCCGGACCTACGCAAGGTTACCCCCTCATATAGCAGGGGTAACCTTACGCTTACGCAAACTACGTAAACTACGTCGACGCGGCGCACAAAACGTTCGGGAATCGGCGCATCGGCTCATTTGCATATTCGGCGCAGAAATCGTCGTAAACGCCACCTAGCGGCCGGCGTATTATTGCATTTAGGATCCGACGGTGTAAGTGACTTACGCAAGTCGGATCCTAGCCTAATTCCGGCGTATCTTGTTTTGTGAATACAAAACAATGATACGCCGGCGGGACATTCGAATTACGCCGGTGTATCTGTAGATACGCCGGCGTAATTCTTTTGAGAATCTGGCCCAAAGTCTTTAACCGCTTAAGACCCGGACCATTATGTCCTATCCCTACATGTTTCGTCAATGTGGCTACCTTAGGAGAATTTATTGTGGGACCACCAGTCCGTAACCCAGCTCTAACATAGAATTCAAGAACATATTAACAATTGTTAGGATAATACATATCATATATGAACACGACCAGAGACTTTTTATGTTACAAATATGAAAGGACAGTAAACTCTCCTAAGACAGCCCATCCATTAGTCTTATTTTTTTTTTATTTAATTTTTTTCAAAAAGAACAAAAATGAATGACCCCAATTCCCACACCCACACATTATAGGTGGATGAGGGCATCACTCTCACCGAGCCTTTGTATTCTTTAGAAGAGGCTTCCTCCTGGGATGACAGCCATGCAGACCAATTTGAAGCAGTGTGCGGCGTATGGTCTGAGCTCTGACAGGCTGACCCTCCCACTCTTCAAACTCTGCAGCAATGCTGGCAGAACTTATACGTCTATTTTCCAAAGAAAAGGCCGTCTAGCGCCAACTGGCATTAGGGACATGCTCCTGCGCGTGCACGCTATTTGTTGCGTACGCACATGCACATTGGACGCGAATCAGCAGTTCTCTTGCAGGCCTGTTCTGAGTGAAACCTGTCCTGCTAAACTGCTGTATGGTCTTGGCCACCGGGGAGGGAAAATGGCTAATCGGGCCCAATATGGACATTTTCACTTAGGGGTGTACTCACTTTTGTTGCCAGCGGATTTAGAACCTGAATGGCTGTTTGTTGAGTTATTGTGAGGGGACAGAAAATGTACACTGTTATACAAGCTGTACACTCGCTACTTTAGATTGTAGATACAAAGGGCCAGATTCAGAAAGATCGGCGTATCTTTGTGCGGGCGTAGCGTATCTCCTTTACGCTACGCCGCCGCAACTTAGAGAGGCAAGTGCTGTATTCACAAAGCACTTGCTCCCTAAGTTACGGTGGCGTAGCGTAAATGGGCCGGCGTAAGTCTGCGTAATTCAAAGTAGCTAGGCAGTGGGCGTGTTTTAGTATAATGATCCGTGACCCCCATGCAAACGATGGGCCGAACGAACGGCGCATGCGCCGTCCGTGGACATATCCCAGTGCGCATGTTCAGAATCACGCCGAATAGAATGCCTAAGATACACGTCGGACACTGCCTACGACATGGGTCTTCAAACTACGGCCCTCCAGTTGTTCAGGAACTACAATTCCCATCATGCCTAGTCATGTCTGTGAATGTCATTGTGTTACAATGCCTCATGGGATGTGTAGTTCTACAGCAGCTGGAGGGCCGTAGTTTGAGGATCCCTGGCCTACGACGTGAACCTCACAGCCCCATTCACGTACGACTTACGTAAACGACGTAAAGAACGACGGCTGTTCCGACGTCCATACCTTTGCATGGGCTGCGCCACCTTTTTGGTGGTTTATCTAAACCACGCCTTACGTAAACGGCGTAGATTACTGCGTCGGGCGTACGTACGTTCGTGAATCGGCGTATCTTGCTCATTTGCATATTTTTTATTGGAACGCCGAATGCGTCCAGCGTAACTACGCGCCCCCGTAGGCAAGTTGTTTTTCGGCGTATCTCGCTTTGTGAATCGGCGCAAAGAAGCGACGGCGTACATTTGAAATCTGGAGATACGCCGGCGTAAAGCTACCAGAATCTGGCCCAAAGTGTCATTTCTTCAGTGTTGTCACACGAAAAGATACAAGAAAATATTTACAGAGATGTGAGGGGTGTACTGACTTTTGTGAGATACTGTATGTAGACATGCTTTACCCGTTCCCTATTAGATTTAGAATGATTGGGTAGTGCCGGCTCTCCTCCGCAGCGGGCGGACGGTGGTTATTGTCGGGGAGGAACATGCTTCACCTACTTTTTATGACTTCATGCTGTTTGAACATTATGATGAGGTGATTGTATCCTCTCCTTTGTCCACTCCCCGGGACTTCACTCGTCTCCTATTCCCGTTATAAAGTCGCTTTTCTCTGTAGCAATGTTGAAGAATTATGGATGCAATTTGTTTGCCGAGTGTAATATTCCTCGGGTGGTTTATGGGTTTTATTGTGTTGTGCGTGACCATCCCAAAATACGTGGCCTCAGGACTTAAAGTGGACCTTACATGAATAATGCAAGGTCCGTGTATTATCTAACCCCCCCCCCCCCACCTCCTCCCCACCCCCGCTCCCCTAATAAAAAATGCTGACAGCAGCTTAGGGTGTCTCAATGGTTAGCACTTGCAACACTCGGATCCTTGGTTTGAATCCCAACCAGAGCGCCACCTCCATGGAGCTTGCATGGGTTTCCTTCCACACTCCAAAGGCATGCTGTATGGGCGTCTGCAGAACTTTTTTCAGGGGGTCAATATCGCATTATCACGTTCAGAGACTACAGACGTAGTACAGGAGATGGTCAGAGACTATGGACATGGTACAGGAGACAGTCAGAGACTGTGGACATGGTACAGGAGACAGTCAGAGACTGTGGACATGGTACAGGAGATGGTCAGAGACTGCAGACATAATACAGGAGACAGTCAGAGACTGCAGACATAGTACAGGAGACAGTCAGAGACTGTGGACATGGTAGAGGAGATGGTCAGAGACTGCAGACATAATACAGGAGACAGTCAGAGACTGCAGACATAATACAGGAGACAGTCAGAGACTGTGGACATGGTAGAGGAGATGGTCAGAGACTGCAGACATAATACAGGAGACAGTCAGAGACTGGAGACATAATACAGGAGACAGTCAGACACTGCAGACATAATACAGGAGACAGTCAGAGATTGTGGACATAATACAGGAGACAGTCAGAGATTGTGGACATGGTACAGGAGACAGTCAGAGACTGTGGATATGGTACAGGAGATGGTCAGAGATTGCACACATAATACAGGAGACGGTCAAAGACTGTGGACATGGTACAGGAGACAGTCAGAGAATGTGGACATGGTACAGGAGACAGTCAGAGACTGTGGACATAATACAGGAGACAGTCAGAGACTGTGGACATGGTACAGGAGATGGTCAGAGATTGCACACATAATACAGGAGACGGTCAGAGATTGCACACATAATACAGGAGATGGTCAGAGACTGTGGACATAATACAGGAGACAGTCAGAGAATGTGGACATGGTACAGGAGACAGTCAGAGACTGTGGACATAATACAGGATACAGTCAGAGACTGTGGACATGGTACAGGAGATGGTCAGAGACTGCAAACATAGTACAGGAGAAGACCAGAGACTGCAGACATACTACAGGAGACAGTCAGAGACCGCATACATGGCACAAGAGACTGTAAGAGACTGTAGACAAAGTACAGGAGAGGGTCAGAGACTGCAGACATGGTACAGGAGATGACCAGAGACTGCAGAAATACTACAGGAGACAGTCAGAGACTGCAGACATGGCACAAGGGACTGCGGACATGGCACAAGGGACTGCGGACATGGCACAAGACATGATCAGAGACTTCATACATGGCCTGGAAGACTGCAAGAGACTGCATATGATGATGAAGAAAAGAGGGAAGGACGGCCGCACTCCAAGGATTTTCAAACGAAAAAAGTTGTCTTTATTGTAAATCCAAAAACATGTACAGTCACAGCAATCACAGAAAACAGGACAGCCGACGCGTTTCGCACTCGATCAGTGCTTAGTCATGGCTATGGTATGGTGCTAACACAAAAACATTTATACTAAACCCCAAAATACCAAATAAAACATGTGACTCCCTACGTGGTCACCCTACATGGGCACAGTGAGGCATGGACACAGTGAGGCATGAAGGGAGTCACATGTTTTATTTGGTATTTTGGGGTTTAGTATAAATGTTTTTGTGTTAGCACCATACCATAGCCATGACTAAGCACTGATCTAGTGCGAAACGCGTCGGCTGTCCTGTTTTCTGTGATTGCTGTGACTGTACATGTTTTTGGATTTACAATAAAGACAACTTTTTTCGTTTGAAAATCCTTGGAGTGCGGCCGTCCTTCCCTCTTTTCTTCATCATCATTGCCACTTGCATCGCCAGCACCTTGGTAATCCAATTATCCTTGATCGTCTACAGGTCTCACCTGGAGCGGTGATTTCTTTTCTTTTGTCTTTTTTGGATTTTGCAAGAGACTGCATACATGTGGGGGTGACAGAGAGAGACAGACGGGGGTGAAAGAGAGAGACGGAGGGGGTGACATAGAGGGGTGTTGGTGGTTGGGGGGGGTTCAGAGCAAGAGACCCCTAGCCCTGTCTGCAGTCCCTCCCTCTAGGGCCCCTGTGTCCCAATGGTGTGTATAATGCTCAGTATGATATCTTGTATGCCAGTAGGATGTCCATAAGAGCCAGCAGCTGGCAACTCTTGTTGGGTGAGGACAGGGGGTGCGCTGTTCCTTCCATTGGATCTATGATGTGACATGGAGCGGTCCCTGGCTGCTTGCGTTTTCTAACCTATCCTTGTTCTCTGATCCCCCGGTCAGTCTGTCCTCCAGGCCTGAGAGCAGCAAGGAGGTTTAAGGAGTCCAGGGGTTCCAGGCTCTGGGAGGCGCCGGGGAGCCGAGGTTGTACGGGAAAGCCTTCCCACTACACGTCAGACTCATCTGTCAGGTACATGACAATATTCATATGTTAGAATGGCCCAGTCACAGTCCAGACCCAAATCCCATTGAGAATCTGTGGCAAGACTTGAAAATTGCTGATCACAGATGCTCTCCATCCAATCTGACAGAGGCAGAGATATTTTACAAAGAAGAATGGGCAGAAATGTCCCTCTCTAGATGTGCAAAGCTGGTAGAGACACCCCCAAAAAGACTTGCAGCTGTAATTGCAGAGAAAGAAGATTCTACAAAGTATTGACTCCGGGGGGCGCCATACAAATGTACCCCACACACTTCTCACATATTTATTAAAAAATGTTGAACCATTTATAATTTTCCTTCCACTTCTCAATCATGTGACACTTTGTGTTGGTCGATCACATAAAATCCCAATAAAATACATTTACCTTTTTGGGTGTAAGATGACAACATGTGGGGTGTGAATACTTTTTCAAGGCTCTGTATATTACATTTTTGTACATTTCTGGGTTTAGATACACTGTAACCATTGCACTTTTTTATATATACATATAATTAAAGAGAAAAACATCACAGTGAAATACAATAGTTAGCACAGTTCAGTGTTCTGTTCAGATGCCAGGATTGAGCTCGCCATCTAGTGGCCAATTAGGACCGTTGCAGTTATTTTGTACAATTAAATCTTTTGATCTTTACCACTGCATTGTCACAAACCTACCTCTGTACTTATTCTGCCCCCCTCCTGTCCTCAGCTGTTAACACCCCCCAATGTCCATTAGATGGATTCATTCACCCCGTACACCTCTCCACATCTCACCTCCATTGTTTCCTTTATTTATTCTTTTAACCCTTTCATGACTAAGCCCATTTCTGACATTTGGTGTAAAAATCCATATTTTATGCTAGAAAATTACTCAGAACCCCCAAACATTAAATATATTTTTCTTAGCAGAGAATCTAGAGAAAATGGCGATTGTTGCAATATTTTATGTCACGCGGTATTTGTGCGGCGGTCTTTTAAACGCAACTTTTTGGGAAAAATTAACTTTCATGAATTAAAAAAATAAAATAATGTAAAGTTAACCCAATTTTTTTGTAGAATGTGAAAGATGAAGTTACACCAAGTAAATAGATACCAAACACGTCACGCTTTACAATTGCCACGCACCCGTGAAATTGGGACAAACTACCTAAAAAATCTCTATACGCAACGCTTAAATTTACAGAGTTACAGAAAAAAAATAAGACAACAGTAAAGTTAGCCCAATTTTTTTTATATTATAAAAGATGATGTTACGCCGAGTAAATTGATACCCAACATGTCACGCTTCAAAATTGCGTCCGCTCGTGAAATGGCGACAAACTTTTACCCTTTAAAATCTCCAAAAAATTCCACAGGTTGCATGTTTTGAGTTACAGAGGAGGTCTAGTGCTAGAATTATTTCTCTCGCTCTGAAGATCGCGGCGATACCTCACATGTGTGATTTGAACACCGTTTACATATGCGGGCGCGACTTCCATATGTGTTTTCTTTGCTGCGCGAGCTCGCGGAGACGGGGGCACTTTAATTTTTTTTTAATTATTTCTTTTGTTTATTTTTATAATATTAAATTGTGTTTTTAAAAAATAAATAAAAAATGATCACTTTTATTGCTGTCAAGAGGAATGTAAACATCCCATTGTGACAGTAATAGGTGGTGACAGGTACTCTTTATGGAGGGATCGGAGGTCTAAAAGACAGAGGAGATCCCTCCTTTCCCCCTAAAAGTATTCAGATTGCCGAAAACTGAGATTGAGAATACTGTAGATTTTTTTTAAATCCGGCGCCTTTGGCAGCCAAGTAAGCTGGAAGTGACGTCGTGACGTCGCTTCCGTGTTTACGTTGAATAGAATGTATCAAACCCGTTTACGTCTTCGTTCCAGTTTGTGGCTGGGCGCTGGAAGTGGCACATTGTAGATCGGGTCTCTTGGTGGGACGGGAGGCCCGGTAAGAGCGGCGGAGGCGGCGGGAGGGGGAGATGTCCCCTCCCGCTCCTCCGGGATAAAAACCGAGTGGCTTTTAGCTGCTCCTGAGCCCTTTATGGAATCACCACCATGGTGATGTAGACCTGGCTGCTCCAGTTTTCTCCAAAACGCCGTTCCCTTTGCAGGACTAGAGCAGCCTCGAGCAGTCAAGCCCCCTGAGCCGATCCTTCACTAAGCGGCGATGCCCAGCATGGCCGCATAAGGAGGGACTCGACAACGAGTCACTGTCAAGGGGCAGGCGAACTGAGCCGAGCAGACTCGGAGCTCCTCCTCCAGGCTCCACCCTCGCCTGCCACCTGTCCGTTAGTACGCGGGCCGGTTTAGCGTGACCACATTTCCAAACTACCATTCAGGGACACCCTCCCTTCCCAAAAATCAGCTTGTGGTGTAACGAATCACAGCACAGTGATTGGACACAAGAGGCGGGATTTATGGTTTCTCCAATCACAAGCAGGGGGGCGGGGATTGTGCTCCTCCAGGCTTTCCCGACCAGGACAAGTACTGTCAGTGAGTAAAGCGGTGGTGTGGCAGCCTTTTTTGGGGGCATCAGATTGGCCCGGGGGGGGTGGCTGTGTCAGTTTCATTCCAGGACACTGTATTGTCCTGGAATGAAGGTGCCAAATGCAGGACTGTCCCGGGCAATCCGGGGAACGTGGTCACCCTAGGCCGGTTGCGTGTGACATCATCAGGGCCGGCCTTAGGTGTTCAGGCACCCTGTGCGAACTAATCCTGTGGCACCCCCCACCTTCGCCCCTCGTCCCCTGGTCACCTAAACATACACAAAGAGGTTGTCCGGGGCCCCTCTATCCTCTGCCAGGAGCCTGGGGAGCGACAATGAGGAGGAAGAGGTGAGGCAAGAGTCAGCGGCGCCTATGTGGCAGTGCGCCCTGGGCGGCTGCCTTCCTAATCCGCCTAGTGGTAGCGCGGGCCCGGCCCTGCTGCAACTCACATTCTGTGAGCTGTAATGGCCGCACAGCGCCCCCTGTTGCCCATGGCGCTCTGTGCGGCCGCACAGCTCGCACACCCCAAAGGCCGGCCCTGGACATCATGCAGAGGCGGAGTCACACAGCAACGCCCTTTTTGTATTCTGAGCGTATCATTTTTATTTTTTTGGGTGGGGGAGTGGATCTTGGGTGGGAGTTCCCACACTTTTTCCCCCAGAACTTCACCCCTGGGGTAGAATTGTGTAATTGTACGCTCCTCTGGGACAGAGACTGAGGTAATTGGCTCTAGATACAGGAGTGTAAAAACGAATGTCAAGAGTCTGTGATGATGATGAGAAATAAATAATCCATAACATATATATCACTTTGATTCCTTTGAACCCCCATGCATGGCTCTTCCGGTGGTTATGAACGCCGAGCACATTAAAAATAAATATATTGGAATAAAATATTTGGAAAAGAGTTATCGTGTTATTGCGGGGAGGCGGCGGGCCGTATTTCCTCGGAGGTGCTGTATACGCTCACACTCGGTCATTAGCACTGAGTTACAGCGACTGCAGGAGCCTCTGTTATTTCAGGACGTTTGAGGGAAGATCCTCGCCAAACAGATAAATCTTTTATATCGTGTCACGAACTCCGCGAGATACGAGAATATTTATGCCCCGAGTTATTGTTTATAATCACAGCGATGTTTAGGTAAACGCTGCGAGTAAAAAAAAAGGGAGATCGGAAAAAAAACTTGAACTTTTACCGGTGCAGGGGAACCCCCAGCTCACCGCCCTCCATCGAATGGATTCCTAAAGCACTTATGCCGCGCACACACGGTTGGAATTTCCGACAGAAAAAGTCCGATGTGAGCTTTCGTCGGATATTCCGACCGAGTGTGCGCCCCTATTGTAACTTATCTGTCGGAATTTCCAACAGACTTAGATAGAGAGCAGCTTCTCAATTTTTCCGTCTTGAACAGAGATTTCTTTTGGTGGTATTTGATCACCTCTGCGATTTTGAGTTTTTGGGCTATAAACAAAAATAGAGCGAGAATTTTGAAAAAAAAACAATACTTTTTACTTTTTGCTATAATAAATATCCCCCCCAAAAATATACCCCAAGTCAGTTGCTGAGTAACTAATTACTTTGCCAATGTAGTAACTGAGTCACTACCTCAATTACTTTTTCGGACAAGTAATTTGTAACTGTAACTAATTACTTTTTCAAAGGACGATGAGCAACACTTCGGCTCTAGGCTTTGTGAGGCCTTAAGCAAAACTTAGACACAGGGGCCCCACCATGCCCATAATGGGTTAAAAAAATTCAAGCAGAGGAAAATTAGGTGGCCGTGAGGCCCCTGTGAGTGCGAGGCCTTAGGCGACCGGCTAATTTGCCTAATTAAAGAGCCGCCTCTGTGTGGAGTTATTCTTTAACCGCTTGCCGACTGCCTCACGTAGATTCACGTAGACAGAATGGCACGGGCAGGCAAAGCTACTTATATGTATACATTGCTTTAGACCCGCCCCCTAGCGGGCGCGCGGGCCCGCCGCGGTCTCCATGCCCGCGGGACTTGATGTCCGCCGGTGTCCCACAATCGGGTCACAGAACAGCAGAACAGGGGGATGTCTTTGTAAACAAGACATCTCCCTATTCTGCCTGGTGACACAGCACTGATCGTCTGCAGTTATCAGTGACGTGTCACAGTAAGCCACACCCCCTAACAGTTAGAATCACTCCTTAGGACACACTTAACCCTTTCAGCGCCTCCTACTGGTTAACTCCTCCCCTGCCAGTCACATTTACACAGTAATCAGTGCATTTTTATAACACTGATCGCTGTATAAATGACAATGGTTCCAAAATAACGCCAAAAGTGTCCGATGTGACCGCTGTAATGTCGCAGTCACGATAAAAATCGCAGATCGCCGCCATAACAAGTAAACAAAAAAAATTATAATAAAAACTGCCATAAAATTACCCCTATATTCTAGACGCTATAACTAACAGTTAGAATCACTTCCTAGGGAACACTTAACCCCTTCAGCTGCAACTAGTGGTTAACCCCTTCCCTGCCAGTGTTATTTTCACAGTAATCAGTTCATTTTTATAGCACTGATCGCTGTAAAAATGAGAAGGGTCCCAACATGGTGTCAAAAGCGTCCGATAAATAGCAGATCACCGCCATAACTAGTAAATAATAAAAAAAAAAATTATAATAAAAAATGCCATAAAACTATCCCCTATTTTGTAAACGCTATAAATTTTGCGCAAGTCAATCAATATACGCTTATTGCGTTTTTTTTTTTTCTACCAAAAATATGTAGAAGAATACGTATCGGCCTAAACTGGGGAAAAATAATAATTATTTTTTTTAATATATTTTTGGGGGATATTTTTTTTTTTTTGCGATTCGGCACTGCGTCGCTTTAACTGACAATTGCGCGGTCGTGCGACGTGGCTCCCAAACAAAATTGCCGTCCTTTTTTTCCCACACATAGAGCTTTCTTTTGGTGGTATTTGATCGCCTCTGCGGTTTTTCGCGCTATAAAAAATAAAATAAAAAATAGACAAACAATAAACAAAAATAGAGCGACAGTTTTGAAAAAAAAAGCAATATTTTGTACTTTTTGCTGTAATAGCAAAAAGTACAAAATATTGCTTTTTTTTTTTTTTTTTAACAAAATTGTCACTCTATTTTTGTTTATAGCGCAAAAAATAAAAACTGCAGCGGTCATCAAATACCACCAAAAGAAAGCTCTATTTGTGGGGGAAAAAAAGGACGCCGATTTTGTTTGGGAGCCACGACCGCGCAATTGTCAGTTAAAGCGACGCAGTGCCGAATCGCAAAAAAAGTGGCCCCGGTCATTTGACAGCCAAATGGTTTCCGGGCTTAACCACTTCCCGCCCGGCCAATAGCAGATTTACGGCCGGGAAGTGGTTATGAAATCGTGACCGGACGTTCTTAAACGTCCTGCACGATTTCATGCCGCGCGCGCCCGTGGGGGTGCGCAGCGCGGCGGTCGCTGATGTGGGGTGTCAGTCTGACACCCTGCATCACCGATCTCGGGAACGAGTCTCCGGCGGAGGCTCGCTACCACGTGATCAGCCGTGTCCAATCACGGCTGATCACGATGTAAACAGGAAGAGCCGTAAAAAAACAGGATTAAAAAAAAAAATTAAAATACATAGAGGTAAAAAAAAAAGAAAGATGCCAGTCAGTGCCCACACATGACTGGCAACATATACATCAGTGCCACCCCTCCAAATCCATCAGTGCCACCCCACAGTGTCACCCCTCCGTGCAAATCCATGCCCAGTGCCCACCTATCAGTGCCCACCTGTGCCACCCATAAGTACCCATCAGTGCCACCCATAAGTGCCACCCATGAGTGCCATTCTGTGCCGCCTATGAGTTCCCAGTGCTGCCCATGAGTGCCCATCAGTGCCGCCTATGAGTGCCCATCAGTGCCGCCTATGAGTGCCCATCAGTGCCACCTATGAGTGCCGATCAGTGCCACCTACCAGCGCCGCCTATCAGTGCCCATCAGTGCCACCTCATCGGTGCCCATCAGTACTACCTCATCAGTGCCCATCAGTGCCACCATATAAGTGCCCGTAATTGAAAGAGAAAACATACGTATTTACAAAAAAGTTAACAGAAAAAAACTAAAAATGTATTTTTTTTTTCTACATTTTCCGTCTTTTATTAGTTGTTGCGCAAAAGATAAAAACCGCAGAGGTGATCAAATACCACCAAAAGAAAGCTCTATTTGTGGGGAAAAAAGGGGATGCCAATTTTATTTGGGTACAGTGTAGCATGACCGCGCAATTGTCATTCAAAGTGCGACAGCGCTGAAAGCTGAAAATTGGCTTGGGCGGGAAGGTGCGTAAGTGCCTGGTATGGAAGGGGTTAAAGTGGTTAAATATAAAAGTTTAATAAAAGACGGACGTGTCCCTTTAACAGCTCGGCAAAAAAACATAAATCGTATATACATTTTTTAGCCGTGACGCTCGCCGCGTTCCACGCCATCGTACTCCCGTTCAACAAAGGCTGCGAGGATCCCGTTTCCGCATGAGAATTAGAAGCGGCTGCCACTTTATCACTTAAAATTCAAATGTTCCCGATCCTTTTTTTTTTATTTTTAATCAGTCCCCGGGTCATATTTATCTTCTTTGCCATGCCTTCATAGGTTACCACATTTCTATTGATAAATTGTAGGTACAGCGAGATGTATTGATGAGCCGGAGACAGGTGTGCTATGGAGTGCTGTGGCTTTGCATATCATTAGACCCGGCCAGCGCTGCGGCTCTTGAGAGCTGTCGATTCTTCGCCTTATTGCCGCTCAGGCTGATAAATGACAGTAATTGTTCCTAAGTTGAAGGACTACTTTATTAGGCTGACTTGCATAAGAATCTTTTATTTTTTTTCTCCTGTGTTCTGGGTCAAGGCTAGGGTTTTTTTTTTATACTTGTGATAAAATGGAGCTTTTTAAAGAAGAAGGCAAAAGTCAGGTCGTAGATGAGCGTAACGTATAACGGGTTCACTTCAAGGAATAGTACTCTTTAGGTAAAGCCTTGTGGACCAAGCCAGCCCCTGGGAAAACCTTTTTTTTTGCCCCTCCACCACTGACTCCACCCCCTTGGCCCTGCCCATGTATACCCCACCTTTTAACCACTTCCATACCGGGGGGCAGTTATACACCCTCCCGCCCAGACCAATGTTCAGCTTTTAGAGCTGTCGCACTTTGAATGACAATTGCGCAGTCATGCTACACTGCACCCAAACGAAATCTTTATCATTTTGTTCCCACAAATAGAGATTTCTTTTGGTGGTATTTGATCACCTCTGCGATTTTTATTTTCTGCTAAAAAAATTACCGGAAATTTAGAAAAAAATACGTATTTTTTTTGTTTCAGTTACAAAACATTGTAAATAAGTATGTTTTCTCCTTCTCCTGGGCACTGATGGTACTGCACTGACGGGCACTGATAAGGCGACACTGATGGGCACAGATGAGGTGGCACCAATGAGGTGGCACTGATGAGGTGGCACTGATGGGCACTGATGATAGGCACTCATGGGCAGTGATGGGCACTGATTGGTGGCACTGATATGCAGCATGGATGGGCACTGACAGGCGGCACAGATGGGCATGGATAGGCAGCACCAATGGGCACGGATAGGCGGCACGGATGGGCACTGATAGGCAGAATGGATGGGCACTGATAGGTGGCAGGGATGGGCACTGATAGGTGGCACAGATGAGCATGAATGGGAACTGATGTACTGTAACGTGTTGTACTAATGGATGCCAATCAGTGCCAAACAGGCACTGACTGGCACCCATTGTGGGCACTGATTGGCATCTATTATACATTTCTGATTGGCATCCCTGGTGGTCTAGGGTGGCATACCTGTGGTGGGCATCCCTGGTGGTCTGGTGGCATCCCTGGTGGTCCAGTGTGGGGATCCTTAGGGGGCTGCACTGATAATCGATCAGCACAAACCCCCCTGTCAGAGGAGCAGCCGATCGTCTCTCCTCTACTCGCGTCTGACAGACTCTATTTATTCGGGAGTCAGGACACAGCACCGCCAAGTTCTCTGCTGGACTGAGCAGGGAAAAGAGCCCGCAGTCACACTACACTGTTGGGGGGGGGGGCTTGACAGCACCTTAATGGTTTAACCCTACTGGCGGGTGGCTGTTGAAAGCCCCTCATAATGGGCACAACAGATGTACAAACCTGGGAATGCAATGTGGGGATGATGGGAGCCCCTCATAATGGGCACAGCATACGTGCAGACCTAGGAACTCAGTGCAAAGATGGTGGGAAGCCCTTATAATGGGCACAGCAGGTGTATAGATCAAGGAACTCAGAGTAGCGATGGTGGGAGCCCCTCACAGTGGGCACAGCATCTGTAGAGACCCAGGGATTCCAGACAGAAATCTCTCTCCAATAGAGTCTTAGAGAGGTGAAAGTGATTGCCTTGTAGTTGATCTCTCCGGCATTTCCAAAAAAAAAGGAAACTCTGCATTCATGAAACTCATATGTCAATACTGATGTGTCCTAAAGATTACCCAACAGCCTTGAAGCTGACCCCTGAGTGTGGTTACCAAGTCATTTTTTTTCTTCTATAGATCTAAACAGCAAAAGATACATTTTTATTTCAATTTGGCTCGCCCCGGAGTTGTTTTTTAGTAACATGGAAATAGTCTTGTGGGTTTCCTAAAGAATATAATCTCATTGTAGATGTGTTGGCAATAAACTTGCTCCAAAGCATTTTGTGTCTGCACCCCTAATGTAAAATAATCTTGCAACATTGTAGCGATGAAGGGATGATGGATGCAGCTCCATCTTCTCATATTTTCCCGTGATTCATCGGACGGGCCAGATGTGACATGCTAAGCTTGATGTATATGTTTTATACAAGACATGGCACCAACGGAATGCTGGAAATATAGCGATGTAAAATACTTTTTATGCTCGCTCCCATTTGGGTCCCATTCACACCTAGCTTCTTCTAAACATGTGTTTATCTGTGTTTTTTGTGTATGTTTTTCACGCGACGCGCATAAGGCAGCCCATTTAGGTCAACGGGACAAATGTAGCTCATTTGGCTTTTTGCCTTGTTGAGCCTTGTGCATTTTTTACTGTGCATGTGCGTGTACAGGCAGGCGTCCCAATACTTTTGGTAATATTGTGTAGTTCACACCGCTACCCACCAATCACAAAAATAATACTTGGTAGTACCCATTAATAGTACTATATCAAAGAAAACAGGTACTAAACCCAGTTAGTAAAGGTAAATGTAATCTATTGTCACCCGATAGGCTTGATATTGAAGCATGCATCATAAACAGTAACGTCACCTAAAGTGCAGCAGTGGGCAGTAATAAAGCTTGATTTACCGAACACAGAAACTATACTGCCAAACTGCATTGATTGCGACTGTGCTAGGCCTAGACTGACCGGATGCACACTGTCCATGGAAATGAAAGAAAGGGAAGAAGGGAACAAAAGGGACTTGCAGGCTGGTTTTTGTTATTCTTCTGCCGGCTATCGTTGGGTCCCTTTAAGAAGCATTGGTGCACTTACTGACAGTGTTAATAAACTAACATGCACTATAGGTGCAGTAAAGGTGTGCTGAAGATGCAGAACTTTTGGACCACAACTCCTATGACTCTTAGCATTCTGTCATGCCAGACAAACCCATAACCCAGTTGCATTTGGGCTGGGTAATTGGCACAGCCTCTAAATGACCTGGCCTTGAACCTTGGTACTGGGGTTCCAAACAACTCTGTTGTATAATAGTTGTGTTGTCCCCTTGCCATAGGATTTTGTGAAGTGAGAGCCAGAGATCATGGCAGGCTTCTGACCCCCCTGGTTAAAAAAACGTTGGACCCATAGTGCGGGAGCTGACATATTGACTGCCGCTAACGGGGGGCCTTTTTTTACTATTTAGGGCTGAGCTACTTCAGTATGAATCTGGAGAAATAAGTTATGGAGCTGAGCTGGCAACCATAAACCACTACTAATTTTGTCACAACATCAACTTCAAGTAGTATCTTTGATAAAGGCAACAGTATATCCCTTTTTCTTACTTAATCCAATTAATGGTTGAGATGCCTAAGCCTTCCAATTCCAGTTGCCTATACCTGCGGAAGAAGAAGTAATTGTGAACACTGACTCTGGAAGGGAACCAACGGTGGTTGAGAGAAGGAGTGTTGGCCCGCCCATGGTGGTGACAGAAGGTTTTCGGTCTGGATCTCGTGCCGGACAAACCCATAACCCTGTTGCATTTGGGCTGGCTAATTGGCACAGGAAGGGAACTGACAGTGGTTGAGAGAAGGAGTGTTGGCCCACCTGGGGCGGTGACATGTTTTCTATCTGGACCTCATGCCAGACAAACCCATAACCCCGTTGCATTTGGGCTGGGTAATTGGCACAGCCTCTAAATGACCTGGCCTTGAACCTTGGTACTGGGGTTCCAAACAACTTTGTTGTATAAAAGCTTGTGTTGTCACCTTGCCATAGGGTTTTGTGAAGTGAGAGCCACCTGCGGAAGAAGAAGTAAATGTGAACACTGACTCAGGAAGGGAACCAACAGTGGTTGAGAGAAGAAGTGTTGGCTCGCCCATGGTGGTGACAGGATTTCTATCTGGACCTTGTGCCGGACAAACCCATAACCCTGTTGCATTTGGGCTGGCTAATTGGCACAGCCTCTGAATGACCTGGACTAGAATCTTGGTACTTGTTACTGTTGTATAACAGTTGTGTTGTCCAGTGGCGTATCTAGGGTATGGCAGCCATGGAAAGTGCCATGGGTGCCATATGAATATGCCATATGCGCTGATGAGTGGCTGGGCAGCAAGACACTTACCAGGGTCTGAGGGTCTTTTCTTTCCTCCTCCCGAGCATAGGCAGAATCTCCTTTTCAGCAACTTTGCTAATGGACAATGGCAGCGCTATCCCTGCTGCTTTCAGCCACAGCCCTCCCCTGTTCTCCCAGGCTCTCCCATTCCATCTGGTCAGTTTGACAGCACACAAAGAAGAAAAAGGAAGATCAGTTTCTCACTCTCCTCTGTGAAAACTAGGGCCTTAAGAGATGAAGATTTCATCACTTCCAGTATTGGTTCTGCATTTACCTGGCCTTGGAAGGCAGAGGAGGGATCAGGGGTCTTATAAACCCCAGATTTCTCCATAAAGAGGATAAGTCACTACCAAAGGTATCACAAGGGATGATAAATATCACTAGTTTTGTTAGCTGTTTTTTTGTTAAGGTTATCTGAGAGAAGGGTTTCAAATGTTTCGACAGGGGCACAGTTTCAGTGCTTGCCATAGGCACTATTTTTACTAGATACGCCTCTGGTGTTGTCCCTTTGCCATAGGGTTTTGTGAAGTAAGAGTCAGAGATCATGGCAGGTTTCTGAACCCACCCTGGCAGAAATACATTGGACCCCTAGTGCTGAAGCTGACTTATTAACTGCCGCTAAGGGGGGTCCTTTTTGTACTTCCTAGCGGCAGAGCTGAACTACTTCAGAGTGAAGCTGGAGCAATAAGTTCTGGAGCCGAGCTGGCAACCATAAACCACCACTAATTTTGTTCCAACATCAACTTAAAGTAGTATCTTTGATAAAGGCAACAGTATATCCCTTTTTCTTACTTAATCCAATTAATGGTTGAGATGCCCAAGCCTTGCAATTCCAGTGGCCTATGCCTGCGGAAGAAGAAGTAATTGTGGACACTGACTCAGGAAGGGAACCAACGTTGGTTGAGAGAAGGAGTGTTGGCCCGCCCATGGTGGTGACAGGTTTTCTGTCTGGACCTCATGCCGGACAAACCCATAACCTTGTTGCATTTGGGCTGGCTAATTGGCACAGGAAAGGAACTGACGGTGGTTGAGAGAAGGAGTGTTGGCCCACCTAAGGCGGTGACATGTTTTCTATCTGGACCTCGTGCCGGACAAACCCATAACCCTGTTGCATTTGGGCTGGGTAATTTGCACAGCCTCTGAATGACCTGGCCTAGAACCTTGGTACTGGGGTTCCAAACAACTTTGTTGTATAAAAGGTTGTGTTGTCACCTTGCCATAGGGTTTTGTGAAGTAAGAGCCACCTGCGGAAGAAGAAGTAATTGTGAACACTGACTCAGGAAGGGAACCAACAGTGGTTGAGAGAAGGAGTGTTGGCCCGCCCATGGTGGTGACAGAAGGTTTTCGGTCTGGACCTCGTGCCGGACAAACCCATAACACTGTTGCATTTGGGCTGGCTAATTGGCACAGGAAGGGAACTGACAGTGGTTGAGAGAAGGAGTGTTGGCCCACCTGGGGCGGTGACATGTTTTCTATCTGGACCTCATGCCGGACAAACCCATAACCCTGTTGCATTTGGGCTGGGTAATTGGCACAGCCTCTAAATGACCTGGCCTTGAACCTTGGTACTGGGGTTCCAAACAACTTTGTTGTATAAAAGGTTGTGTTGTCACCTTGCCATAGGGTTTTGTGAAGTGAGAGCCACCTGCGGAAGAAGAAGTAAATGTGAACACTGACTCAGGAAGGGAACCAACAGTGGTTGAGAGAAGAAGTGTTGGCTCGCCCATGGTGGTGACAGGATTTCTATCTGGACCTTGTGCCGGACAAACCCATAACCCTGTTGCATTTGGGCTGGCTAATTGGCACAGCCTCTGAATGACCTGGACTAGAATCTTGGTACTTGTTACTGTTGTATAACAGTTGTGTTGTCCAGTGGCGTATCTAGGGTATGGCAGCCATGGAAAGTGCCATGGGTGCCATATGAATATGCCATATGCGCTGATGAGTGGCTGGGCAGCAAGACACTTACCAGGGTCTGAGGGTCTTTTCTTTCCTCCTCCCGAGCATAGGCAGAATCTCCTTTTCAGCAACTTTGATAATGGACAATGGCAGCGCTATCCCTGCTGCTTTCAGCCACAGCCCTCCCCTGTTCTCCCAGGCTCTCCCATTCCATCTGGTCAGTTTGACAGCACACAAAGAAGAAAAAGGAAGATCAGTTTCTCACTCTCCTCTGTGAAAACTAGGGCCTTAAGAGATGAAGATTTCATCACTTCCAGTATTGGTTCTGCATTTACCTGGCCTTGGAAGGCAGAGGAGGGATCAGGGGTCTTATAAACCCCAGATTTCTCCATAAAGAGGATAAGTCACTACCAAAGGTATCACAAGGGATGATAAATATCACTAGTTTTGTTAGCTGTTTTTTTGTTAAGGTTATCTGAGAGAAGGGTTTCAAATGTTTCGACAGGGGCACAGTTTCAGTGCTTGCCATAGGCACTATTTTCACTAGATACGCCTCTGGTGTTGTCCCTTTGCCATAGGGTTTTGTGAAGTAAGAGTCAGAGATCATGGCAGGTTTCTGAACCCACCCTGGCAGAAATACATTGGACCCCTAGTGCTGAAGCTGACTTATTAACTGCCGCTAAGGGGGGGGTCCTTTTTGTACTTCCTAGCGGCAGAGCTGAACTACTTCAGAGTGAAGCTGGAGCAATAAGTTATGGAGCTGAGCTGGCAACCATAAACCACCACTAATTTTGTTCCAACATCAACTTAAAGTAGTATCTTTGATAAAGGCAACAGTATATCCCTTTTTCTTACTTGAGATGCCCAAGCCTTGCAATTCCAGTGGCCTATGCCTGCGGAAGAAGAAGTAATTGTGGACACTGACTCAGGAAGGGAACCAACGTTGGTTGAGAGAAGGAGTGTTGGCCCGCCCATGGTGGTGACAGGTTTTCTGTCTGGACCTCATGCCGGACAAACCCATAACCCCGTTGCATTTGGGCTGGCTAATTGGCACAGGAAGGGAACTGACGGTGGTTGAGAGAAGGAGTGTTGGCCCACCTAAGGCGGTGACATGTTTTCTATCTGGACCTCGTGCCGGACAAACCCATAACCCTGTTGCATTTGGGCTGGGTATTTTGCACAGCCTCTGAATGACCTGGCCTAGAACCTTGGTACTGGGGTTCCAAACAACTTTGTTGTATAATAGTTGTGTTGTCCCCTTGCCATAGGGTTTGTGAAGGAAGGGAAAGCCAGAGATCATGGCAGGTTTCTGACCCCACCCTGGCTGAAATACGTTGGACCCCTAGTGCTGGAGCTGGAGTGGAGTGGTTGAGAGAAGGAGTGTTGACCCACCTGGGGTGGTGACAGGTTTTCTGTCTGGACCTCCTCCCGGACAAACCCATAACCCTGTTACATTTGGGCTGGCTAATTGGCACAGCCTCTGAATGACCTGGACTAGAACCTTGGTACTGTTGTATAATAGTTGTGTTGTCCCCTTGCCATAGGGTTTTGTGAAGTGAGAGCCAGAGACCATGGCAGGTTTTCTGACCCCACCCTGGCTGAAATACGTTGGACCCCTAGTGCGGGAGCTGACTTATTAACTTATTAACCGCTAGGGGGGGTCCTTTTTGTACTTCCTAGCAGCAGAGTTGAACTACTTCAGAGTGAAGCTGGAGCAATAAGTTCTGGAGCCGAGCTGGCAACCATAAACCACCACTAATTTTGTTTCAACATCGACTTCCATTAGCGCCTTTGATAAAATGGCGACAATATATCCTTACTTATTCATACTCGCTGCCTCTAGAATTAATAGCTGAGATGTCCAAGCTTGAAAGCAACCCGAAATCTACAACCCGGTGCTTCAAGTTCCTATGGTCAGTCTTCAATACCGCCGTCTATTCTTGTCCCCCCCCCCCCCCCCGGAACGTAACTCACTCTCCCTTGTGTCTGCAGGCTAAAAAAAAAAAAAAAGTGACATTGCTTTCATTAAAGAGGTGTAATTAATACCCGGAGCTCACAGGGCAGGACCGATAGATTTAATGGGGTAGCCTAAGCCGAACTCTATTAGTAGTCATGAAAGAAAAAGCTGTGTGCCAAGCCGACGCTCTTACCGATATATCTAACGCAAACAGCCGCCTATCAAGGCCCTATGATTGGTTCATTATTTCCGATGGATTGCTAATTGCTGTCTGTTGTGTTTTGTTTTTTTTATTGTTATTTAGATTTTTTTTTTTTAATTAACTGTCTTTTCGCTACAAGTCCACAAACAAGATTATTATTATTTTTTTTTTTTTGTGTTTTTGACAGTATCAAGCATTTTTCGACATTACGCCTAGATGGAAAATGCTTGATGTACAAGCTGCAGTTTTACTCTATAACCAGATTGTAAAATATGAACTGAATTAATCATAAAATGCGAGAGAGTGATGGCAGATTTCCACTTATTTTATCTTTAGTGGCTCTCGGATCGTGTTTTAAATCCCCGCACCCCCCCCCCCCCCCCCAACCATTTTTCCCCGCAGCTGGTGCGTTGTGAACAAGGCAGCGGCGATGCTGGTGGATAGCGAGAGGCAAAGGTCAAACCAGAGACTGTACAAATATTGTCGGGCAGATTTACTGCTTTCATTAAGCGCGGGGCAGTTCATCATAAAGTCTTTATGGTGTTTTTGCACAGAGCAGCATTTTGAAATCAGCTGTTTTAATGAAAACATAATGTCAGATTTGTCAAAGTTCTAAATATTTGGAAAGTGAAATATAGGAAGGAAAAGTTCAATTTTGGGGATTTGCAGTTTTAGCTCATTGAAAATTTCGCTTTTTTTTTTCGCACTTAAATCCCTTAAGAGCGCCGCGTCGGGGAGACGGAATGCTGTTCTTGCGAGGAACGGGCGTTCTTTCATTAACTAGGCGGCTAATATTCGGGGGGATAAAATAGAAAAGGATCAAAGAGAAACGTGACTTTAAGGTCTCATGCACACTGGACTCCTGTTCAGGCCTACACCCCTGGATCAGGCTGACTATCATGCCACGTACACACGATCGAGTTTCTCGGCGGTGAAAAGACCGCCAAGAAACCTGACGGGAAAACCAATGACCGGCTTGGTCCCTTTTCCCTGTGTACACACGGACGGTTTTCCCAACAGGTTCTCATTTGGTCGAGAAAACCGGCAAGTGTGTTTCCCTATGGGAAAACGGCTGAGCAAAAAAACGCTGTGATTCGCAACGAGTAAAATTTAGAGCATCTCTCCCACTGTAATGTCCATGTCATCTCCCCACTGTAATATCCACAGCATCTCCCCACTGTAATATCCACAGCATCTCCCCACTGTAATATCCACAGCATCTCCCCACTGTAATATCCACATCATCTCCCCCACTGTAATATCCACATCTCCCCCCCACTGTAATGTCCACATCTCCCCCCCCCACTTTAATGTCCACATCTCCCCCCCCCCCATTGTAATATCCACATCATCTCCCCCACTGTAATATCCACATCATCTCCCCCACTGTAATGTCCACATCTCCCCACTGTAATATCCACATCTCCCCCCCACTGTAATGTCCACATCTCCCCACTGTAATGTCCACATTTCCCCCAACTTTAATGTCCACATCTCCCCCCCATTGTAATGTCCACATCTCCCCCCCACTTTAATGTCCACATCTCCCCCCCACTTTAATGTCCACATCTCCCCCCCCCACTTTAATATCCACTTCATCTCCCCACTGTAATATCCACAGACATCTCCCCACTGTAATATCCACATCTCCCCCCCACTGTAATATCCCCCCCCCCCACTGTAATGTCCACATCATCTCCCCACTGTAATGTCCACATCTCCCCCCCCCACTGTAATGTCCACATCTCCCCACTGTAATATCCACATCATCTCCCCATTGTAATATCCACATCTCCCCCCCACTGTAATGTCCACATCCCCCCCCCCACTTTAATGTCCACATCTCCCCCCCACTGTAATGTCCACATCCCCCCCACTGTAATGTCCACATCTCCCCCCACTTTAATGTCCACATCTCCCCCACTGTAATGTCCACATCTCCCCCCCACTGTAATGTCCACATCTCCCCCCCCCACTGTAATGTCCACATCTCCCCCCACTGTAATGTCCACATCTCCCTTCTGTAATGTCCACATCTCCCCCCTGTAATGTCCACATCTCCCCACATCTCACCTAGGCCACCGCCGCCGGGTGTACCAAGATGGCCGCTGCTCTGGAGCTAGGCCGAAGCCGCGGCCTTTCCTATGGCTTCAAACCCGCCGATCGTGTGCCGATCCGAACGCGGCGGCCCATTCGGATCACGGATCAATGATGATTTGTTACACCCCTAGTACACTGCATCAGTGTTAGGTTTAGGGTGTAGTATGAGATATAGCGTTAGGGTTATGCAGGGGCGGACTGACCATTAAGGCACTCGGGCACTGCCCGAGGGCCCCATACCACTAGGGGGCACCATTAGGGTTGCCAGGCTCAGTAAAACCAGGGACAGTATGTAAAAATCTGTGTTTTTTTTACATCTGTCCCTGATATGTCCAAAACCGACATGCTTTTGATGTAAAAATCCAGAGATTTGAGCTGCCCCGCCTCTGTACTGCCTCCTGGCTTGGTGGCCCTCTGTAAGCCCGGGGGCCCCATAATCTTCTATTGCCCAGGGGCCCCATGAGTTGTCAATCCGCCCCTGGGGTTATGGGTTGGATTGAAGTTTAAACCAAGCAACTTAGTTACTTTTTTTTTTAAGTTTTGAGTTTAGAGTTAAAGTTTTGAGTTTAGAGGGTAGGATGAGCCATTGGAGTTAATTTACTAAAGGCAAATAAACTGCAGTTGCGCCAGAGCTTAGTAAATGAGCAGAAGCCCTGCTGACTTCCATCATCCAATCATGTGCAAGCAAGAATGCTGTTTTTTTATTTCCCTTGCGCATAATTGGGTACTCTTTGCAAAGTGAAGTTTTACCTCATTTACTAAGCTCTGGAGCAACTGCGAGTGCCGGCTGGTGCTCAATTATTTTGGGGGGCCCCCACACCCTGTCGTTCGATTGATCGTCAGCCCCGTACTAACCCCATCCAGGTTACGGCTTCCCCCCTGTATCTCCTTCTGAGTCCCGGTGGTTGCTTCTCCTCCCGGCCAATCGAGTCTTAGCACTCCCGGCCAATCGGGTTTTAGGACCCGCTTCCTTAATGGCCGGGAGGAGAAGCAGGAAGAATTTGGCGAATATTAAATGGGTTGTAATGGGAAAAAAAAAATTCTTCATAATAAGCACCCTTTACCTGCAGACATTCCTCTTTTCACTTCCTCATTGTTCGTTTTTGCTCAGAAGTAGCTCTATTTCTTCTCTGTTCTGTTCACTTCCTGCTTGTCCGATTGTTACTCACCACCGTGAAGGGAGGCTTTACTGCGGTGGTCAGTGACGTGCTCGCCCCCTCCTGGGAACTACATCTGTGCGGCAGGATGCTCTCTACGTGTTAGAGACTTCAAGGAGGTGTGAATTACTGGGCGTGCCGCAATGCATACTGGGAAATGTAGTTCTTACATGAACGAGCGCCGCAAACCAGGAAGTGAATGAGAGAAGAGAAACTAAAACGCAGGAGGTGATATAGATGAAGGAGTTTAATAGGTATTTACTAGTTTGTTAACGGAATCATTACACTATTCTGTCTGTCTACCTTGCAGACATTGATTTTAAGCAAAAAAATAATTTCCTTTACAAATCCTTGAATTTGCTAATATCACACAATCCATGTGGCCGGCCCCTAATCTTCATGAAGGGCACCTGATGCATGCATTTCAATAGGGGGGGGGGTTTGAAGCACATGATTAGGACCTGAGGCTCTAATTGGCTTAAAAAAGGGTGGACTCGGGGCGCAGTGCTCTGCGCCCCGAGCCCATCCTTTTTTAAGCCAATTAGAGGCGCAGGACCTAATCGTGTGCTTCAAACCCCCCCCAACAAGATACATGCATCCGGCGCCCTGCATGGAGATTAGGGGCCGGGCACATGGATTAGGGGGCGGTGCCCTTGCACCCCTTATAAGCGCCCGCCACTGGCAACTGCGCTTGCACAGGGCACAGTCTATTTGCCCTTAGTAAATCAATCCCACAGTATTAGGGTTACATTTTTTTTAGGTTGAAGTTTAGAGATAGCAAGCAACTTGTTATTTATGTTTCAGATGTGACAAATGTTTTTTTTTTCTTCTTCAGCGCAATAAAATGTGCAACAAAATATTGTTCAAGTGGCATCTGTACCGATACATATGGGTGATAATTCATTCATGTGCTGTTGTTCTGAGCCCAAACACATGGGCGATGAAAAATTTAGCACCGATACTCCCACGACAAATACAAACATGCCAATTTTTTCGCGAGTCGATAGATAACGCGCCGACGTCTTGTAAATACGGGTTTCGGCAATCAAGGTAAAAATTGGAAAGCCACGTCGTAAAAACGACTCACAAGTAACCGTTACAACAATAACTCACTAAAGGCACGCCGTAGCTTCCATTTAACTGCGTGCTTATGAAATTTATATACATATATATATCCTACTGTACATTATTTCAGCGACTCAATATCCGCAGTTCCTATTACCGGGCTCGGCGCTCATTGAAGGCACAGAGGCACAAGCCTCTAATCAGAAGTGACAGGCGATATACTTTCTTTCAGCCATTATTTGGTAGCCTAGAGCAAGGAGTCCTGTTTCTTTGGAAATGTTTTGAATTGGGTTATTTCTATTGAAGTATTAAAGTGATTCTTCAGATTTTAGGCTATTAGTTAAGTACTTCTGGGAACAGACTCCAACCCTGGGACGCGGCGCCTTTTGTAATGTTAACTAGGAAAGTTTTGAAAATGAAGGCTTTAATGTTACAGATATGGGAAACGTTGGGGTGGGGGGTGTTGTCGAGGGGGTAGGGAGACCACGTGTCCCAGGTCCCCCGGGACAGTCCCGCATTTTGCAGTTCTGTCCCGGTCCCGGGCACCAGGCCCCGATTTCTCACAAGGCCACCAAGGCCAGGCCTCGGGGCGGCAGTGGCATGGAGTCCCCCGACTGCCGTAACATACAGTTGAGGGCGGTAAGTTGCTGTGTGGGAGAATTGAGTGGGGGAATTCACTCGCTTGTTAAGTGATTGCGGCGATGTCGCCAAAATCACTTGTCAAATGTGTGCTGCTGTCCGTCCTCCCCTACCCCCACATACCTTGCTCTGCCTTCGGGACTCCTCCGTCCTCCCCCCCAGCCTCCGAGTCTGTCTCCTGTCCCTGCCGCCGATGTACACAGTAAGAGGGCTGAGCTGTGCTCTTCCCATCTCAGCTGTGACAGGAGTTCTAGCCCAGTGCTAGGACTCCTGCTTTGGAGGTGACAGGGTCAATAAAGAGAACCTGTCACCTCCAATTGCTATCACACAGGGAATTGTTTTCTCCTGTGTGATAGTAATAAATTTAAGTGAAAAAAAATTGATAAAAAAATAATAATAATTAAATTAAAAAAATAATTAAAAAGTAAAGAATAAGAAAAATAATATTCAAAATAATAAGAATATTACACACACACAAAAAAAAAAAAAAGTGCTAAGAAAGTAAAAAATAAAGAAACAAAAAATATTTGAACTAACCGTGCCACCCCTGTCCCCTTCGGTTACCATTCTCAGTTGATCTGGGGGGGGGGGGGGGTTGGTTGGTGGGTAGGGGGTGCATTGTGTAACCTGGCCTTGGGGAGGCAGGGAGAGCAAATCCGGCCCTGCCGGGCACCTTCATTCTAGGACAGGGCGCCTGCAGCGGTGGGGGCACCAAAGTGCCAGAGTTCTCCCCTCCCTCCTTCTCTCCTTGTTTGTGTCCATTTAGAACTAGTGTTCTGAGCATAGGTGTGTGTCCATCCAGAACTGATGTGTGAGCATAGGGCAGCCCGTCCAACCTGGCAGTGCTCGGGGGAGGGGCCACTCCTCTTCCTGACATGAGAGTTCTAGTTTTCAGTAGCTGCTGAGTGCTGATGTGCAGGAATGAATTCCTAACACTGGAAATCTTGGATCCCGCACTGTCTCCACCAACTCCAGTTGGAATGCCTCCCATTCCCATCTCTATCTCAGGCTGCACAGAGAGAGAATTGTGAGTCGCAGTGTTCAGTGTGGTGGGGGATGGCATCCCCGGCATCCCTTTACACGTGCTCTGGGTTGCCCCTGCTCTAGATGTTTTATGGCATGATAGATTGCATAGGATACACAGCCCCTGCCCATTCCTGTGCCTAGTCCATCTACAGATGTGATGTATAATGAGATGTAAAGGGGAGGAGTTAGTAAAATGATGACGCCCATGTGGGGGTGTCAGAAATATTTCTGCACCTGTGACACTAAGATCGGCCCTGGTCACAGGCGCTTTGGTGCAGAAATATTTCTGGCGCCCCCCATATGGGCGTCGTCATTTTACTAACTCCTCCCCTTTACAAATGTTTCTATGGCAATGAGTCAACCACAGAGATGCTCCCCCACAAAGTCTTCATTACCCTGAGATCCTTACATGATCTCTTAACAATAAACACAATACAGGAAGAGAAGCAGAGGACTTTATTGGGACCTGGAGGGGGGTTTCTGTGATGGACACAGAGAGGGCTTCTGTTAGAGAGTCTGTTAGATGTTCGGTGCCCCCACCTCTGCAAGCGCCTGGGTGCAATGCACCCTGTGCACCCTGCCTAGGATCGGCCCTGTTGTAGGACAATACAGTGTCCCGGAATGAAACCAACACAGCCACCCGATGAGAAAGCGGGGCTGGGAAGCCGGCGTCCCTAACAACTGATGATGAGTCTTCAGCTGTCAGTGGGCTATACCGCTGACAGCTAAATAAAAATAAATCTGCCAGTAAAAAAAAAAAAAGTAAAAAAAAAAAAAAACACGGCGTGGAGTCCCCCAGTCCATTCCAGACCCTTTGGGTCCTTTGGGGGCTTCCAGATTCTGATAATCCCCCTGCCTGCATGCCACCACCAGGGTAAGATGGGGACATGATGCTTCGGGGGGGGGGGGGTAGAGCTTGTGGGTGCTGGTATGGACTGGGAAGGGGGCACTAGGTTTTTTTTGCTTTTTTTTTTTTTAATAGCCGGATGCATGCAATTGCAACCATGAGTCAATTTAAATGTGATTTGACTCTTTTTTTTTTCTTTAGAATTTAATGGCTAGATTCACGTAGAGCGGCGTAATTTTATGTGGGCGTAACGTATTTCAGATACGCCGCCGTAAATAAGTGAGGCAAGTGCTGTATTCACAAAGCTAAGTTACGGCGGCGTAGCGTAAATGGGCCGACGTAAGCCCCCCGAATTCAAATGTGTTTGATGTGGGCGTGTTTTATTCAAATGAAGTGTGACCCCACGTAATTGAAGTTTTTTACTAATGGCGCATGCGCCTTCCGTTGACATATCCCAGTGCGCATGCTCCAAATGACGCCGCTATGACTCATTGGTTTCGACGTGAACATAATTTACGTCCAGCCCCATTCAAGGAGGAGTTACGCAAACGACGTCAAATTTATAAAATTTGACGCGGTCCCGACGTCCATACTTAACATTGGCTGCGCCATCTTTTTGTTGGAATATCTTTACGCCTGAAAACGCCTTACGTAAACGGCGTATCAGTACTGCGACGGCCGGGCGTACGTTCGTGAATCGGCGTATCTAGCTAAGTTACATATTTGACGCGTAAATCGACGGAAGCGCCACCTAGCGGCCAGCGTAAATATGCAACTAAGATAAGACGACGTAAGAGACTTACGCCGCTCGTATCTTAGCAAAATTCCGGCGTATCTTGCTTTCTGAATACAGAAAAAAGATACGCCGGCGCATCCGAGAACTTACGCGGCGTATAAACAGATATGCCAACGTAAGTTCTTACTGAATCTGGGCCTACATTTTTGCTGCAGCAGGTTCTATACATGGTACACATGCCCCACTTTACAGGCAGACTAAGGGGACCCCCCCAGGCACTATATTTAGAGGAATTGTTCATTATCATGGTTGCACTTTAAGCATAATTAGAATGACTGCTCCTAAAAAACGTTAAAATTGGCAAATTTTTGTGAAGGAGGGGGGTGTCCCTAAATGGCAGTTTGGAAATGTGGTCACCCTAAGGGGGGTAGGGGGTAGGTAGTGTTGGTTGGGGAGAGGGGGGTGTCTTTGGAATTAGACGGGGGCCACATCACAGCACAAATTAATTCCATTAACGAAGAATCTGGATGTTGGAGATGTGCTGTAGTATGGAGCGCTAACTTTATTAGGAGAGATAGATGAGGAGATGGACAAACAGGAAGATTTATAGAAGGGCAAATAATTAAATAGGCAGATAAACGGATTAACAGCCACGAGATTTATGAGCGTTGGCTGCTAATGTATGTCTGTTGTATGTAAATGTTGCCGTCATTTGGAGGTCTGTTCCAACTGCAAACTAGGATGTTCGTGTCTCTAATACGCGATGCTTATTTATGTGTCTGAAGGCGAACTCCACCCAAACTGCATCTTTGCCCACTTTGCTGGCATGATGGAGAAGATCTCAACTATGGGTGCTGTGCCCACAAAAGCAAGCACAAGGCGAAGGCCTGGTCACCAGTATAGTCTGTGGCATACTTACCAACTTTTTGAGATGGGAATGAGGGACCAGTGGCGCTTGGTGTTCAAAATTTTTTGGGGGGGTGCAAACAAACGAAAAAAAAAAAAAAACAATGGCAACCTGACTGTGTCCATCAAACGCAGCTACTGTGCCCATCAATTGCAATCACTGTGCCCATTAATTGCAGCCACTGTACATTTTAAAAGCCAATATAAAGGAATAGTAGTGGTAAAAAAAAGTCCTTGTGGATTTAATTACCTTTTTTGGGGGATTGATTCTCCTTTAACGGGGCGTGACAGGGGCGTGTCCTATGCCTACATTACGTTTGTTAGTAGGTGTCCCTCATTCCCATCTTAAAATGTTGGGAGGTATGACCACGCCTTGTTTGCACTGTTTAAGAGTCCAGGGCTTACTACGCATGCACCAATGGCGCGTTACCGCAGGAGGAAAGTCGTGTCAACTGAGCATGCGCCAAAGACGCCTCAGTGCGCCAACCTGCACCTGCACAGAAGAAATGATTAAAAAAAGGCAGAAAAATGCCCAGGAGGCGCACAGGAAGTGACCTCAACCTGATCGAAAAGAGGCGGGAAAATGCCCAGGAGGCGCACAGGAAGTGACCTCAACCTGATCCAAAAAAGGCGGGAAAATGCCCAGGAAGTGACCTAAACCTGATCGAAAAAAGGCGGGTAAATGCCCAGGAGGCGCACAGGAAGTGACCTCAACCTGATCGAAAAGAGGCGGGAAAATGCCCAGGAGGCGCACAGGAAGTGACCTCAACCTGATCGAAAAAAGGCGGGAAAATGCCCAGGAGGCGCACAGGAAGTGACCTCAACCTGATCAAATAAAGGATGGGAAAATGCCCAGGAAGTGCACAGGAAGTGACCTCAACCTGATTAAAAAAAAGGTGGGAAAATACCCAGAAGGCGCACAGGAAGTGACCTCAACCTGATCGAAAAAAGGCGGGAAAATGCCCAGGAGGCGCACAGGAAGTGACCTCAACCTGATCGAAAAAAAGCCAGGAAAACGCACAGGAAGTGACCTCAAACTTCCCTATATAAGCCCAGCTTAAATTTCTGGATTAACTTCAGCCCCCCCCCCCCTGTTCCTGTGCTAGTGTGTGATCTGTCTGAATTTGTTGTGACCTGGAAACCTATTTGCCTACTCTTGATTGCTGCTTGCCGTTGACCTTGGATTTGTACCTTGACCATTCTACTTCTTTGCCCCTTTTTGTACTCAGCTGCCAGATTGGAACCGACCACGGCTTGGATCTCGACCATTCTTCGTCTGTAGCAATTTCGACGCATGCTCGGAAACAATTCGATGCATGCGCGGAAGCATTGAACTTAATTTTTTCGGCCCGTCGTAGCGTTGTACGTCACCTCGTTCTTGACGGTCGAAAGCTCAGAGAACTTTTGTGCGACCTTGGTGGGCTTCAATGGCGATCAGCCCCATATCTGCTACCCCATCTTCCAGCACAGTAATGAATGGGTACCGGAAAATCCAATCGCGTTTACGGGGCATAAGCCATTCTTCCACAGACCACAGTTTGGTCCAGGCCGGCCCTGACTGGACACCAGAGAAAACCTGTGGCCGATCCATTTCAATCACCCATCTATGCCTCAGCCAAGAACATAAAATAAAAAATAATATATATATATTTTGCATGAATAAACCATCGCATTAATCCTAGAGCTCTTCGCTTCAACAACCCCTTTAATTTACGAGCGATATTGAGTGGACCTGACCGTTTATTGCCAAAAATAAGCATTACAAATATTTGCTCCTCTCCTTGTAATAAGAGAGTGGTTGGCATAATTCTAGGCGGATCGGCAGCTCTTGTCGGAATCCGCATGCAAACGGCCGCCCATAAAACAATACATACCGCGGGAAAAACATAAATCGATGGATATTAAGATCTATGTGCATATGTTGAATATTACCACTACAATATAAGTACAAAGGGAATATATTTCAACGCCTCTCAAACTTCGCTGACCTTCCGTGTAAAATACTACGATCGCGGTAAAAAATATTTGCATAGATTTAAGCAATATATTGTGCATAAGTACGCCGCGGCGTGGCGCGTGATTCACCGCGATGATAAGAAAGACATTAAATTATGCCCACAAAAGCCAGGATGTCTACGCATTTTTTTTTTTACATTTTTTTATTTTTTATTTTATCCCTTACAGCGGGATCTATTGGGAAAATGGCCCCTGCTTTAAAAAAAAAAAAAAACGCAGATGCATTAAGCGTCTGATTCATACGGTGACATGTGGCATACCGAAATGCATAATGGATCTCCCAGGAATAAAAACAGCCCGGGCAAATCATCACCTTGGGATGTTCATTGAGTGAATATTTTACAGACATACTTCTCTTATATTTATATAATAATTTAGCGCGGTGACAGTTTTTTTTTTTTTTTTGGCAGTGGTAGCACTTTCTCATTTTTATAATAGCTTTATATTTGTGAGCCTAATAAGTGTACACAGGCTAAAACAACGAAAAGGTGGGGGTGGGGTGGTGTTGGATTGGGGGGGGGGGGATGCACAGCTTATTTTTCATAATCCCGCTGGGTGTCAGTGAGAAGATCTGTATTGGCGTAAGCAACAATTCTAATGAAAGGTCAAGAAAAACATTGCGAGTAGGAATAGTCACACAACACACCCCCCCACCGCCGCCGCCACCGCTATCCACACGGTTTTTCGAGGAAATGAAACAACAGAATTTATAGAGAATACGACAAGAGATATGACTTTTGCCTGTAAGGCGCTGGTCAAAAAAATAAAATCTTTGCTATAGGATACAGATTTTTTTCGTGACACCATTTCACAAAAATTCCGTATTTATCGGCATATAACGCACACTTTTTCCCCCTGAAAACCAGGGGAAAATCGTGGGTGTGCGTTATACACTGGTCCCCGCGCTGTGTTTGAACTGAGCCACCGACATATACCCAGCGTAGTACACTCGGGTACACTCGGCTAGGCTCGGCTCCCCTCGCGGTCACGCCTCCTAGCCTCTACGCGAAAGGAGCCGAGCGTTGCCGAGCGTGCCCGTGTGTACTGCGCTCGGAATATGTCAGCGGCGGCGTTCAAACACAGCGCGGGAAGCAGGGATCGCCGGACCGGACAAGGCTGCCAATGGACGCCGGGCAAGACAACGACGAGGGGCATCTAAACTGTAAGTATTTTCTTTTGCAGGAATCTGCGTTCTAGGTTGGGGGTGCGCGCTATACGCCGGTGCGCGCAATACGAACATAAATACGGTAAGTGTTTCTACGAAGAACAAGAGATAAGGCAATTTAGACCGTTTTCCCTCCCTTTAAGAGGATCTAAATGCTGAGAGGTGGAGGCGGGCATTCTGGTCATGTGACCGCTTTGATTGGCTCACACAGTAGTCACATGATCACAAAGGTCCCGATGCATCAGGAGCTTTCCGGTACCCGTTCATTACTATGCTGGAAGATGGGGCCGCAGATATGGGGCTGATCGCCATTGAAACCCACCAGAAAAAAATTCACCATTTGCCGCTAAACTGGGCAAATAACAAAATCGAGACACCATTTCACAAAAATTTGTGCTTCTAGGAAGAACAAGAGATAAGGCAATTTTGACCGTTTTCCGCCCCTTTTAAGAGCATCTAAATGCTGGGAGGTGTAGGCGGGCATTCTGATCATGTGATCGCTGTGATTGGCTGTCACAGTAATCACATGATCACAAAGCTACCGATGCTTCGGGAGCTTTCCGGTACCCCTTCATTACTGTGCTGGAAGATGGGGGTTCAAAGAATGTCAGGCCAAATGGTCGGGCTTCAAGCATGTTCACTTCTTCAAATCTGGCCCTCTGAAAAGTTTGGAGACCCCTGCTCTAGAGCAGGGGTCTCCAAACTTTTCAAACAAAGGGCCACTTTATTGTCCTTCAGGCTTTAGGAGGGCCGGATTGTGGCCAGTGGGGGGGGGGGGGGGGCAGAAAATGTCACAGGCCAGACATCAGTGAGAATAAATATGGCCTCAGGGTTGGTGGTCAATAAGAGGAGGAGGAGTATTCCCCCTTTGAGTTGGAGGAATAGTATCCTGTCATTGGTATCGTGGAAGATATAGTGCCCCATTGTTGGTGTCAGTGGGTGAAATTGTGCCCCAAGGGCCAGATAAAGGCTAGCAAAGGGCCACATCAATATTGAGTTGGCCCACCCTTTGCAGCTATAACAGCTTCAACTCTTCTTGGAAGGCAGTCCACAAGGTTTAGGAGGGTGTCTATGGGAATGTTTGACCAATTCTTCCAGAAGAGCATTTGTGAGGCCAGGGACTCATGAGAAGGCCTGGCTTACAGTCTCCGCTCTAATTCATCCCAAAGGTGTTCTACTGGGTTGAGGTCAGAACTCTGGTCCAGGCCAGTCTAGCTCTTCCACCCCAAAATCTCTCATCCACGTCTTTATGGACCTTGCTTTGTGCACTGGTGCGCAGTCATGTTGGAACAGGAAGGGCCGTCCCCAAACTGTTCCCAAAATGTCTTGGTATGCTGAGGCCTTAAGAGTTACCTTCACTGGAACTAAGGGGCAACCCCACACCATAATCCCTCCTCCACCAAATGGTTTGGAAGGCTCAGAGCCCAGTAGCTATAGCAGCAGGTCACCCTGTCTGATGACACAGGTTCACCTAAGGTGCGGGGTCTAAGCACTAACCGGTATTCACCAGGGCTCCTGATGGTTGAGATGGGCTTTGCTGCGTGTTAGTGCCAGGTCGCGGTCCTCAGGATCGCCTTACCAGGAGGTGAACAAGCCAAGGTCCGGAAGCAGATACAACAGTTAGGGATCAAGCAGAAGCGTAGTCAGTGAACAAGCCAAATGTAGGTGAAATATACAGTCGGCAGCAAGAGACAGGAGCAAGATATTGGCTGGTGAAGGCACAATATTCTGGCAACCAGGAAGTGCAGGGGCATGGCTTTTATAGGAAGTTCATGGGAGGAGCAAAGGGTTCAAGGTTCAAGGCAAACAAGATTCAAGACAAGATCATTCAAGTAACTATCCAAGGAACTGTCTAAGGCAGCCATTCTCAACCAGGGTTCCGTGGAACCCTAGGGTTCCTCCTAGACATGTGCACAACAAAAATTTTCGTATTTTTTTGTTCCGTTTTGTCTCGTTCAGTAGATTCGTAAAGATTCGTAATTTCGTAAGATTCAAGTTTTCCTATTCGGACCCGTTCGTATTTTGTAAGACGCAAGTTTTCCTATGCGGATCCGTTCGTATTTTCGTAACAGTTTTATTTTCGTTTATACTGAATGATTCGTAATTCTGTCTACTTTATGTTCGTTGATTTGAAATTCGTAATTTTGTTAGATAATCATTTTCGTTTAATGGATTCGTAATTTTGTACTTTCGTAAATACATAGCAACATACTAATCCATATTAAGATATGCTTTCTCTTAAGCCCCGTACACACGGTCGGACTTTTTGCCAACAAGGTGACTCAGCACAAATGAGATACGATGATTGGCTAAGATATTTAGTAAGATACATCACTTACTAACTACACTGCCCATTCGAAAGAACGTTACAACTTACAAGTACACAAATTTACGAACAGACAAAGAAACAGATTTACAAAACACACAAATGAAAATACGAACATACGAATGAAAATACTAACAGACAAAGGATTTAAAATGCGGAATGCAAATCGTTCGTTATAGATGTAATTTTCGTTCTTTTGCTTTTTCGGTGTTTCGTATATTAGTAAGATTGTCCATTCGTACTTTCGTATTTTCGTTTGTTCGTTATTTTGCTTATTCGTAATTCCGTAATTTTCGTATTTTGGATCTTTCAGCTATTCGGATGTTCGAATTGATACGAATGTACGAATACTAACAAATTCGTATGAAAATCCATTCGTTACGAACAGGAACGCACATATCTAGTTCCTCCAGAGGTGGCTAGGGGTTCCTTGAGCTGTGTCTGATTTACCTCATGTTTGATGGTGCCTACATAGTTCAGAGCCATTTCCACTTGGAGGAGCCAGTGGTATTACACCAATGATCTTCATAGATCTCTGTAAGGGGGCATTTTTCCCACTACTGTAAAAAAGGGCATTCTTCTCACTGACCACCAAAGTAAGGGGCATTGTTCCTACTGACCCCCAATAACTGGGTTTTATCAGGGGTTCCCCAAGACCTGAAAATAATTTTTAGGTTTCCCCAGTGGGAAAAAGGTTGAGAAAGGCTGGTCTAAGGAGCTGTCCAGCATTCCAGGTGGCTCAGCAAGCAGAGTCACCACCAGACACACCAGAGGTCCCAGGTTCAAGTCCAGGTCCTAACACAGACAGAGCCGGGATGGGCTCACCCAATGCCGATACCTATAATAAAAGGAAGGGGGTCATCCATGCACCAGAGGACTTTGCTTAGAGTGGTGCCTAAAGGTCTTGAGGTTTTTGGCGGACAAAGTATTTTCACCCTTCACCAGGAAGTGCTTAAGTAAGGTCCTTCATGGTAGGATCATCCCAGGTATTATATGAATGAGAGCTGCAGATTTGAAGACCTCAAAAGAACTTAACGCTTATTTATTTTTATTATTATTTGAATCTTTGGGTTTACATTAAACTTTAATGTAGCACATGCAATAAATAATGTGACGTTTTTGGTTGGGTGTTTTTTGTGACGCGATGACGCGATCCCTTAGTATACTTGATCTTCCCCGTGGTTAATTCTCCGTTTTCTCCATCAAACGTCAAGAGAAGACGGAGTTTTTGTTCCCGGCGTCCCTCTCTGATGCCTCTGATGGTGTCTTATCCCTTTCGTAGCTTCACTAACTCCTTAGTTTGTCTTAAATAATGCAGCCCCCCCCCCCCGAATGATTGATGGCCCGGCTTGATCGAATATCTACATGCTCAGACAAACCATAACAGATTATACTCTTTAACTTCCTAAATTGATCAGTGCTCTTGACCCAACTGAATTATAAGCTTGAAAACTTTGAGATATTACGCTCTCCGATTCGCCATGACAGATATTTTTAAGTCAATAAATACATTATTAATACGTGGAAAACTCCAAAGAATTAGCTCTAAGTTAATTTCCAGAGGAAACAGATTCCGCCTCATTGTATTTAAGCAGCCTTGTCAAACATTACTCAGTCATCTTCTGGTTGCCTTTTTTTTTTTTACGGGAGTCACGTTCCTCGGCTTGATAAATAACCAGAATGCATTTGTGTCATTTGTCAGTGCCTCCGTAATAAGCATCATTGCCTCATCGCTGCCTCTTATTGAAAGGTTTCCTGTGTATGATAAAATATGATTTATTTCCCGGCTCGCACGTACCTTGGGAATGAAATCAACCTGCTTTTAACCATTTTGTTGAATGGATGGAGTGCCGGCCAGACAAGGAAACACGGCAAGGTAGTGGAAGACATAGAGCAGGGTTGGACTAATGCGCATAAAATTCAAAATACTGTCCGCCAGTCCAGAACCGATGGGCAATTTTTTATCCCAGGTCCATCCAAACATTTATTTTTTTCTTAGTTCTGGGTAATTTTGGAAGGGTTAGAACCTCGGTTGAGTTTTTTTTGCTGGAACATGCATTTCAGAGGTGCTAGATTTGATTTATCAGTAGTTCATGGTTGGAAGAAAGTCAGTCCAGTTTATCCACTTGACCTCTGAAAGATTTACTCTGATCTTGGGCTTTAAGAAAGAGATTTACAGTTCACTACTACTACTATCAGGGCCGCTGATAGAGGGGGAACACCAGCCCTCCTGTAGGGGGCCCGGGCACACAGGGGGGCCCAACGGCAGTAGGAATTGGTTGGGCGGAGGGCCAATTGCAGAAAGATGCCCTGTGCGGCTCTCTGGTTTTGATATATTGGGGGGCCCTGCCAGGTAGGCTGTACAGGGCCCCGTGATTTCTAACAGCAGCCCTGACTACTACTATCACTACTACTACTACTACTACTACTACTACCATTACTACCATTACTACTACTACTACTACTACTACTACTACCACTACTACTATTACTAATACTACTACTACTACTACTACTACCACTACTACCACCACTACTACTATTACTAATACTACTACTACTATCACTACTACTACTACTATCACTACTACGTCTACTAGTACCACTAATACAGTGATCAGTGCTAAGGAAATATGCACTGTCACTGCACTAATGACACAGGCTGGGAAGGGGTTAACATCAGTGTTGCCAACTGTCCGTATTTTTTACGGACAGTTCGTAAAAACTGGCACCCTTTTCTCCCCACTCGTAAAAATGTTTGTGGTAGCGGCAATGTGCCAGTAAAAATAGCCGAGATCGGTTCGGCTTGTAACTGTGCATGGAGATTGGAGGCAGGGGGTGATGGTGGCTGCGGTGGCACCGCAGAGTGGGATGGAGGCAGGGGGCAATGGTGGCAGGGGGAGATTGGAGGCAGGGGGTGTTAGTGCCAGGGGGTGATTGGAGGCAGGGGGTGATGGTGGCACCGCAGAGGGTGAGGGATGGAGACAGGGGTTGTTGGTGGACAATGGAGGCAGGGGGTTATTGGAGGCAGGGGGCCTGGGGGATATTGGAGGCAGGGGGTGATTGGAGGCGAAGGGAGATTGGAGGCAGGGGGAGATTGTGGCACCGCAGAGGGGGGTGAAGGCAGAGGGTGATGGTGGCAGAGGGGGGTGAAGGCAGGGGGTGTTGGTGGCAGAGGGGGGTGAAGGCAGTGGGTGTTGGTGGCAGAGGGGGATAGAGGCAGGGGGTGTTGTTGGCAGAGAGGGATGGAGGCAGGTGGTGTCGGTGGCAGAGGGGGATGGAGGCAGGGGGTGTCGGTGGCAGAGGGGGATGGAGGCAGGGGGTGTCTGTGGCAGAGGAGGATGGAGGCAGGGGGTGTCGGTGGCAGAGGGGGATGGAGGCAGGGGGTGTCTGTGGCAGAGGAGGATGGAGGCAGGGGGTGTCGGTGGCAGAGGGGGATGAAGGCAGGGGGTGTTGGTGGCAGAGGGGGATAGAGGCAGGGGGTGTTGGTGGCAGAGGGGGATGGAGGCAGGTGGTGTCGGTGGCAGAGGGGGATGGAGGCAGGGGGTGTCGATGGCAGAGGGGGATGGAGGCAGGGGGTGTCTGTGGCAGAGGAGGATGGAGGCAGGGGGTGTCGGTGGCAGAGGGGATGGAGGCAGGGGGTGTCTGTGGCAGAGGGGGATGGAGGCAGGGGGTGTTGGTGGCAGAGGGGGATGGAGGCAGGGGGTGTCGGTGGCAGAGGGGGATGGAGGCAGGGGGTGTTGGTGGCAGAGGGGGATGGAGGCAGGGGGTGTTGGTGGCAGAGGGGGATGGAGGCAGGGGGTGTCGGTGGCAGAGGGGGATGGTGGCAGGGGGTGTCGGTGGCAGAGGGGGATGGAGGCAGGGGGTGTCGGTGGCAGAGGGGGATGGAGGCAGGGGGTGTTGGTGGCAGAGGGGGATGGAGGCAGGGGGTGTCTGTGGCAGAGGAGGATGGAGGCAGGGGGTGTCGGTGGCAGAGGGGGATGGAGGCAGGGGGTGTTGGTGGCAGAGGGGGATGGAGGCAGGGGGTGTTGGTGGCAGAGGGGGATGGAGGCAGGGGGTGTTGGTGGCAGAGGGGGATGGAGGCAGGGGGTGTCGGTGGCAGAGGGGGATGGTGGCAGGGGGTGTCGGTGGCAGAGGGGGATGGAGGCAGGGGGTGTTGGTGGCAGAGGGGGATGGAGGCAGGGGGTGTCTGTGGCAGAGGAGGATGGAGGCAGGGGGTGTCGGTGGCAGAGGGGGATGGAGGCAGGGGGGTGATGTGACTAAATAATTTGCCCTTATCATATCGAAAATAACAAAAATATGTTTTGTTACCTTAATATCTACCTTAAATCACATTGCTATTTGCCCGGCCTACTTGTTTGTAGCCTAAATACTGAAATGTGCACCTAAAAATGTAATTTAGTAACTTTTGTGAAATGCCAGTAAATTTGCGGTGTCGTGCCAGTAAATTTCAATCTGGTAGGTTGGCAACACTGTCCCCAGCATGCACAGCGAGGCGATCAGCCCTCCTGATTGGCTGCCGAGGAGAAGTATCCACACGACCCTGACTCCACTGCTGCCACCTACCGTCTGGGGGTGCCTGAAAGTCCCCAGACAGGAGGATAGGCACACAGTACAGCCAGAGCTGGAACAGAGACCATGGGCCAGATTCAGATACCTCTGCCTATCTATAGGCAGGCGTAGCGTATCTCAGATACACTACGCCGCCGTAACTATCAGTGGCAGGTTCCTTATTCAGAAACTAAGTTACGGCGGCGTAGTGTAACTGAGGCGGCACAAGGCGGCGCAATTCAAATGTGGAAGATGGGGGCGTGATTCATGTGATGTTTTTTCTGAACGGCGCATGCGCCGACCGTGGACGTATCCCAGTGCGCATGCGCGAAATCACGTCGCTAGTTGTCAATGTAAACGACGCAAACGTAACTTACGTCGAGCCCCATTCCTGAACGATTTACGCAAACGACGTAACCGACGTACATTTCGACGCTGTCCCGACGTCCATACTTAACATTGGCTGCGCCTGCTATAGCAGGGGTGACCTTAGCGCCGGACTTACGCTTACGCAAACGACGTAAACTACGCCGGCCGGCTGCAAGTACTTTCGGGAATCGCCGTAACTCCCTAATTTACATATTTGACGCGTAAAACGACGGAAGCGCCACCTAGCGGCCAGCGTAAAACTGCAACTAATATACGACGGTGTAACAGAATTACGCCGCTCGTATATTAGCAGAATTCCGGCGTATCTTCTTTTCTGAATAGCAAAAAAAGATACGCCGGCTATTCTTAGTATTTACGCGGACCTGAGGCGCCAACTAGACATCTTTGGACGTGATTTCTAGTGCATTACCCGCGGCGGGTAGACACTGTCCTGCCGCATCGCTGGGGATCCGATGCGATGTCCGTCGGGTACATGCGATCGGCGGGAAAAGGAGCAGATGACAGCAGGGACGTGGAGCTCTGTGTGTAAATACAGAGCTCCACGTCCTGTCAGGGAGAGAGGAGACCGATCTGTGTCCCTTGTACATAGAGACACAGCATCGGTCACCTCCCCCAGTCACCCCCCTCCCCCCACACAGTTAGAACACACCCAGGATACACATTTAACCCCCCCTAGTGTTAACCCCTTCCCTGCCAGTCATATTTATACAGTAATCAGTGCATTTTTATAGCACTGATCGCTGTATAAATATGAATGGTCCCAAATTTGTGTCAAAGGTGTCCGATATGTCCGCCGCAATATCGCAGTCCCAATAAAAATCGCAGATCGCCGCCATTACTAGTTAAAAAATAATAATAAAAAAAAATCATAATTCTGTTCCCCATTTTGTAGGCGCTATAACTTTTGCGCAAACCAGTCGCTTATTGCCTTTTTTTTTTTTTTTTTTTTTTACAAAAATACGTTGAAAAATACGTATCGGCCTTAACTGTGAAAAAAAAATAGTTTTAAAAATAAAATAAAATTAGGATATTTATTATAGCAACAAGTAAAAAATATATATATTTTTTTTAAATTGTCGCTCTTTTTTTGTTTATAGCGCAAAAAATAAAAACCGCAGAGGTGATCAAATACCACCAAAAGAAAGCTCCATTTGTGGGGAAAAAAGGACGTCAATTTTGTTTGGGAGCCACGTCGCACGACCGCGCAAATGTCAGTTAAAGCGACGCAGTGCCGGAAGCTGAAATTTCGCCTGGGAACGAAGGGGGTTTATGTGCCCAGTAAGCAAGTGGTTAATGAATCAGATGACATTCGGGTAACGTTGTCAGTAACTATCCTCCTTTCCAGGGTTTAATTGCACAAAAAAATATGTCAAAAACCTCATTAGTTGTAGCTCGATTGTGTATTTGTGATTTGCTGTTTCTATAGCGATACATATGATAAAAAATATCTTATGATTTACTTTCAGCGCGTTTCTGTTCCAAGCTATCAATATGTAAAGTAAAAGCAATCTGATCACATGTCTGTGGAGGATCTCATTAATCCAGATCAGGGGATATCTGGTAGTAGTTTGTCACATTCAGTTGGACTTGTTCTGTAATTTTGAAGGATTTTCGACACTTCTTCAAGTCACTTCCCCAGTTCTAACATACCCCAATACTTGGGTACAGGGCCGATCCTAGGCAGGGTGCTTTGCACCCAGACTTCTGCAGAGGTGGGGGCGCCGACGTGTATACACACACTAAAGTGCCTCAAAGAAGCTACTTGCAGGACATTTTTTGACGTCCTGCCAGCGCCCGGGCTCTCACACTGGGATTGCAGATTGCAGGATTTTTTCAGGCGCTATTTTTAACGCTAAAGCACCTAAAAACCCCCTCCAGTGTGAAAAGGGTCTAATGGACCATCTTCTGTACTATTGTCTGCAGTCTCTGACCATCTCCTGTACTATGTCTGCAGTCTCTGACCATCTCCTGTACTATGTCTGCAGTCTCTGACCATCTCCTGTACTATGTCTGCAGTCTCTGACCATCTCCTGTACTATTGTCTGCAGTCTCTGACCATCTCCTGTACTATGTCTGCAGTCTCTGACCATCTCCTGTACTATGTCTGCAGTCTCTGACCATCTCCTGTACTATGTCTGCAGTCTCTGACCATCTCCTATATCATGTCTGCAGTCTCTGACCATCTCCTGTACTGTGTCTGCAGTCTCTAATCATCTCCTATATCATGTCTGCAGTCTCTGACCATCTCCTGTACTGTGTCTGCAGTCTCCAATCATCTCCTATATCAGGGGCCTCCAAACTGTGGCCCAAGGGCCAGATGTGGCCCTTTGCTAGCCTTTATCCGGCCCTTGGGGCACTATGCCTCCTACTGACATCAACAATGGGGCACTGTTTTCCACTGATACCAATGATGGGATACTATTCCTCCTACTAATACCAATAATGGGGCACTACTCCTCCTACTGACCCCAAACCATGAGGCCATATTTATTCTCACTGATGCTTGGTTTGGCACATTTTCTACCCCGGCTGGCCACAAGCCGGCCCTTCTAAAGTCTGAAGGACAGTAGACTGGCCCTTTGTTTGAAAACGTTTGGTGACCCCTATCCTATATCATGTCTGCAGTCTCTGACCATACCATGTCTGCAGTCTCTGACCATCTCCTGTACCATGTCTGCAGTCTCTGATCATCTCCTGTACCATGTCTGCAGTCTGTGATAATCTCATGTACCATGTCTGCAGTCTCTGATCATCTCCTGTACCATGTTTGCAGTCTCTGACCGTCTCCTGTACTATGTCTGCAGTCTCTGACCATCTCCTGTATCATGTCTGTAGTATGTCTGGGGGTCTTTCTAGCAGACTCTCTAACAGAAGCCCTCTCTGTGTCCATCACAGAGGCTCCCCCTCCAGGTCCCAATAAAGTACTCTGCTTCTCTTCCTGTATTTTGTTTATTGTTAAGAGATCATGTAAGAATCCCAGGGTAATGAAGACTTTGTGGGGAGCATCTATGTGGTTGAGTCGTTGCCATAGAAACATTTGTAAAGGGGAGGAGTTAGTAAAATGACCACGCCCACCTATTTCTGCACCTAGGCGCCTGTGACCCTAGGATTAGCCATGCTTGGGTAGCTAACACACCTTCATCCAATGATCATCATTCCCCAACAAGGTGTGAACGTTGTTCTAGGTATATAATCCTATCCTGGGTGTCAGGAAGTCTTTCAAGTACGGTGAGGGGCACATTTTGGGCAGAGAGGACAACTGGAACTTATTTCATGGCTTCTTCTAGCCATTTCTTCAGACTAAAACAGTGGTGGTGCGTCCATAAAGGGCGCAGGAGCGCCGCCCCCTCTCTCCTGCACCGCTCTATCCCCATAGATAGATTCATGCATTGCACAAATCTATCTATGGTCGCTGCTGACACCCCCTATTCAGGTTTCCGGCCCCTTTTCGGGCATCTGAATTACACCGGCGGGGGGTGTTTTTTCTAAGCACCGTAGGCCGTAGGCTCTAATAGGCGCCCAAAAATTTGAACAGTGGGGTGCCATGCTGGGCGTATTTACTGTTCACTCAGCTGTGTGTTAGCAAAGCGAATTCATTTGCTAACACTGAATCCGCCTCTCAGCCAATCAGGTTGCCGGGTCTGTTACCGGTCACCTCATTGGCTGAAACGTCAGGCGCTGTGATTGGACCACTAAGAGAGGACGGAAGAAGACATGGAGGACGTGCAGGACATTGCCTCTGACCCGCTGCGGGACAGATAAGGGCATGCAGCATCTGATGGGGCACAGTAGCGGCAATTGATGGGAACACACTGGCAGCATCTAATGGGGCACAGGAGCGGCAATTGATGGGAACACACTGGCAGCATCTGATGGGGCACTAGAGCGGCAATTGATGGGCACACTGGCAGAAATTGATTGGCACAGTGTCAGCTATTGATGGGCACAGTGGCTGCGTTTGATGGGCACAGTGGCTGCGTTTAATGGGCACAGTGGTGGAAATTGATGGGTACAGTGGCTGTGTTTGATGGGCACAATGACTGGGTTTGATGGGCACAGTGGTGGCAATTTATGGGTACAGTGGCAGCGTTTGATGGGCACAGTGGCTGCGTTTGATGGGCACAGTGGCTGCGTTTGATATGCACAGTGGTGACAATTTATGGGCACAGTGGCAGCGTTTGATGGGCACAGTGGCTGTGTTTGATGGACACAGTGGTGGCAATTTATGGGCACAGTGGCTGCGTTTGATGGACACAGTGGTGGCAATTTATGGGTACAGTGGCAGCATTTAATGGACACAGTGGCTGCATTTGATGGGCACAGTGGTGGCAATTTATGAGTACAGTGGCTGTGTTTGATGGGCACAGTGGCTGCGTTTGATGGCACAGTAGCTGTAATTGATGTTTTTTTTTTTTCAGTTTGTTTGCGCCCCCCCCAAAAAATTTTGGGCACCAGCCACCACTGGACTAAAATCATTCAATCAATTTAAATCCATCGCAAGACAGAGGAACTTTTTTTTTCGAGACATAAGAGTATTATTATTAAGTAATGCCAACAAGTGCCCTGTCGATTCTCTTGAATTTTAATGATGGATCAACCTCATCTCAGAACACGGGATGTCTGCTCAGATGCCAATGAACAATCTTCCTAATCAGCCCTCGGACCTGGTGGTGGCCCACAGGCTACAGACTTGCCGGAGAATGTTGACTTTTATCCGTGAGACTGTAATAAAATCTATCCGGCTGTGAGGTTAAAAATTCATAAGTCTGTCTCAAATCTCTGACACCCAAAGGTAATCAGTTATGGTTGATGGGCCCGTTTGTGTATACTGGAGACTTATCCATGTAATACTCACTATGACATTTTTACCACCCGTATTAATAATTAAAAGGATATTTTTCTCCGTTCCCGGAGTTGACAGGAGTGGTAGGTTTTCAGTGAAGTCCCTGAAATAACCATTTCCTGTGTTTGACACAAAGTGGCCCCTAAAATAACAGAGTTTAGCTTCATAAAGGCAATCGCTTCTGTTTCTGAAGAACTGGGGGGGAGGGGGGGTCTAGGGGGTGACTTACTGATCACATAAGCTTTTGAAGGTACAGTAATCATGACTAGGACTAAACATAAATAGAGTTGGATGAACAGTTCGAGCCGAGCAAAAGTTTGGCTTGAACATTGCCTATTCGCGTATTCCGCGAACACCCGAATTTGCAGGGATGTTCAGTAAGTGATCTCACAATGGGGGTGTTCTGTCAATAGCTCCAACCCATCAGAAACTCCAACAACTCCAACCACGTCACTTAGTAATGAGAGATTTTGACAAATTGGTGGTCGGACACAACACCGACAAACGAATAGAGTCCGGTACAGGAACACTGAGCTTTTTTGACCCCACAGCGGCTAACAAGGACAAAGTTGTTGCGGTTGGCCCTTTGCTAGCCTTTATCCAGCCCTTGGGGCACAATTCCACCCACTGACACCAACAATGGGGCACTATATCTTCCACTGATACCAATAACCGGATACTATTCCTCCAACTAATAGGGGGAATACTCCTCCTACTATTGACCACCAACCCTAAGGCCTTATTCTCACTGATGTCTGGCCCATGACATTTTCTGACCCTGCTGGCCACAATCCGACCCTCCTAAAGCCTGAAGGACAAAATGTCAAGCACGTAGTAAATAGGCGTTGTTGAGACAACTAATAGTTGCAAATATAGCTCAGATAATAATAGTTGCATATGAGAAGTAATTGCTGAGGTGAAAAAAGTTGCATATGAGAGGCAAATATAGCTCAGGTACTTTGAGTGTACACGTAGTAATATAGGAGTTGTAGAGACAACTAATAGTTGCATATAAGAGGCAAATATAGCTTAGGTAATAATAGTTGCATATAAGAGGCAAATATAGCTCAGGTAATTTGAGAATAAATGTCCCTTTAAGATATTCCTTAGCCAAGAGCCAAAGGCACAACAGTCTATCCCAAGTAGTATGTTAATAGCCACAAGCTCTAATAAATAACAGCAATTGTTTTAGGTGGAATGTATGCAGCAGATCTTTATGTAGAACTACAAGTGACACAATTGCTACTTATCCATTTGCAGGGCTTCAGTGTTTATCAGCAAGGGACTCCGTAGTGTAGGGCATCAGCAAGAAAGAACTCCCAGGTTGTCTGCAGCGATGGCAGGCTGGACGCAGTGACGGTCTGCTGCTAGCTGTCCATAATGTTGCCTGTAATGTAGCGTGGCTGGTACCACTGACAATAATAGAACGGAGCATCTATATAATGTACATGCCATTATAGGCAGGAGCCAGGTGCAGTGCATCAGCACTGATTCAAGAAAACCGCTGATTTGCGGCGCACTTCCGCGTTCCAAGCTGGGACGCACGCGGCGCCGGGCAATGAGAAAGAAAATGTCACGGGCCAGACATCAGTGAGAATAAATATGGCCTCAGGGTTGATGGTCAATAGGAGGAGGAGTATTCCCCCTATTAGTAGGAGGAATAGTATCCTGTCATTGGTATCGGTGGAAGATATAGTGCCCCATTGTTGGTGTCAGTGGGTGAAATTGTGCCCCAAGGGCTGGATAAAGGCTAGCAAAGGGCCACGTCTGGCCCTCGGGCCCCAGTTTGGAGAACCCTGCTCTATAAGAAGACAAAAATACTTGAGCCAATGGACAAAGATCTCTCTTTGAAGGTCCAGATGGCAGCTTGCCTCCTAGCTACTCTGTGACCCTTTTCATGCAAGAATATCTTAAGTGGTTATTATATATATTGTAACGTTGGGGGTTGTTAACTCTCGTGGTATGCGTTTTTTCAGTGATTCACACCAGTCAGGAACTATGTGTAAAGGGCATGGTAGCCCATTTTTATTAAAAAGGCAAAATTAAAAGTCCAATCAAAGGTTTCCCATGCAGGGGGTTCTTCTCCATCAAATGCAAAACAGAAAATACTAGCCCACCTGGCTCTCTTTAGCAGTACTTCTGCACGTTATCCTGGTCACCCAGACCAGCGGACTCCTCAACTTAGACGGATTCCCTTCAGCGTCTATAGCTCTGCCTCTTGTAGTTACCAATGTTCTGGCTGTCTCCTACAGCCTCTCTGATTTCTGGAGACCTCCTGTCTCCAACTGGGAGCTGTCTCCAACTGGGAGCCATGAGATCTCCCTACACTCTCATTATAAAGGGCTGTGCTCACCTGAGCACTCACCCTGCTGGTAATGAACAAAGTCTGGATACAGGGTTGGAGATTCCGTCCCAACCCAGACACTGTGGAATCTCCAACCTACAGAGCCCCATTTCAAGATACCAAAACCTGGAGAAAGCTGCACAAGCAGTGTTCTCCAGTCTACATCTACGCTCTGTAGAGTTGCAGCCAGCAAATGTGCATACCCTGTGTCCATTTTCACACTACTTTTATTGGGACAGAGCCTCGGTCTCCCACAATATACATTACAGACCAAAATTTTGGACACACCTTCTCATTCAAAGAGTTTTCTTTATTTTCATGACTATAAAAAATTGTAGATTCACACTGAAGGCATCAAAACTATGAATTAACACATGTGGAATAATATACATAACAAAAAAATGTGAAACAACTAAAAATATGTCATATTCTAGGTCCTTTTGCTTTGATTACTGCTTTGCACACTCTTGGCATTCTCTTGTCACCTGAAATGGTCTTCCAACAGTCTTGAAGGAGTTCCCAGAGATGCTTAGCACTTGTTGTCCCTTTTGCCTTCACTCTGCGGTCCAGCTCACCCCAAACCATCTCGATTGGGTTCAGGTCCGGTGACTGTGGAGGCCAGGTCATCTGGCGCAGCACCCCATCACTCTCCTTCTTGGTCAAATAGCCCTTCCCCCGGAGGTGTGTTTGGGGTCATTGTCCTGTTGAAAAATAAATGATGGTCCAACTAAACGCAAACCGGATGGAATAGCATGCCGCTGCAAGATGCTGTGGTAGCCATGCTGGTTCAGTATAAATCCCCAACAGTGTCACCAGCAAAGCACCCCCACTCCATCACACCCCCTCCTCCGCCATGCTTCAAGGTGGGAACCAGGCATGTAGAGTCCATCCGTTCACCTTCTCTGCGTCGCACAAAGACACGGTGGTTGGAACCAAAGATCTCAAGTTTGGACTCATCAGACCAAAGCACAGATTTCCACTGGTCTAATGTCCATTCCTTGTGTTCTTTAGCCCAAACAAGTCTCTTCTGCTTGTTGCCTTTCTTTAGCAGTGGTTTCCTAGCAGATATTCTACCATGAAGGCCGGATTCACACCGGAGTCTCCTCTTATCAGTTCTTCTAGAGATGTGTCTGCTGCAAAAGGTGGCTACTTTGAAGAACCTAGAATATGACATATTTTCAGTTGTTTCACACTTTTTTGTTATGTATATAATTCCACATGTGTTACTTCATAGTTTTGATGCCTTCAGTGTGACTCTACAATTGTCATAGTCATGAAAATAAAGAAAACTCTTTGAATGAGAAGGTGTGTCCAAACTTTTGGTCTGTGCTGTATATATATATATATATATATACATACACAGTACATACCTCCCAACTTTCTGAGATGGGGATGAGGGACACATATTAGCAAACGTATGTAGTGCCTTCAGCACGAGGCACTAAGGACTGAATCAACGAGCAGTTTTCACACATTGAACCCTCCCATGGGGAGAGTCCCAGGGAAATGAGAGTTCTGGAAAGGTGGTTACAAACATTTATCATCTCCCCAAACCACACCCCTTAATGTAGCTGCTTAGGGATTGGCTGTGTGAAATTAATATTGACAACCTAGGTATTTTCCTTCGATGGCTGAGCACTAGAACCTCTTTCCAGAAACAGGCTAAAGTAGTCAACCTCCCAGGCTTGAGGAAAAACCTACAGAGCCCAGAAAAGATAGGGATCTGCTGAGGCTGGTTACACAATACATTTAAAAAACAAAGTTGATTTTTAAATATAAAATGCAGTTTGAATTCAGTGTCTCGTAACTTTATACCAGTCCTTGGTAATCACTAATAGGTCGTGTTTTCCAAAACTCCAGGTGGTTAGTTAGTTTATTTTTGCTGAAAAGAACCTAACAAATGATTTTATGCCAATTGTGTAAAATGATCTGTTCCATATGACTTGTTACATGGGATGTATTTTTCTTTATTGTTTTATGTTCAGTGGAAAATGGGTTTTAAAAAAAAAAAAATAGCTTCTTGCTGCTCCATGATAACGGGAGGAACATTGATGTGGGTTCAACTCAGTTCAAATTCAATAGTTTCTTAAAATCAATAAGTCCTCTCTAGGGAGTGTGTATCCTGACATGGTGGCCAGAATGATGTTTTAATGGCAACTAACTCAATTCGCCGGCACTGATTTGACGGATAATGCGGCAAACCTTTAGATAGCAAAACATGTTGTTTGATATTTGTCTTCAATACAAGGAGGAATTATGGGAATCCTGAATACTTGCCACCTGTTGGCTGTCTAAAGCAGCCTTCCTGAATCAGGTTCTGATGGAACCCTCGGGTTCCTCCAGAGCAGAAGTGTTGAACTAAAATTCACGGAGGTCCGATCAGTAAAAGTTTCCTCCAGCAGAGGTCCGAACTGCATGTTTGTCCATTAAAAGGGTTGTAAAGGATAGTGTTGCTCACGAATATTCGCATTGCGAATATTCGTTACGAATATTGCATATTCAAGTATTCGCGAATAAATCGAATATTGCGGCGAATATTCGCTATTGCGAATATTCGTATTTTTTCAAATTTATTTTTAAAATAGATCACATCCTAGTGATCTCCATCGACGTCTAAAAGCATTGCTGGTATGATTAGAGACCCTGGGCCGAGTAGCTGAGGCGATCCTTTTATGTTGCCGAATATTCACAATGCGAATATTCGTATTACGAATATTCGCGAATACTTTCTCTGCCCTTCTGTGTTTTGTGTATAAAAAAAAAAAATTAGCTTTAGTTTAGTCATATAAGTTTGTGTAAGTAGAGATAGTGTTTAGTGCATATTAGTTTAGTAATCCAGGAAATGATCTCCGTTTTCGCGTGTTGACGAGAATTTCGCAATCAATTTCGCATTCGCATTAGCAAAATTTTGCCAATTTTTTTTTTATAAAATATCACGAATATTCGATATTAACGAATATTTCGCGAATATTCTTCTATATATTCGTGAAATATCGCGAAATCGAATATGGCGTATTCCTCTCATCACTAGTAAAGGATTCCCCCCCCCTAAATTGCTTCCTTTACCTTAGTGCAGTCCTCCTTCACTTACCTCATCCTTCCATTTTGCTTTTAAATGTCCTTTTTTCTTCTGAGAAATCCTCACTTCCTGTTCTTCTGTCTAACTCCACACCATAATGCGAGGCTTTCTCTCTGGTGCGAAAAAAGCCTATTGAGGGGGGAGGGGGCGAGCAGGTGTGTCAGGACGCCCACTAACACACAGCTCCTTTCTCTATCTGCAGAGTGGAGAGTGTCCTGACTTGCCTGCTCACCCCCTCCCCCCTCAAGAGGCTTTCTCCACACCAGGGAGAAAGCCTCTCATTACTGTGTGGAGTTACAGACAGAAGAACAGGAAGTCAGGATTTCCCAGAAGAAATAAGGACATTTAAAAGCAAAATGGAAGGATGAGGTAAGTGAAGGAGGACTGCACTAAGGTAAAGGAAGCTATTTAGGGGGGGAAAAAAATCCTTTACAACCCCTTTAACTTAGGTCCTGCACATCACAGCCCTCCTCATTTTATAACACAATCCTGTACTTACATCAGTGTCCTCTGTAGTGTTCTGTACCCCCCTTCACATCACCCCCCTACAGCAGCAGTTTCCTCTACCCCTCTCACATCACCCCCCCCCCCACCGCAGTGTCTTCTGCCCCTCTCACATCACCCCCCACAGTAGTTTCCTTTGCCTTCTTCAGTAGGGTCCTCAGCCCCCTTTACATCACTCCCATCCTTTACATGACCCCCTCAACAGCACCGCTCCCTCATCCCCTCATACAGCAGTTTTCTCTGCTCCTTTACATCACCCTCTGCTTACTGAAGACTGAGAACTGAGTGATCAGCGGTCTTTGAACGCTCAGTTCTCAGTCTTAGAACCAGCGGGGAACCAATGCAGCATCAAACCCATATTTGGAGTGGACGTGCTGACGCCATCACGTTCCAAGTCAGAGCGGACGGGTGTTCGCATAGCCCCTTTGTCTGGGTTTTGTTCATTGATACACTCGGGATATGTCTGGATCCCATATGCCCAACTAGAGCAGTAAAGGGTTGACCTTATGGTGGTCCCATTTCTCCTCATTCATATAATTTCTGATTTCACCCATAATTCCAATTTAAAGAGCCACACATTTTATTGCAATAAAAGTAATTCCATTGCCTTTGGTTTGCAGTCAGGTGATCAGTTCTAAGCCTCTGGTGTCAGGGTTGGCAGAGGATATTGGTGGACTAAGACCAAGAGGCTTTCAGAGAGAACCAGTAGAGAGAACCTGTTTCCCTTGGTTTGAATGCAACAATGTTTTTCTTTGCGTCTATCTATTAAAGTTCTTGTGGTAAAACCAAGGAAGCTCAGACCTCTGTAGTGTATCAATGCTTTACTAAACAGGAAAAAACTGCACATACAACTGTAGGATGCACAATACAACACAACTGATAGCTTACAAAAATATACTTACAAACAGTGTTGCCAACCGTCCGTATTTTTACGGACAGTTCGTAAAAACGGGCACTTTTCCTCCGTTCGTAAATGTCAGTGGTTGCGGGAATGTGCTAGTAAAAATAACCGAGATCGGTTTGACTTGGACCTGTGCATGGAGATTGGCAGGGGGGTGATTGGAGACAGGGGGTGATGGTGGCTGCGGTGGCACCACAGAGGGGGATGGAGGCAGGGGGAGATTGGAAGCAGTGGGTGTTAGTGGCAGGGGGTGATAATGGCACAGGGGGATGAAGGCAGGGAGTGTTGGTGGCACCGCAGAGGGGGATGGTGGCGCCGCAGAGGGTGGGTGATGGAGGCAGGGGACGATAGAGGCAGGGGGTGATTGGAGGAGATTGGAGGCAGGGAGAGATTGGAAGCAGGGAGAGGTTGTGGCACCGCTGAGGGGGGTGAAATCAGGGAGTGTTGGTGGCAGAGGGGGGGTGGAGGCAGGGGGTGATGTGACTAAATAATTTTCCCTTATTATATCGAAAATAACAAAAATATGTTTTTTCACCCTAATATCTACCTTAAATCACATTGCTATTTGCCTGGCCTACTTGTTTGTGGCCTAAATACTGAAATTTGCACCTAAAAATTAAATTTAGTAACTTTTATGAAATGCCAGTAAAAACGTGACTGCACCAGTAAATTTCGGGTGTGGTGCCAGTAAATTTCAATCTGATAGGTTGGCAACACTGCTTACAAATATAAGAAATAAGTAAAATAAACAGTCACTCAACTTAGGGCCAGATTCTCTAAGAATTCCGGCGGCGTAGCGTAAGCCAGTTACACTACGCCGCCGCATCGTACTAGAGCAAGTGCTTTAATCTCAAAGCACTTGCTCCGTAGGTTTCGCCTGCGTCGCGAAAATCGCGCAGCGTAAACCCGCGCAATTCAAATGGGGCGGCCTGTATTTAAATTAAGCGCGCCCCCGCGTCGAATGAACTGCGCATGCGCCGGCCGGGGAAAAAGCCCAGTGCGCATGCTCCAGCTCACGTCGGAAAGCGTAGTTGAAACCGACGTATATGCAAATGCGAAAACAACGTAAAGGCCACCTAGTGGCCGGAGTTGTCATTACAACTACGATCCGCAAGTGTAATGGTTTTACACTTGTCGGATGTAGAAGCGTATCTATGCAAAAGTGATGCTAAGCACCACGCGCATAGATACGAGGCAAAAAAAACGGCGATACGACGGGGTATCTGAGATACTCCGTCGTAACGCCGCTGAGAATCTGGCCCTTAGGGTTTAAGATGTAATGTCCTTCATGGTTCCTTGCGAAGGCCAACTCAAAAGTTCTCCAACACTCTTGAGATTCTGGTAGCAATGTGTTACTCCATCGTCCTTCCAAACACACCTCTTGTCCGCACACGTTTCTTTCAAAAGCTCCCCAAGCCCCTCCCACCAACTTCCTGCATACCAACTTCTTCTGCTCACCTATCCAACTGGTTTATTTATATATCAATGGAGAGGAAGGGTATCAGAATATGTTACTTACCAAGGCCAAGATGCCCAAAGCGGTTCGCTGTTGCGACTAAGCGCAGTCCGCCCCCTGGAGGTGGAACAGAGTGTGGATGGCACCAAGAGGCACAAGCCACCAGCAGGCAGGGTAGAGCTTGCGGGGAAGTCCTGTAGAACTGGAGCAGGGACTGATGGGTATCAGGGTCCAGCAGAAGAAGACGGGTAGAAAGTCGAAAGCAGGCTGAGGCTCAAACACAGGTCAGCAGACAATCCGGGATACAGACTGGGGGTCAAGGCACCTGGAGACAGAAGACAAAACTGGGTCACAAGCAGAAGGTCAAAGCACAGGAGACTGAAGGTGAATCCGGGTCACAGGCAGAGGGTCAAACACAGGAGGCAGGAACAAAGTCCATAAAACAAGCCGAGGTCAGGTCTAGGAGAAGTTCAGAGTAGGTCAGGGTCAATCTGGGTCACAGCAGGTAATCAATCAATCAGGAAACAGGAACTCAGGTACAGGAAGCTGAAGGCAAACCAGCAATTTCCTTTGAGCATTTGCTCAGCTTTATAGGCAGCCAGGAAGTCATGTGGAAGTCATGTGGTGCGTGTCATGTGACAGCCAGTGTGCAGCTGAAGGTTTCTTTGACAGCTCCCACTGACAACTTTGCTGCCATCTAGTGTTCAGAATCTAATATGTTTCTCTGACAAAGGGCCTCTATTAACATATGCTCTTAAATAATATATCTAACTCCATATTATTGCAATAAAGTCACTATACAAATGGCTATAGCAACACAACCAACCATTTAAATTCCAGCTATAATCTTTCCAGCTCAAGTTGAAAAGCAATATATAGAGGAGCCCCAGACAACGTCATTTGTGTGACGAAACGCACTTTGGGAGAAGGAGACGTGCTGACGTCATCGAGTTCTAGTCAGAGCAGACGGGCGTTCGCACAGCTGGCCGACTTATTTCTTGTTGCTGCTTTTACTATTTGTAAGTGTTTTTACCATAATAAAAGTATACATTTTATACGGAGTAACACTATGGTGAGTCCCCTTTGTATTTCCGGTACACTGAATACCCTGGTTGATATCCGAACTTGTACAAGCATCTGGTGATCCCTTAGTGACACTTTATAGCCGCTGCACGCTATGTCTCCGGTTAAAGGCCTGGGCTGGGGTTTACAGCCGCAAGCTATCCATGCGTGCCTTGTGGTAAGCGCGCATTCCTTACGGTGCGTTCACTTTTTGGTGGTGGAATTCCTTTGATGCTTTTCACTAAAGACAAGTTTTTGGTGCTGTTTGTGTCACGTTAATTTGGACTTCATTGACCATTTTTGATTTTCACATCACAATTTGTTTATTCACTTACCATTGATTTTGTTTCTACTTTCTGATTTTGTTTCATACTTAGGATTTATTCCTTCTTATATTCTATATTACTATTTATGTTAGAATTTCGATGCGGTAGCGCAGCTACATTTTTTATTTTTATTATAATAAATAGAGGAAACCATTCGCAACACATCCACTTCTTTAGTCCAGTTTTTTGGGGATCAGTTCTGTAGACACGTGCAATTCGTTTCAGTGAGTAAAATACGTTTTTGATCTCCAAGCAAAACATTACTTTTTACTTGGTGGAGAACCCCTTGTTGGGAAGCACAGAGGTCAGACGTCTCTTGTAGTCGGTGTTCAGGTCTCCACACATCTCAGGAGGGATTTTGGTCTCCACTCTTCTTTACAGATCCTCTCTAAATCCTTAAAGCGGAGGTTCACCCAAAAATCAACTTTCTGCCACTAGATCCAGCATACTGCTGACATCTGCAGTATGCTGGATTTTTTTTTTTTTTTGTACTTATCGTTTTAGCGCTCTTTATTCTCCGGCACCGAGCGGCGTATCCTTCCGGGTATAGGCGTTCCTAAATCAAGCGCAGTTAATTGACGGGCTTGGATAGCGCGTCACGCCTTCCGAAAATAGCCAAAGTGACACTCGGGTGTTTACGGCGCCTGCGCAGTCAGCTCTACGCGGCAGGCGCAGGCGCCGTATAGCGCCGTAAACAGCCGAGTGTCACTTCAGCTATTTTCGGAAGGCGTGACGCGCTATCCAAGCCCGTCAGTCAACTGTGCTTGATTTAGGAACGCCTACTCCCTGCAGGATTTCCCGCTCGGAGCCGGAGAAGAAAAAACGCTAAAACGATAAGTACAAAAAAAAGAAAAAAAAAAGTATGCTGGATCTAGTGACAGAAAGTTGATTTTTGGGTGAACCTCCGCTTTAAGGTTTCTTGGCTGTTGCTTGGCAACTTGAAATTTCAGCTCCCTCCATACATGTTTTATAGGATTAAGGTCCGAAGACGGGCTAGGCCACTCTATGACCTTAATGTGCTTCTTTTTGAGCCACTCCTTTGTTGCCTTGGCGGTATGATTTGGGTCATTGTCATGCTGGAAGACCCATCCATGACCCATTTTCAGTGTTCTGGCTGAGGGAAGAAGGTTCTCATCTAAGATTTTACAATACAGGATACAAATGTTATAAAATGAGTTGCAGTTCAGTGAGTAAAATAAGTATTTGATCCCCAACCAACCAACAATAATTCTGGCCCCCACAGACTGGCTACAGGAGGGTCTCATGTGGTACACAGATTAGTCCTGTCAATGTAAGAAGGTTCTCCTAACGACAACTTGTTATGTGTATAAAAGACACAGAATCTCTTTCCTCCAATCACATCTCACCATGACAACACCAAAGAGCTCACAGTTAACTAGAGTTCATGTTCACATGTCATATATATTATTCTTTTTAAATTAACACATTTATGTAGATTTTTTCATGAACTCCTTTTCACCAAACACATATATTCTGAATTTTCCTTATTACTTGCAATGGTTTCATCCCTTCTGACCATGCACACACATGGTCTCAATCATTAACTAATTTTTTAATTGGATGCAATTTGGAGTGCGGCTGTCCATACAAATCTTCTTGTCTTAAGACTAGGGTTGTCCCGATACCGATACTAGTATCGGTATCGGGACCGATTCCGAGTATACCCCCGATACCAAAATAGAATACTCCCCCCCCCCCTCATATTGCAGCGATGGCCTGTCCCTCATACCTTTAGATATGATGATGCCGCCGCTGCCGCATACCGCCGTTAATCCCCTGCAATATCGCATACCGCACATTACAAGCTTTCATTCTGAATACTTGTAAATGCCTGCGCCGCCATGTACAGACACTCCCCTTCTCTGGATTGGTGGGATCCCTGCAATCCCGAGCAAGGGGGAGTGTCTATACGTGGATTCGTGCATAGACACTCACCCTTGCTCAGGATTGGAGGGATCCCTCCAATCCGGAGAAGGGGAGTGTCTATACATGGAAGCGCGGGCATTTACAAGTATTCAGAATGAAAGCTTGTAATGTAAGTACAACGGGGCCTCGGGGGGGGGCCGGTGCTGTAAGATGTTTTTTTACCTTAATGCACAGGATGCATTAAGGTAAAACAACTTGTACCTTTACAACCCCTTTAAGACTAAAGAGCTGTCAGAGGACATCAGGGAGAAGATTGGAGACCTGCACAAGGCCGGAATGGGCTACAAGACCATCAGCAGGACGCTTGGTGAGAAGGAGACGATTGGAGCGATTATTCGCAAATGGAAGAAAAAAAATAACTATCAATTGCCCTCGGTCTGGAGCTCCATGCCACAAGATTTCACCTCATGGGGGGGGGGGGGGGATAATCAGTTGACCAAAATCCCTCCTGGGATGTGTGGAGACCTGATCACCAACTACAAGAAATGTCTGACTTCTGTGCTTCCCAACAAGGTATTCTCCACCAAGTACCAAGTCATGTTTTGCTTGAGGATCAAATACTTATTTTACTTACTGAACTGCAACTCAAATTTATAACATTTGTATCCTGTGTTTTTTTTTTTGATTTTTGGTTGATATTCTGCAGGGCTGATCCTAGGGTCACAGACGCCTGGGTGCAAAAAAAATTCTGGCGCCCCCCACATGGGCGTGGTCAACTTACCAACTCCTCCCCTTTACAAATGTTTCTTTTTTTTTGTTTTTAAGTTTTATACATTTATTTCAGATTTATTACATCGGGCCCGCCTATGGTCTATGTACAGCTCACTCAGGAGTCCCTCTACTTCTGCCGCCATTCCTTCGGTGTCACTTTACCGACCGGAGACTTGTTCCAGCAAATCCCTGTGGAGGTGATCACATAAGTCCAGATGCCGATGCAGAAGACGGTCCCGGAGGCCAGGATGGCGTTCCCATACATGGAAGTTGGCTTTAGCTTTGTGATGAGATCGTCTACTGATCGTTCTCTGCACTCCCCGACCGGACACCCGCAGCTCGCTCCTCACCACGGACAACATCTTCTTCCTCTTCTCTCTCTTACCCTTGACACAAATCACAAATGTTTCTATGGGAACGACCCGAACACAGAGATGCTCCCCTAACACGGACAAGGAGAACATGTCAGGAACGGACCACTCCATGGCGACGTCACTGCACGGCTGGTCTCTCTCCACACAGACAGCCGCTGCTTCGCTCTCCTCCTTTGACAGGAGGAGGAAGGGGGGGACGGGTTTGGGCAGGAAACACAGTGGCTGCGGCAGTGACCAGCGGAGAGAGCCACCTCAGGACAAGGAGAGGAGGAAAAGGAGGGAAGGGAGCACTCTGGCGCTTCAGTGCTCCCGCCTCTGTGGCGCCTGGGTGCACTGCACCCCACGCACCTGCCTAGGATCAGACCTGATATTCTGTTTTTATCATATAAAATACCCCTATGATAAAAATTATAGACCCTTCACTTCTTTGTAAGTGGGAAAATGTACAAAATCTGCAGGAGATCAAATCATTATTTTTCACACTGTATGTATGTATCTCTCTCTCTATCTATCTATCTATCTATCTATCTATCTATCTATCTATCTATCTATCTATCTATCTATCTATCTATCTATCTATCTATCTATCTATCTTTCTATCTACCGTATTTATCGGCCTATTGCACGCACCAGAGTATAGTGCGCACCCCTAATCTGGACAGGAGATTCCTGATTTTTTTTTTATTATTTACAGTTTTGGTGTCTTGCCCGGCGTCCATCGGCAGCCTTGTCCGGTCCGGCATTTGTCTGCGGCCTTCGTGGTGTCCCCCCCACTTCTCCTGCGCTGTCTCTGAGCCGATCCCCGCTTCCCGCTCTGTGTTTGAACACCGCCGTCGCTGCCGACATATACCGAGTACAGTACACTCAGGCACGCTCAGGCACGCTCGGCTCCTCTCGCATAACTGCGAGGGGAGCCGAGCCTGGCCGAGTGTACCCGAGTGTACTGCGCTCGGTATATGTCGGCGGCGGCGTTCAAAAACAGCGCGGGAAGGGAGTATCGGCCTATATCGCGCACCCACGATTTTGCCCTGATTTTAAGGGCAAAAAAGTGCGCGGTATACGCTGATAAATACGGTATGTATATATATTACAGTTTTGGATGCACTACTGCTTTAACTTCAATCATCCAATCACATGCAAGCAAAAATCCATTTATTTTCCTTGAAAATAATTAAGTATTCCTTAGGTAAGTGAACATCCACTATTCCTTTAGCCAATGAATCCCCGATACAACTCAGAGCCTCACCTACGAGTGTGCAAAGGTTGAGTTTTGCCATCTGTAAGCCGAATAAAGCTTGTACAAGCAGGTGTCGTGCCGCAGTACCACCAAGCGCCTGTTGGTGGGAGTGTAGGTGCACACACCGCGCCTCAATAAAAGGAATTTTCAGCCTAGCTTCAGTTGACCTTTGTCGAGCTCAATAGCCCTTCATTTATCACTGATCACAAGAGTGAAATGAACATATTTACTTGTGTTTTACTTTCTGCTTATAATATCTTGTGACATGGGAGGAAAATGAAAACAATTGTTCATATAAGAAATTTATATGCTTCATCTGGCTTGTGATCTCCCCGGCTGTAGCAGTGCCACTTAGGGACTGATATTGCGTTTTACATCTGTAGGCTATAAGGAAGTCATTTTTTTCATTTCAGAAGACGCACCTTAAGCCGTTCTCCAGTACATATATATATTTTATAGCCGAGGTAAAGTCCTTTTTTTTTTTTTTTTTAAGAGTTCTCTTTTTCCTTTCCTTTAGCTGTATGAAAACTCTCCGCAGCCGTTAAAAATTTCATCGTTGACTACACATCGCCTACGGTTTCGTAATGCATATGCGCCTCAACTATGCTAATTGCAAAGTGAGGTTTTCAGAAGTTAGCAATCTACCTGCCTGCAGTGGCAAAGCTATCTCCTCGCCGCGTTTTTATTTATTTTTTCATTACACTGACGAAGATTAAACCCAATACCCATTTTCCATATCATATAACGCAGAACCAATGCTTTACAGAAAATAAAAGGCTAAAATGAATCGCTCCCATCAACAATTTTTTTTTTTTTTTTGGAAGGGTAAGAGAAATACGAAATGCAAAATAAGAAAATTATGTTTCCTTTGCAAATCTCTTTATTGACCTTTTTCGGAAGCGGTGCGCACTCTCATACCAACGGTACAGTAAACGCACAGCAGTAGACCCCCTACATACTTTATAGCCTTAAAAAGTAGCTGCCGGGATTTCAAATTAGGCATAATCTAAAAATTACATTTGTAAGCTTGTCATTCTTTACTTTTATTTTATTTTACTAATTTACATTTTTTTATTTTTTCATTTTTCATTTTTACCTTTTTCTTTCCCTACCAGATTTTTCAAATGTTATAGGTTGATCCAAATTGATAATTTTTTTTTTACTTTAAAAAAATTACATTTAAAAAAAAAAAATTATAATGACAACATTTTTGGTTGTCAATTTAATGAAAGTGAAAAAAGACTGAATCTACAAAAAGTCATTTATGATTAATATTATTCATGTCACTTATGAAATATAAACGTGTCCCTACAATAGCTTGGATGTTTTTTAACACATTCAATATTGGGGTGAAATATTTAGCTCGATACTGCTCTTATATGAGGGGGGGTATCAATACGGCTCTTATATGAGGAGGGTGTCAATGCTGCCCTGATACGGGGGGGTTATCAATACTGCTTTTATACTAGGGGGTATCAATACTGCCCTTATAGGAGAGTGGTATAAATAACTCAGAATGCAATAAATACATAAATAATAAATCAATTATAATAATTTAAACTTCTTAGATTTGTATTTTGTATATCATTTAACTCTCATGTTTGCCAATTTAAATGCAGGTTGCAAAATCATATTTTTTTAATTTTTTTTTTTTTTTTACTGATCTGTAATTTAAATATCATTTAACTCTCAGATGTCCTTAACACATTAAATATTGGGGTGAAATATTTAGTTCAATACTGCTCTGATATGAGGGGGGTATCAATACTGCTCTGATATGAGGGGGTATCAATACTGCTCTGATATGAGGGGGTTATCAATACTGCTCTTATACTGGGGGTTATCAATACTGCTCTTATACTGGGGGGTATCAATACTGCCCTGATATGAAAGTGGTATAAATAACGCAGAATGCAATAAATAAATAATAAATCAATTATAATAATTTAAACTTCTTAGATTTGTATTTTTTATATAATTTAACTCTTATTCTTGCCAATTTAAATGCAGACTTCAAAATATTTTTTTATTTTTTTTTACTGATCTTTAATTTAAATATCATTTAACTTTCAGATGTCCTTAACACATTCAATATTGGGGTGAAATATTTAGTTTAATACTGCTCTGATATGAGGGTGTATCAATACTGCTCTGATATGAGGGGGTAGCAATACTGCCCTGATATAAGGGAGGTATCAATACTGCTGTGATATAAGGGAGGTATCAATACTGCTGTGATATGAGGGGGTATAAATACTGCTCTGATCTGAGGGGGGTATCAATACTGCTCTCATATGAGGGGGTTATCAATACTGCTCTTATACTGGGGGGTATCAATACTGCCCTGATATGTGAGTGGTATAAATAACGCAGAAAGCAATAAATAAATAATAAATAAATTATAATAATTTAAACTTCTTAGATTTGTATTTTTTATATAATTTAACTCTTATGTTTGCCAATTTAAATGCAGACTTCAAAATAATTTTTTATTTATTTTTTATTTTACTGATCTTTAATTTAAATATCATTTAACTTTCAGATGTCCTTAACACATTCAATATTGGGGTGAAATATTTAGTTCAATACTGATATGAGGGGGTATCAATACTGCTCTGATATGAGGGGAGTATCAATACTGCACTGATATGAGGGGGGTATCAATACTGTTATGATATGAGGGGGGTATCAATACTGCACTGATATGAGGGGGGTATCAATACTGTTATGATATGAGGGGGGTATCAATACTGCACTGATATGAGGGGGGTATCAATACTGTTATGATATGAGGGGGGTATAAATCACTACGTCTCAGAATGCAAAAAATAAATAAATAATATTTTTTTTATATCATTGAACTCTCATGTTTGCCAATTTAAATGCAGGTTGCAAAAAAATATTTTTTTTCTGTTTTGTTTTTACTGATCTGTAATTTAAATATCATTTAACTCTCAGATGTCCTTACCACATTCAATATTGGGGTGAAATATTTAGTTCAATACTGATATGAGGGGGTATCAATACTGCTCTGATATGAGGGGGGTATCAATACTGCCCTGATATGAGAGTTGTATAAATGATGTCACAGAATGCAAAAAAATATATAATAATAATAATTTAAACTTCTTAGATCTATATTTTTTATATCATTTACCGTAAATCTCATGTTTTCCATTTCAAATACAGGTTGCAAAATATATATATATATATTTTTATTCTACTGATCTGTAATTTAAATATCATTTAACCCTCAGATGCCCTCAACACATTCAAAATTGGGGTGAAATATTTAGTTCAATTCTTCTCTGGTATGGGGGGGGGGGGTGGTGGTATATCAATACTGCTCTGATATGAGGGAGGAGGGGGGGGGTGGGCTATCAATACTGTTCTGGTATGAGGGAGAGGGGGGGGAGTGGGTGGTGGCATATCAATACTGCTCTGGTATAAGGGAGGGGGATATCAATACTGCTCTGGTATGAGGGAGGAGGGGGGGGGGGGGTGCGATATCAATACTGTTCTGGTATGAGGGAGAAGGGGGGAGGGGGTGGTGGCATATCAATACTGCTCTGGTATGAGGGAGGGGGGATATCAATACTGCTCTGGTATGAGGGAGGAGGGGGGGGGGTGGTTGGATATCAATACTGATCTGGTATGAGGGAGGAGGGGGGATATCAATACTGTTCTGGTATGAGGGAGGAGGGAGGGGGTGGGATATCAATACTGCTCTGGTATGAGGGTATGCTCTGGTATGAGGGGGGGGGGGGGGGGTATCAATCACTATGCCTCAGAATGTAAAAAAAATATATAATAATAATTTTAATTTGAAAGATATGTATTTTTAGATCATTTAACTCCCATGTTTGACACTAAATACAGTGTGCAAAAAAAAAATCACATATCTGTACTTTAAATATAATTTGACTATTGCCACTTTAAATACAGTCTGCAATATATATATATATATATATATATATATATATATATATATATATATATATATATATATATATATATATATATATAGTTTACAATTCACATATCTGTACTTTAAATATCATTTAACGATTGCCACTTTAAAAACAAATACAGTTAATACTTTACTTTAAGTACAGTTTGCAAAAAAAAAAAAGAAAAAATAATAATAATAACATTTTTACAGATCTGTACTTTAAATATGATTTACTCTTGACACTTTTTTTTAAAAAAAATACAGTTAATACTTTACTTTAAGTACAGTTTGCAAAAAAAAAAAAGAAAAAATAATAATAATAATAATAACATTTTTACAGATCTGTACTTTAAATATGATTTACTCTTGACACAAAAAAATACAGTTAATACTTTACTTCAAATACAATTTTCAAATAATAATAATAATGATAATAATAATTAAAATTTTACAGATCTGTACTTTAAATATGATTTAACTCTTGACACTTTAAAAAAAAAAATACAGTTAATACTTTACTTTAAATACAGTTTGCAAAAAAAAGAAATATAATAATAATAATAATTACAATTTTACAGATCTGTACTTTAAACAGAATTTAACTCTTGCCACTTGTAATACCGTTCCCCCCCCTCCCCCCTTAATCTTGCACCAGTTTCCCCGAGCTTATGTCTATCTTATCTCTGCATGAACAAAGAAAATGAAACATCTCACTAATTACATTTCTATTTGCCTTCTAAATATTCCTTATTATTGCTTGAGACTAAACTTAACTTTTAAAATATTTATTGCAGCAATAATGAAGGGCTTCTCATATTAAACCCTCATCCACACCATTCGTAAACAAAATATCCTTTCAGTTAATCATGACTTACAATATTTTCCCAGCAGCCCTCACAATCAAATTATTTAAAATTACATTTCTTTATTGCACATTGCTAAAACCCAAGCGGTGCAAATATCAAGATAGTAAACAATTATTTATTGCAAATTATTATCTGATGTATAGGATTAACAGCTTGTAACTATTAAGATTAATATGCGTGCTAAAACCTATTTATTATGCTTATCTCCTTGCAAATATTTGTGTACAAAGCATATGCCCGCATTTCACAATTAATGGCGAAATGTACAAGATTAACAATTTGTGTCGTGTTTTGTTTTTAAATTTATCTGCATTATAAAATTGTATTTATGGTTCTTATTAAAGATTTTAATGATGAACTTGGAGACACTATATATAATTTTTTATTTTTTTTTGTCTGAAAAAATAAATAAAAAATAACCTTAAAGGATATTAAATTATAACGTGAAAAAAAAATAAAATAAAAATACAGCCTTAGCCCAAGGTTCTCACTATTGTCCGCTATAAATCTACTTTAAAATGATCATCTTTGGAATTACAGGATCTTTAAATTCTGGCCTTTTGCAGTGCTAATAAGTTTGAATGACTTTTTAAAAAAAACGTTACCAGAGGCTGTCTGGATATCTGAGTCCTTTTTCCTGTTAAGAGCACCCTGAATGCAGCTCCACGTTACAAAATATTACAAGCATTTATTTTTATATCGCAAGAAAAAAATAAAAAAATATGTATTCGAAAACAAAATTTCTAGGTAGCACACATTGTCTAAATTAAACCAATATACCGGACGGGTGTAATATACACAGTAATAAAAGTTGATTAGTGACAGGCTTCGAAAATCTAAAAACAATTGCATTAAAGGTTAAATTGAAACGCAGTACTTATTGTAAAGATAGGAGTATGCAATAAAGAGCACTTAAGAAAAAAATAATAAAAACGGCAAAAAAACAAACTAAGTCTGGGTATAATTAACACAAATTTGCTGCTGTAGTACTTGTGGAAATGTAGTTAGATGCTCCAAATTACATTTTGTCTGTGGCGAACCTACAATGTCTGTTTTCTGCAAGACGGCAAATTAACAGAATTTGTTTCTCGACGATGGTAGCTTTTTTTTTTTGCAGAGGTTGGATTGTTGCTTTAGTCATTTTAATTGCAATAATTAGGTGTACTCTTCTGTAGATGCCTGTTCATAACCTTTAATGCCTCAGGAGCAGTAGGCAGTTTGTGTAAAGGCTTGGAAGCCTTACTCGACGCCGTACAGCACAACTAGAAGTTAAAATTCTTAGGCTTTGCTTTAGAACAGTATTGTAGGTAGGCTGTTAATAAGTACCCAATGCCATGGTCAGATGGCAGCCAGTTCACTTCCAACTAAGGTCCAGCTATCATGTTCCAATTAGCTGAGGATTTGGGACTTGTTTCCTGCATTTTGAAGACCAAATCAAACCAATACTGAAATGGCAGCCCATTCATTTCCCACTAAAGCCCACCTGCTAATCGGCTGAGGATTTGGGACTTGTTTCCTGCTTTGTTTTGTAGGTAGGCTTAGCTACATTCATGGTTTGGTACCCAAAGGTATGGTCAGATGGCAGCCTGTTAACTTCCAAGGAGGGTCCAGCTATCATCTGCCAATCAGCTGAAGATTTGGGACTTGTTTCCTGCTTTGCCTTGTAGGTAGGCTTAGCAACATTTATTGTTGGGTACCCAAAGGTGTGGTCAGATGGCAGCCCATTAACTTCCAACTAAGGTCCAGCTATCATCTGCCAATCGGCTGAGGATTTGGGACTTGTTTCCTGCATTTTAAAGGCCAACTCAACCCAATACTCAAATGGCAGCCCATTAATTTCCCACTAAAGCCCAGCTATCACCTGCTTATCGGCTGAGGATTTGGGACTTGTTTCCTAATTTGCCTTGTAGGTAGGCTTAGCGTAATTTATTGTTGGGTACCCAAAGGTGTGGTCAGATGGCAGCCTGTTAACTTTCAACTATGGTCCAGTCTATCATCTGCCAATCGGCTGAGGATTTGGGACTTGTTTCCTGCTTTGCCTTGTAGGTAGGCCTAGCGACATTTATTGTTGGGTACCCAAAGGTGTGGTCAGATGGCAGCCTGTTAAATTCCAACTAAGGACCAGCTATCACCTGCCAGTTAGCTGAGGATTTGGGACTTGTTTCCTGCTTTGCCTTGTAGGTAGGCCTAGCGACATTTATTGTTGGATACCCAATGCCGTGGCCAGAAGGCAGCCCATTAACTTTCAACTATGGTCCAGTCTATCATATGCCAATCAGCTAAGGATTTGTGACTTGTTTCCTGCTTTGCCTTGTAGGTAGGCTTAGCAACATTTATTGTTGGGTACCCAAAGGTGTGGTCAGATGGCAGCCCATTAACTTTCAACTAAGGTCCAGCTATCATCTGACAATTAGCTGAGGATTTGGGACTTGTTTCCTGAATTTTAAAGGCCAACTCAACCCAATATTCAAATGGCAGCCCATTCATTTCCCACTAAAGCCCAGCTATCACCTGCTAATCGGCTGAGGATTTGGGACTTATTTCCTGCTTTGCCTTGTGTAGGCTTAGCAACATTTATTGTTGGGTACCCAAAGGTGTGGCCAGATGGCAACCCGTTAACTTCCAACTAAGGTCCAGCTATCATCTGCCAATCCCAATCAGCTGAGGATTTGTGACTTGTTTTCTTCTTTGCCTTGTAGGTAGGCTTAGCGACATTTATTTGTTGGGTATCCAAAGGTGTGGTCAGATGGCAGCCCGTTAACTTCGAACTAAGGTCCAGCTATCATCTGCCAATCAGCTGAGGATTTGTGATATTTTTCCTGCTTTGCCTTGTAGGTAGGCTTAGCAACATTTATTGTTGGGTACACAAAAGTGTGGTCAGATGACAGCCTGCTAACTTCCAACTAAGATCCAGCTATCATCTACCAATCTGCTGAGGATTTGGGACTTGTTTCCTGCACTATAAAGACCAACTTAACCCAATGCCTCAGGAGCAGTAGACAGTTTGTGTAAAGGCTTGGAAGCCTTACTAGACGCCGTGCAGCACAACTAGAAGTTAAAATTCTTAGGCTTTGCTTTAGAACAGTATTGTAGGTAGGCTGTTAATAAGTACCCATGGCCGTGGTTAGATTGCAGCCAGTTAACCTCCAACTAAGGTCCAGCTATCATGTGCCAATTAGCTGAGGATTTGGGACTTGTTTCCTGCATTTTGAAGACCAACTCAACCCAATGCTCAAATGGCAGCCTATTAATTTCCCACTAAAGCCCATCTATCACCTGATAATCGGCTGAGGATTTGGGACTTGTTTCCTGCTTTGCCTTGTAGGTAGGCTTAGCAACATTTATTGTTGGATACCCAATGCCGTGGCCAGAAGGCAGACCGTTAACTTCTAACTAAGGTCCAGCTATCATCTGCCAATCGGAAGAGCATTTGGGACTTGTTTCCTGAATTTTAAAGACCATCTCAACCCAATACTCAAATGGCAGCCTATTAATTTCCCACTAAAGCCCAGCTATCAACTGCTAAACGACTGAGGATTTGAGATTTGTTTCTGGCTTTGCCTTGTAGGTAGGCTTAGTAACATTTACTATTGGATACCCAATGGTGTGGTCAGATGACAGCCTGTTAACTTCCAACTAAGGTCCAGCTGAGGATTTGGGACTTGTTTGCTGCATTTTAAAGACCAACTCAACCCAATACTCAAATGGCAACCTATTAATTTCCCACTAAAGCCCAGCTATCATCTGCTAAACCCAAAGTCATCAATGTCTTTATAGAGCTGGCTTTGCACATAGGGGGTGCAGTCATGCTGACACAGAAAAGGGACCTTCCCAAAACCGTAAGCCACAAAAAGCTGGAGGTGCACAATATTTTTTAATTGTGTCTTTTTAACTGTGGTAGGTGTGATGGATGTGAATGGTTAAAAGATTCACACATACACATACAGCGCATATAAATTATACTTATGACAAATGCATACAAGTATTAATAACTTGACTAGACATTCAGCGTTCCATGAAAATGCTTTTGCAGTACATTGCAAATTTGCAAAACATCACCTTCTGGTGTGGAAGTCATGAGCTCGAAATAGAAAAGAAAAGAAAAAAGAATAACCCACAAGCAGCACTTTTTTTTACTTCGCTAATCGAACTCGGGGACACCTGTAAGGTAATACCTGCTACATAGGGTCAGGCAATTTATACATTTATATATATATATATAAATATAAAACTTTTTCTGTCTGCAACTTATCAGTGCAAGGTTGAGATCCACAGAATCGGTAGTCTTCTTCATTACTCAATGTCTAGATGGCCGTGCACGTCCGGAGTTTGGCCAGGTTATATATATATATATATATATTTTTGTAATACAGTTTCATAAATAATGTATGTATACTTTTATGGAAAAAAAAAATAGAATCGTTTATGGGTTCAAATAATAAGATGCATGATGCATGAAAAAAAAAATATTCAGCGGAATGCAAGCTTAACATTTAATTTATGTGAAATTATCAGGTGTGTGTTATTATGCACATTAATTATAAGGAGCCTTACTGTTGCATAAAACATTGAAAGCCAAAGAAACTTTCTGTTTGCATTGAGAGTCAGCAGTATATATATATATATATATAAATATATACCCTCAGGTGTGTCAGAAATGAGAATTTTTAATAATGCCTTTTCCTTATTTTTTTTTTACCTCATTTCGATTTTATTTTGTTAAATTCTGTGCTGTATACCCAGAACAGGGCAATTTTTTTTTTCAGAATATTAAATATAAATGTAAGAGGTTGGGGAGGGCAGGCGAGGAGGACTATGGCGGTGTAATGGGGTGAGCTTGCTTAAACGAATGGTAATGCAGGAATTTTATAAAGAGCGTAGAGGAAAAAAAAGTGACCAACGATTTTTCAGCTGAGCAGTGGTGGCTTATTCGTTTTGGGAAGGCGACCTTTAGAAATATTTTAATGCTGTTTTGGTTTGTAAAATAAGTACCTGCTGGAGTCACTCAGAGGAGAAGCCTTATAGGCTCTGGCCAATTTTATTCCCAAGAAAGTTTAAAAGTTTGTATACAGTATGTGTGTGTATATATATATATATATATATATATATATTGTGCCATGCAAAAGTATTCACCCCCTTGGCATTGTACCTATTTTGTTACATTACAGCCTTTAGTTCAATGTTTTTTAACCACTTAAGACCCGGACCTTTAGGCAGCTAATGGACCCGGCCAGGTTTTACGATTCGGCACTGCGTCGCCTTAACAGACAATTACGCGGTCGTGCGACGCGGCTCCCAAACAAAATTGGCGTCCTTTTTTTACCCACAAATAGAGCTTTCTTTTGGTGGTATTTGATCACCTCTGCGGTTTTTATTTTTAGTTGTCATGTGCGTAAGTATTCACCCCCTTTGTTATGAAGCCCATAAAAAGCTCTGCTGCAATCAATTACCTTAAGAAGTCACATAATTAGTTGAAAGGGGAGAGTATAGCCTCATTTAAGTTTTTAATGAAGATAGTTAAAATGTACCAGCATCCCGGAATAATTGAAAAAAGGGGGACCAAATAATTAAAGACACAAGCTGCTTGACACTACGCGTCTGAAATAATTGAGTCAAAGTTTGGTTGGATGGAATGTTCAAGGCACTGATGAGAAGGCATATATAAAGTAAAAAAGTATTTATTACATAAAAAACAATACAGGTATAAAAACAATGGGACAGGCCCCCACAATATGGACACAATATCAGGTATTTGTATAACTAAAAACCGTAAGGGTCTAGAGCGTGGAGCCGATCTGTGACCTCGACCGGTTTCGCGGTATTGCACCGCTTCTTCAGGAGAATCTAGGACGCCAGCTCTCCCTGGGGATACACATCGGCCATCACTAGAGGCTACCTGCTTACCAGCGTTGCTCGCTACCTCTATACTAAACTATGCTTATACTTATGCCTATCACCCTGTGATGTTGCCGCTCTGCTGCCCCCCAGTATATACCACAGACTTTTTTACCATTGTGAGCTTTTGTCAGCTTCCCCTGCGTGAGCCCCTGTTTTGTGGGGGGGTTGTGACCGCTAGTGGCCAATTCCAGGCCTTCTGCCACCCTAGATCCTCCTGAAGAAGCGGTGTAATACCGCGAAACCGGTCGAGGTCGCAGATCGGCTTCACGCTCTAGACCCTTACGGTTTTTGGTTATACAAATACCTGATATTGTGTCCATATTGTGGGGGCCTGTCCCATTGTTTTTATACCTGTATTGTTTTTTTATGTAATAAATACTTTTTTACTTTATATATGCCTTCTCATCAGTGCCTTGAAAATCCCATCCAACCAAACTTTGACTCAATTATTTCAGACGCATAGTGTCAAGCAGCTTGTGTCATTAATTATTTGGTCCCCCTTTTTTCAAGTCACATAATTAGTGAAATGATGTCCACCAGTGTGCAATCTAAGCATCACATGACCTGTCATTACATAGACACACCTTTTTGAAAGGCCCCAGAGGCTGCAACACCTAAGCAAGAGGCACCACTAATCAAACACTGCCATTAAGACCAAGGAACTCTCCAGACAAGGAAGGGACAATGTTGTTGAGAAGTACAAGTCAGGGTCGGGTTATAAAAAAATATCCAAATCTTTGATGATCCCTAGGAGCCCCATCAAATCTATCATAACCAAATGGAAAGAGCATGGCACAACAGCAAACCTGCCAAGAGACGGCCGCACACCAAAACTCATGGACCGGGCAAGAAGGGCATTAATCAGAGACCTAAGGTAACCCTGGAGGAGCTGCAGAGTTCCACAGCAGAGACTGGAGTATCTGTACATAGGACGACAATAAGCCGTACGCTCCATAGAGTTGGGCTTTCTGGCATAGTGGCCAGAAGAAAGCCATTACTTTCAGCAAAAAACAAACGAGCAAAAAGGCATGTGGGAGACTCCCAAAATGTATGGAGGAAGGTGCTCTGGTCTGATGAGACAAAAATTTAACTTTTTGGCCATCAAAGAAAACGCTATGTCTGGCGCAAACCCAACACATCACATCACCCAAATAACACCATCCACCACCTGCCACCACCATGAAACATGGTGGTGGCAGCATCATGCATCATGCTGTGGGGATGTCTTTCAGCAGTCGGGACTGGGAAACTGGTCAGAGTTGAGGAAAAGATGAATGGTGATAAATACAGGGATATTCTTGAGCAAAGCCTGTACCACTCTGTGTGTGATTTGAGGCTAGGACGGAGGTTCACCTTCCAGCAGGACAATGACCCAAAACACACTGCTAAAGCAACACGTGAGTGGTTTAAGGGGAAACATGTAAATGTGTTGGAATGGTCTAGTCAAAGCCCAGACCTCAACCCAATAGAAAATCTGTGGTAAGACTTAAAGATTGCTGTTCACAAGGGCAAACCGTCCAACTTGTTGTTTGCTTCACAATAAAAAAAAAAAACATCTTCAAAGTTGTGGGCGTGTTCTGCAAATTAAATGATGCAAATCCTCAAACAATCCGTGCTAATTCCAGGTTGTGAGGCAACAAAACACCAAAAGTCTACACACCCATGGTAAAATGTCAGGTTTCTGCAAAAAATAGAGACAAAGAAGAATTATTTCAGAACTTTAATATGACCTATAAACTGTACAACAAACTGAAATCTTTTAGGTTGAGGGAAGTAAAGATAATAAACTAAAACAATATGGCTGCATAAGTGTGCACACCCTTACACTCAGAGCTGTATCCTGGCCTAGGCCAACAAGGCCCAGGCCTAGGGCAGCACGTTGCAGGGGGGCAGCACGGAAATAGTCTCTGCCGGCTTGCACTATTAGTGTAGCACTGTTAGTGTAGCGCCAGTCTTATGGGGCGGACTGGGCAGAGAGGCAAGCATTCCGCAACTGTATGGGAGACGGAGCTTCTAATTTTGACTGTCCTATCATCCTGGACCACAAACCTTCCTCACTGTGCTATATGTTTTCTGCTGCACCATTGGCATGGTTATATCTTTTTAGTCCTCTCCATAAAATTATCAGAATTTTGGGCCTAAAGAAGAACTTTAGGAACACTTTTCTATTTCATTTTGGATAGAGTACGGGTAAGGGAAGGGCAGGTCTTTAACAGCAAGGGGTGTGGCCTTGACAGGAAGGGGTGGGTCATATTTAAATTAGGGGTGCACGAGTTTAGTCAGGCTTAGGGCAGCACAAAACCTAAATACATCCCTGCTTACACTAATACTTTGCTGAAGCACCTTTTGATTTTGTTACAGCACTCAGTCTTTTTGACTATGAGTCTATCAGCATGGTACATCTTGACTTGACTTGGCAATATTTGCCCACTCTTCTCTGCAAAAACACTCCAAATCTGTCAGATTGTTGGGACATCTCTTGTGCCCAGCCCTCGTCAGATCACCCCACAGATTTTCAATGGGATTCAGGTCTGGGCTCTGGCTGGGCCATTCCAAAACTCGAATCTTCTTCTGGTGAAGCCATTCCTTTGTTGATTTGGATGTATACTTCGGGTCATTGTCATGCTGGAACATGAAGTTCCTCTTCTCTTTTTTTTTTCCCACTTCAGAGACTTATTCAATTTTACGTTCATTCACTGTTTCAATCACAGTTCACATTATTGTGGTATTTCTTCAAGACTTTTTTTTTCCTCTTCTTAACATCATGGAGTTTGTCTGGGATCACAGGAGAGATGGAAGGATTTGAGGCAGCCGACATCCACAGACGTTCTGTGGTTGGTTGTCCAAGGTGTTTGGAACAACCTGTGACAGACTCACCCAGGACAGAGGCTTTTGGAGGGGACTGAATGCTAGCCTCTTGCCTTGTGATCCTGGGCCCTGGCATTTGGGGGAACGGTGCTCTTTGTGAGCTGTATGCCTGGGGACCCTGTATATGCCATATTAGAGTGACTGAGTCATACTGTTGGGACATACAGTGTAAGGAGATGCTAATGCCCTCACCTTCATCTATCTGTCTGTTCTTGGTGCTAATTGACCCTGCTATTGTGTGAAGATGTCCTGTGTTTACACTTATGGTAATGTATATTGTATAGCAGGTGAGTGAGGAGACGTGACGTCTACCCTGAGGGGTCATGTCTATGGGTCACCTAGTCTGGGTGAATGATTAGTTCTGGTTACCTCCTCTTTAAACTGTATATAAGGTTGTATTCTTGGTTCTAATAAACACTCCATATTCAGCAGACAAACAAGTCTCGTCTCATTGTGTCCTTGTGAGCAGCTGGAATATCTGATATCTACTGTATATCCAGACTGATAGGAAGCGGTATAAGACGGAAGCACTCAAGTGGAGTGTGGGAGGTTCCGTTACACAACCTACCTGCCGAGTTCCTTCAAAAACTGCATGCAAGTCTATCTAGAAGAATTAATGCTGTTTTGAAGGCAAAGGACGATCACACCAATTATTGATTTGATTTGTATTTCTCTTTCGTTCATTTACTTTCCATTTTGTTAATTGAAAAAAAATAAACTATTAACACTTCTATTTCTGAAAGCTTTCTTCATTTACAGCATTTTTTTCACACCTGTCTAAAGCTTTTGCACAGTACTGTATAAATATATATATACAGTATATATGTCATAAGCAGGTGTACAGAGGGTACGAGGGAGGCTGATCAATACGCAAGGTTTCGCTGTCTATCACACACCCTTGGGCATTGACTAACAGGTTGGCAAATTATCGAGAGTACTCCAAGTTCCCCAAACAGGGCACAGTCAGGAACTGTAAACAGCATACACACTGTTATATCCCACCATTGCCAACAAATTTCAATGCCCCGGTGACTTGCTAACCCAAGCCAGATCCTTGTTTGATGGAGGAGGAATGAGGAGAGAGCTTACTTTGGGCAGATAAAACAGCACTGTGAAGCAGTGAAGCGGTATCATTGGCCACCACTGAAAGGCTATTCACCAAAATCCGGATGGCTGGATAGACACCAGCAGATACAAACCTTGCATACAATCTGGTTGACTCTAAAGGCTCATACACACGGTAGAATATCCAACAAAATTTCCCTTGGATTTTTGTCCTAATTGATTTGTCCGGTCACACCCATAGCATACACACAATCCGACTTTTCTGCAAACTTTTCTAAAACTTTTCCATCATCACGTTGTTTTTCTGCTCTTTTCTGCTCTTTACCGCCACCCTTTGGTTAACTTCTGCTATTGTTGGTTGATTTTAACATTGGTTCTGAGCATGCGCATTTGTAATTTGTCCAAAAGTCCGATGGTTTGCTGTACACACGGTCGGACAAGGCACCACCGGACTTTTGTTGCCGAAAAGTTGGTCCGTTCGCAGACCCAACTTTTTGTCCGATGAAAACCCAAAAAGTTGGTCCGATGGAACGTACACGCGGTCGGACAAATTCGAAAAGTTGCAGATTTTGAAGTTGGTTGGCCAAAAGTGCGACCGTCTTTGGTAACCAGAGGAACCCTTGATATTATTATTAATATACAGGATTTATATAGCACCAACAGTTTCTGCAGAACTTTACAACATGAGGGCAGACAGTACAGTTACAATACAATTCAATACAGGGAGAATCATAGGGCCCTGCTCATTAGAGCTTACAATCTAGAAGGGAGGGCCAAGTGATACAAAAGGTAATTACTGTGGGGATGAGCTGAAAATTAATGTACAGTTGTTTGGTGAAGGCAGGATAGGCTTCTCTGAAAAGATGGGTTTTCAAAGATCGTCTAAATGCAAACAGGATAGGACCTATTCGGATAGATTGGGGTAGGGAGTTCCATAGGATTGGAGAGGCTATAGAAAAGTCCTGGAGGCGAGCATGGGAGGAGGTGACAAGGGAGCTAGAGAGAAGCAGGACTTGGGAGGAATGAAGGGAACGATTAGGTTGGTATTTTGAGACTAGGCTAGTGATGTAAGTAGGGGCTGAGTTGTGGATGGCTTTGTAAGTTGTTAGCAAGGGTGGACTGACCATTGAGGAACTCGGGCACTGCCTGAGGGCCCCATGCCACTAGGGGGCCCCATCAGGGTTGCCAGGCTCATTAAAACCAGGGACAGTATGTAAAAATCTGTGTTTTTTTTTACATCTGTCCCTGATATGTCCGAAACCGACATGCTTTTGATGTGAAAATCCTGAGATTTTAGCTGCCCCGCCTCTGCACTGCCACCTGGCTTGGTGGCCATCTGTAAGCCCAGGGGTCCCATAATCTTCTATTGCCTGGGGGCCCCATGAGTTGTCAGTCCGCCCCTGGTTGTTAGTGTTTTGAATTTCATTTGTTGGGTGAGTGGCAGCCAGTGGAGGGACTGGCAGAGAAGAGTAGCAGACACAGAATGCTTGGTAAGGTGGTGGAGCCTGGCAGCAGCATTCATGATGGACTATGTAAAGGTAAGCCAATGAGAAGAGAGTTGCAGTAATCAAGGCGAGAGATGACCAGGGAATGCACTAGGATCTTTGTGGTGTCATTGGTTAGAAAGGGGGCATATTTTGGAGAAGTTGTGGAGGTTGAGGCGGCAAGATGTGGGGATGGGCCGATAGTTGTGCCATTGATCTTGAGAGAGATCAGGGGAAGGGGCACGTGAGTGAAGAAAAATGATGAGCTCAGTTTTGGATAGATTGAGTTTGAGGAAGTGGTGGGACATCCAGACTGATATGTCTGCAAGTCTCAGGAAATCCCTTCTAAAATTAGCTCATCAGGGGGAAAATTCCCTTTGCATTGGTGGTCAATGGGAAAAAATTATCCCTTATGGTGCTGGTAAGAGTGCCAACCTTACAGTCAGCTGAAAAGATAATTGGTGTCATGCTACTGGAAATGGCCATAAAACAATGAAGGCACCATGAAGATGAGAGGTCAATTAGCCACAGCTCAAAAAACCTCTAGCAGCCCCTGGAGGAACCCCAAGGATCAGAGGGGCTGGGGAAGGCCTTACTATAAAAGAGGCTTCCAGATCCCTTTATTCCCTGACGGTAATGGCCTCTCTCAGCAGGATAGTGCGCCCTGCCACACTGCAAAAATGGTTCAATAATGGTTTCAGGAAACAAGTTTTTGAGTTGCCCTTCAAATTCTCCAGATCTCAATCCCTCAAGCATCTATGGGATGAGCTGGAAAAAACAGGTCAGGTCCATGAAGGGCTGACCTTGCAACTTAAAGGATCTGCTACTGACAGCTTGGAGCCAGATACCAAAGAACACCTTCAGAGGTCCAGCGGAGTCTATGCCTCAATGGGTCAGGGCTGTTTCTGTGGCAAAGCAGGACCTCCTTAAAGCAGAGTTCCACCTAAAAGTGGAACTTCCGCTCGCTGTACCCCCCCCCACCCCTCCGGCACCTTTTGGGGGGGACAGGATTCCTGTCTTTCACAGGTATCCTGTTCCACTTCCGGTAGCCTCAGCTGTAGGTATTGACATCACTGCCCGGGCTACCTCCTCCTTCCCCGGCCGCCAGAGGAGTAGGAGAGAGGAGCGGAGCCTCACGCAAGCACAGTAGGGTTCCTGGCGTAAAGCCGTAAGGCTTCACTGTTGGGTTCCCTTACTCGCAATGGAGGCGGCATGCACCCGGCAGCTGATGGAAACAGCAGCTGTGGTGCCGACATCGCTGGAGTCCAGAACAGGTAAGTGTCCGGTTATTAGAATTCAGCAGCTGCAGTATGTGCAGCTGCTGGCTTTTCATTTTTGCAGGAGTGGGTGGTCCAAAAGTTATGGCTGATCGTGCATAGTCTGTGATGAGAGCAGAGCTGTGGGTGGGGCCCAGCAGACTCCACCCATTGCAGGCTCCGCTTTAATATAAGGTGGGTGGCCCAAAAGTTATGACAAAAAGTTATGACTGATCAGTGTATAGTCTGTGCTGAGAGCAGAGCTGTCGGCGAGGCCCAGCAGACTCCACCCATTGCAGGCTCCGCTTAAATATAAGGTGGGTGGTCAAAAAGTTATGGCAAAAGTTATCGTAAAAAGTTATGGCTGATTGGTGTATAGTCTGTGCTGAGAGCAGAGCTGTGGGCGGGGCCCAGCAGACTCCACCCATAGCAGGCTGGCTACAGAAAATGACAGGTGGGGGCGGAGACAAGACCAGTCACCCTAAGCAAGGAGAGCGATCAGCAGTGACTGGTCTTTATTACAGGCAACCCCTCCACAGAGGTAAAGGTTTACATTGGGTTACTGCACAGATCTGGAAAAAATAAACACAAATCGCACCAAGATTTCGGAAGAAGATACATAAGGAAAGTATTTTAAACACTGTCCCAGACAGAGGCGGCTCTAGGCTTTGTGAGGTCTTAGGCGAAACTTGACACGGGGCCCCACTCACGCCCATGATGGGAAAAATAATTCAAGGACAAGAGCCTCCTCCCCACAACCCTGGCCGGTGGTTGTGGGGGTTAGCGGGCAGGGAGCTTATCGGAATCTGGAAGACCCCTTTAACAAGGTGGCCCCCAGATCCCACTCTTTAATAACTATGGGGCGGGGGCCATCCGGTGATGTCATCTGGTGAACCCGCCCCTTGTGGCAACATTGACTGAGGGCATGCTGGGTCACTTACATCACAAGGGGTGGTGTCACTGATATTCACTGGTTGTTAGGAACGCTGGCGGTCCAGCTCCTGAGTCAGGGCTCATAACGCTGCCGAGCACAGCAGCGTTAGTGTCCCCTGTCCCTCAAAACTGGGGTAATGCATTGGGAAAGTTAGGTGGCCGCGAGGCCCCTGTGAGTGCGAGGCTCTAGTTGACCGCCTAATTTGCCTAATTAAAGAGCCACCTCTGGTCCCAGAGTTCAGCCTTATGGTTCGAAGTCAGGAGTTGGGGATGTGCAATACTTTACAAAAATGTGGATGGAAAGCACTTTCTCGGTGCGTATTTCATCTGTGCGCGTTTATCTGGGGGTTGCCAGTACGCCGTTCCCGAAATGACTACATCAAATAATGTATTAGGCGTCAGGATATTACAGAGACACTAAATGTAAATGAGATATCATGTATGTTAAGTAAAAAACACACCAAGTACTTTGATAACAAATTCTAAGCATCAATTTTCCTTCCCAATTCTTCTTCGCGGTAAACGTATACATTAATGAATTTGTCTCCTCTGCTCGCGACGTTTGCGTGTGACTTGAGTTACACGTTTGAAGATGATATTCGAGGAGCGGCCTTGAAAAAAGTAATTTGTACATTCATCTAGGTTTTAGATGTTTTATTTAAAAAAAGTCACGCGTGATGTATAGTATTCAATTTTATTTTGTTCTGCGAATTTTATGAATGATGTCTGAAACTCCTTAAACCCTTGTGAATGACTTCATTGCCGCAGTATTTTCTGAATTTCAAAAACGGCTTTTTGCATGGCATTAAACGTTATGGGAAGCGCAGAATAATTTTCACGACAGGACCGGGGATGGGAGTTGATAAGAGCAATCGTTACCAGAATCGAAAAGATCAAAAAAAAAAAGTGGACAAACTTTTCTAGGGTTCCAGAAGCGCTCCTCAATGTTTATGTAACCCCTAACAACCATCTTCTGATATTTGTTCCTTTTAACCACTTAAGACCCGGACCTTTAAGCAGCTAAAGGACCGGGCCAGTTTTTGCGATTCGGCACTGCGTCGCTTTAACTGACAATTGCGCGGTCGTGCGACGTGGCTTCCAAACAAAATTGGCGTCCCTTTTTTCCCACAAATAGAGCTTTCTTTTGGTGGTACTTGATCACTAGTGTTGAGCGGAATACGCCATATTCTATTTCGCGATATTGCGCGAATAGAAGAATATTCGCAAAAATTCGCTAATATCGAATATTCGTGATATTTTATCCAAAATTTTTTGGGCGAAATTTCGCTAATGCGAAAACGATTGCGAAATTCTAATAAACGGAGATCATTTCCTGTATTACTAAACTAATATGCACTAAACACTAACTCTACACTAACTCTACTTAAAAGAAAGGAGAATAAGGGGGCAAAAGAAGGGCGGAGAAGATAATCGCGCAATATTCCTATTGCGCGATTATCTTCTCCGCCCTTCTTTTGCATCAGAGCCAATCAGAATAACTCGAATATTCGGCAAAAGGAATATCGCGCAATATTCCTTTTGCCGAATATTCGAGTTATTCTGATTGGCTCTGATGCAAAAGAAGGGCGGAGAAGATAATCGCGCAATATTCCGTTTGCCGAATATTCGAGTTATTCTGATTGGCTCAGATGCAAAAGAAGGGCCGAGTAGCTGATGCGATTCTATTATGTTGCCGAAAATTCGCAATGCGAATTTTCGGCAAAACATAAAAGAATGGCATCAGCTACTCGGCCCAGGGTCTCTAATCATACCAGCAATGCTTTTAGACGTCGATGGAGATCACTAGGATGTGATCTGTTTTACAAATAAATTTGAAAAAATACGAATATTCGCCATAGCGAATATTCGCCGCAATATTCGAGTTATTCGCGAATACTCGAATATGCAATATTCGTAGCGAATATTTGCAATGCGAATATTCGTGAGCAACACTATTGATCACCTCTGCGGTTTTTATTTTTTGTGCTATAAACAAAAAAACTTGTTGCTATAATAAATATCCCAATTTTTTTCAAAAAACATTTTTTTTTTCTCAGTCTAGGCGATACGTAAAAAAAAAAAATCGCAATAAGCGACTGGTTTGCGCAAAAGTTATAAGGCCAGATTCACGAAGAGATACGACGGCGTATCAGTAGATATGCCATCGTAACTCTGAATCCACGCCGGTGTATATTTAAGTGTATTCTCAAAGTGAGATACGCTTAAATATTGTTAAGATACAACCGGCATAAGTCTCCTACGCCGTCGTATCCTAACTGCATTTTTAAGATGGCCGCTAGGGGCGTTGTGATACACATATTCACAAACGTACGCCCGCCCAACGCAGTGAATTTACGCCGTTTACATAAGGCGTTTTCAAGAGTAAAGATAAACTACCAAAAAGATGGCGCATCCTATGTTAAGTATGGACGTCGGGACCGCGTTGAATTTTTCTGATTTTACGTCGTTTGCGTAACTCGTCCGTGAATGGGGATTTACGTCAATTACGTTCACGTCGAAAACAATGCATCGTAGCGTCATAATTTGGAGCATGCGCACTGGCATACGTCCACGGTCGGCGCATGCGCAGTTAAAAAAAACGTAAAAAACTTAAGGTCACAACACATTACCATAAAACACACCCACCTCATTCACATTTGAATTACCCGGGCTTACGCCGGCCCATTTACGCTATGCCGCCATAACTTAGCTTGGTGAATGCAGTATTTGCCTCGCTAATTTACGGCGGCTTAGCGTAAACAAGATACGCTACGCCCGCCTAAAGATACGGTGGGCTACATGAATCTGGCCCATAGTGCCTACAAAATAGGGGACAGAATTATTATAATTTTTTTTTTACTAGTAATGGAGGCGATCTGCAATTTTTATTGGGACTGTGACGTTATGGCGGACATATCGGTCACTTTTGACACATTTTTGGCACCATTCACATTTATACAGCGATCAGTGCTATAAATATGCGCTAATTACTGTATAAATGTGACTGGCATTGAAGGGGTTAACCACTAGGGGGTGAGGAAGGGGTTAATGTGTACCCTGCATAGTGTTCTAACTGTGTGTGGAGGGGGACTGACTGGGGGAGGTGACCGATCTGTGTCCCTATGTACAAGGGACACAGATCGGTCTCATCTCTCCCCTGACAGGACGTGGATCTGTGTGTTTACACCCCATCATTACACACACCGATCCACGTCCTTGTCTGTGTAACCGCCGATCGCGGGTGCCTGCTGGACAACACGGCCGACAGGCACGCGCATCGACATCTCAGTGATGCGGCACTCGCGCGCCCCCAGTGGCTGGAGACCAGAGACGGTATATAGACGGCCTCCCGGCAATTGGGAGCCACACTGCGGCTGTACAAAGTCGTACGGCCATCAGGAAGTGGTTAATGGCACCTGTTTGAACTTGTTATCAGTATAAAAGACACCTGTCCACAACCTCAGACAGTCACACTCCAAACTCCACTGTGGTGAAGACCAAAGAGCTGTCCAAGGACCAGAAACAAAATTGTAGACCAGCACCAGGCTGGAAAGACTGAATCTGCAATAGGCAAGCCGCTTGGTGTGAAGAAACCAACTGTGGGAGCAATAATTAGAAAATGGAAGACATACAAGACCCCTGATAATCTCCCTCGATCTGGGGCTCCACGCAAGATCTCACCCTGTGGGGTTAAAATGATCACAAGAACGGTGAGCAAAAATCCCAGAACCACACGGGGAGACCTAGTGAATGACCTGCAGAGAGCTGGGACCAACGTAACAAAGGGTACCATCAGTAACACACTACGCCACCAGGGACTCAGATCCTGCAGTGCCAGACGTGTCCCCCTGCATAAGCCACAACATGTCCGGGCCCGTCTGAGGTTTGCTAGAGAGCATTTGGATGATCCAGAAGAGGATTGGGAGAATGTCATATGGTCAGATGAAACCAAAGTAGAACTGGTAGAAACACAACTCGTCGTGTTTGGAGGAGAGAGGATGCTGAGTTGCAACCAAAGAACACCAAACCTACTGTGAAGCATGGGGGTGGCAACATCATGCTTTGGGGCTGTTTCTCTGCAAAGGGAACAGGACGACTGATCCGTGTGCATGAAAGAATGAATGGGGCCATGTATTGTGAGATTTTGAGTGCAAACCTCCTCCCGTCAGCAAGGGCATTGAAGATGAAACGTGGCTGGGTCTTTCAGCATGACAATGATCCCAAACACACCACTCGGGCAATGAAGTAGTGGCTTCGTAAGAAGCATTTCAAGGTCCTGGAGTGGCCTAGTCAGTCTCCAGATCTCAACCCCATAGAAAACCTTTGGAGGGAGTTGCCCAGCGACAGCCCCAAAACATCACTGCTCTAGAGGAGGTCTGCATTGAGGAATGGGCCAACATACCAGCAACAGTGTGTGGCAACCTTGTGAAGCAATATGAAATTATGGGGACCCCGGGCAATATGAGATTATGGGGCCCCCAGGTAATAGGAGATTATAGGGCCACACAGTATATACACACACAGTATACACACACACACACACTGACAAGGTACTGGAGAGGCGGGGCAGCTATAATCTTGGGTTTTTTAGACCAAAAGGGTGTCGGTAAGGGACATTTTAGGGACAGATGTAAAAAAACACAGATTTTTACATACTCTCCCTGGTTTTACTGAGGCTGGCAACCTTGATGGGGCCCCCTAGTGCCATAGGGCCCTTGGGCAGTGCCCGAGTGCCCGAATGGTCAGTCCGTCCACTGGTTTCCAGCACTGCTGTACGTTGACCATCCCTTGGAAGTTTGTCTTTCCTTGTAGTGTTTAGAAGACGAGTGTTTAGGAGAAGAAGTCCAAGGACAAACGTTAGCAGTTTTAGTAACTGATTCCAGAATTACTGGTGTTTGTATTGGCTGTCTAATACAAGAACTGAATTCACTCCCATGTATGATTATAAGCTCCGGGAAAGTCTACTAAACCATAATTACCTCAATGAAAACAAAAGGAAGGGGAAAAAAAAAAATCTTTTAACAATTTTATTTTTTACTTTCTCTATTTGGATTTAGCCAATTATCCAAATGTTGCAATTTGCAGTTTTCCTTATTGCTGCAGCATTCAATCACGGAATTGTGTAGAGCGGCGGAAGGAAGCAGGTGCTGCAAAAATACAAAATAGTGGAGATGTGACTTCAAAGTGATGTACAGAAAAAGCAAGCAAACTCCTGCGCACGGGTGGAATGTCCAACACTTAGGGCCAGATTCTCGTAGCTCCGCGTATCTGGCGGCGTATGTCATTTACACTACGCCGCCGCAACTTACTGGAGCAAGTGCCGTATTCTCCAAGCACTTGCTCCGTAATTTGCGGCGGCGTAGTGTAAATGGCCCGGCGTATCCCTGCGTAATTCAAAGGGGGCGGCTTGTATTTAAATGAAGCGCGCCCCCTTGCCGAACGAACTGCGCATGCGCCGGCCTTAAACGTAGGCCACTGCGCATGCTCCGTAGTACGCCGCAAATACATTGGTTGCGACGTGAACGTAGTTAACGCACAGCCCTATTCGCGACGTGTTACGTAAACGACGGAAAAACCCGACGCTGTCCCGACGGCCATACTTAAAATGGCGTACCCTGGACCTACGCAAAGTTAAAGCACCCTATAGCAGGTCTAACCTTACTCTTACGGAAACAACGTAAACTACGGCGTAACGGAGCAAAAACTTTTGGGAATCGGCGTATCGGCTCATTTGCATATTCAACGCTGAAATCGATGTAAACGCCACCTAGCGGCCCGCGTATTATTGCATTTAGGATCCGACGGTGTAAGTGCCTTACGCCAGTCGGATCCTAGCCTAATTCCGGCGTATCTTGTTTTGAGAATACAAAACAATGATCCGCCGGCGGGATTTTCGAATTACGCCGGTGTATGTGTAGATACACCGGCGTAATTCCTTTGAGAATCTGGCCCTTAGTCAGTATTCTGCGTGGAAAATTCCACAAATGTCAAAAAGTAGTAATAGCAGTGGCCTTGCTGCCCTTCATGGATGGGGAAAGTCCTGGCGGAAAACAGAAAAGGAAAAGAAAGGCGCACCAGCCTGTTACCATTTGACGATTTAATGAGTATAAATAATATTAAAAAACTACTCACAAAGGAATCGGTATACAGGCTTGTCAAAAAACGATAAGGTAGATACCCCTCAAACCACACTCCAAGATAGGGGGGATAGAGGTGTGTTGCTGCCGGCTGACGAGTTTCGAGGCGTCAAGGGCCTCTTCATCAGACTAACTGCTGGGCTCTGATTAAGAGGCCCTTGACGCCTCGAAATGCGTCAGCCGGCAGCAACACACCTCTATCCCCCCTATCTTGGAGTGTGGTTTGAGGGGGTATCTACCTTATCGTCTTTTGACAAGCCTGTATACCGATTCCTTTGTGAGTAGTTTTTTAATATTATTTATATTCATTAAATCGTCAAATGGTAATACACTAGGCTGGTGCGCCTTTCTTTTCCTTTTCTGTGACTTCAAAGTGAACCTGTTCTCCATCTTCATGTTGGGCCTCTTCAACGTGGCGGCTGTCCAGCTGCAGTGCATCACTCCTGGTGTTTTAGAACACCAGAGATGCTGGAGGGACAAGTGTAGTGTCCAGCCCAGCCCTGTCAAAGTCTATTGTAGTAGAGAGAAATGTCACCAGCTCACCAGGATCTCCAAAAATGGGTCCAAAACTTTAACTCTGATTCTCCAGCGGGGATCCCTGTCCTCTGATGTAAGGAGGAACTCTGGGAACTTAAAACTCATAAGCCACTTTGAGTATCTTGGCGTGCATTGGATGTATCTGCATGCATACTAGGGTTGTCCTGATACCACTTTTTTAGGACTGAGTACAAGTACCAATACTTTTTTTCATGTACTCGCCGATACCGAATACCGATACTTTTTTTTAAATGTGTCCCCAAATGCAGCCATGTCCCCCACATATGCAGCCATGTCCCCCATATATGCAGCCATGTCCCCCATATATGCAGCCATGTCCCCCCACAGATGCAGCCATGTCCCACACATATGCAGCCATGTCCCCCATATATGCAGCCATGTCCCCCATATATGCAGCCATGTCCCCCATATATGCAGCCATGTCCCCCCACATATGCAGCCATGTCCCCCACAGATGCAGCCATGTCCCCCATATATGCAGCCATGTGCCCCATATATGCAGCCATGTCCCCCATATATGCAGCCATGTTCCCCCATAGATGCAACCATGTCCCCCACAGAGGCAGCCATGTCCCCCATATATGCAGCCATGTCCCCCATAGATGCAGCCATGTCCCCCATAGATGCAGCCATGTCCCCCCATAGATGCAGCCATGTCCCCCATACCTAGATGCCGCGTCCAATCCCGAGCAAGGCGGAGTGTCTATACGTGGTGCAGCGGGGAACACTACAGCTATCAAATGAAAGCTGTAATGTTCCCCACACGTATTAACTATGCGGCGGCGGCGGCGGCGGGGTAGGTGGGGTTGCTGAGTATTGGATCTGGCATCGGGGGCATTTGCGGGAGTACAAGTACTCCCGCAAATGCTCAGTATCGGTCCCGATACCAATACTGGTATCGGGACAACCCTAATGCATACCATCACTGTATACAGCTCCAGGGCAGATCGGAACTGGACTTTGTAGAGGATATGACAATATGACAGGGAGACTGCAGGGGCCCCCCTGGAGCTAGGCGATTGTGACCCCTGCAAACCCTTATGCTACGCCCATGCTTATCCCTTTGTGTGTTTAAAGCCGTAGGGTGAGGAGACTACTACCTGCAACTTACTGACCCCCGAACTGACAGCTTCTTTCCAAATTCGGTCCAAACTCAAACTCATCCCTAGACTTTTTCTACCATCACTCTTCTATGTTTTTGTGTTTCCATATAAGAAATGCTCCTTGACCAGATCCTGATAAAGAACTGTTTCAGGTCGAAACATGTTGAAGAATAGAGGGAGCGATTTTCTGAATAAGCGATTGCGGTGGTAACATTGTTTTCCAAAAAGCACGCATAACTCAGCTATGGGCGATAGAACATCAAGCCAACTATCCGCATCTGTGCTGCTGTTTTAAAGAAACTTGAATTCATAATTCCTGAACAACTTAGGTACATCTAACAAGGAAGCGAGGTGTGGACCAAAAATGAGGTTCGAATCCCAGCAATCATTTATGACATGAAAAGGCAGACTAGTAATGGTCAGGGAGAGCTTGCACTGATTGATTATACCGTAGTAATGACTCAAAAAAATCAGGCAGCTAGCATTTGAAGAAGGAGGTCAGCAATGGCAGCTCCCATATTTCTTTTATGACAGGTTACCTTTAAAAGCTGGAAAGCTGATGTCAGCTTTTAAGTGCTGCACTTTTTTTTTTTTTTTAGAACACTCAAAGTCCATATTTCAGTGATCTGGCTCCAGTATGCTCAAAGCTGATTGGCTCATTTTAAGTGACTTCTAGAGCTTGGCAAATCATGGTTACTCATTAGCAGGTGTTCCCATTGTATGCACCTATGGCAATCACTAGAAATGTAGTGGGGAGGCACAGATGTGCCCTGTTATAGTTCCCCTCTTTCCTTGCTAGGTTCCACTGATGGAGACAGCAAGAAAGGGAGTAAGTTCCTTAAAGGTTAAGGGCCGCTGGGCCTCCCCCAGAGGTACTTAAGGGTTGACATCTGAGTTTTCAGATCCATCAGTTGAAGGAACTCTGGGGAGTCCATGAAAAGGAATTTCAGAGTGCCACATGGGTCACCCAAGTTCTAAAACAATTCCTCTACGATAGGCATGTCCAAAGTCCGAGCCCGCGGGCCAATCGCGGCCCACGGCCCGGTTTTGAAGGGCCCGCCTGGTTATCTACACATATATATCTTTTGTGGCCCCCAACGATCTCCCAGCGCCGGGGGCCACAAAAGATATACCGGGCCAGATTCTCAGAAGAGATACTGTGCGACGGTGTATCTCCAGATACACCGTCGTATCTCTGTTTCTGAGCCCTCCTATCTATGCGACTGATTCTTAGAATCAGTTACACATAGATTTGGCGTAGATCCGACTGGCATAAGTCACTTACACCATCGGATCTAAGCAGTGCCGATCCTGACCTCCCTGGGGCCCTAAGCAAGATGACATGTTGAGAAGCGGGGGGCTGCCGAAAATGACATATCACATTAAAGTTGGGAAGCTGGGGAGGGGGGGTGTTCTGCTGTCGGAAATGACATCTTACATTAAAGTGAGAAGGAGGTTGCTGACTTCTTACTTCTTCTCTCATGCAGCCAGCGAGTTGAGAAGCGGGGTGATGGGCCGAAAATGATTTCTCACCAGGCGGGGCCTCTAGTAATTTGGGGGGCCCTAAGCGGCTTGCATAGTGAGCCTATAGGGCGGATCGGCCCTGGATCTAAGTTGCAATGTTACGCTGGCCGCTAGGTGGCGTTCCCTTCGATTTCTGCGTTGAATATGCAAATGAGTGTGATACGCCGATTCCCGAACGTATTTGCACGCCGTAGTTTGCGTAAGCGTAAGGTTACCCCTGCTATATGAGGGGTAACCTCGCGTAGGTCCGGCGTACACCATGTTAAGTATGGACGTCGGGACAGCGTTGTGTTTTTTCCGTCGCTTACGTCGTTTACGTAACTCGTCGCGAATAGGGCTGTGCGTTAATTACGTTGACGTCGAAACCAATGTATTTGCGGCGTACTATGGAGCATGCGCAGTGGGCTACGTTTAAGGGCGGCGCATGCGTAATTCGTTCGGCGCGGGGGCGAACTTAATTTAAATACAACACGCCCACCTCCTTCCTACTTTGAATTACGCGGCCTTACACCGGCCCATTTACGCTACACCGCCGCAAATTACGGAGCAAGTGCTTTGAGAATACAGCACTTGCCCGTAAAAGCTGCGGAGGCGTAGCGTAAATGGGATACGCTACGCTAAAAAAAAGGCAGATCTACGAGAATCTGGCCCACCACCGTATTTATTGGTGTATAACACACACTTTTTCCTCTTAAAATCAGGGCTGTCTGTGAGGGTAAGAGGAGCGAGCGCCGCCGAAATAGCCCGAGCCGAGTGTACTATGTACTCAGCTAGGCTCGCAGTCACTCCCAGTCCCGCCATTGGAAGTGTGTTATGTCCACCGTAGAAGCCGGCCCAAGGGGCGGGACTGCGAAAAGAGCCGAGTACAGCCGAGTACAGCCGAATACACAGGACATCTGGCTCTATCTTGGCAGTAACGTTTAAAACAAATTAAGCTTAATTTTTGTGGGCATAGCTGGCTGCAGATGGACACTTGGGCTTTGCTGCAAATGGACACTGATGATCCCTGGCAATGGTGAGTGCATTCCTGGCAATGGTGCTGCATTCCTGGTAATGATAGGAGCTGCATTCCTGGCAATGGTGAGTGCATTCCTGGCAATGATAGGTGCTGCATTCCTGGCAATGATAGGTGCTGCATTCCTGGTAATCATAGGTGCTGCATTCCTGGCAATGGTGAGTGCATTCCTGGTAATGATAGCTGGTGCTGCATTAGTGGCAATGATAGGTGCTACATTCCTGGCAATGATAGGTGCTGCATTCCTGGCAATGGTGAGTGCATTCCCGGCAATGATAGGTGCTGCATTCCTGGCAATTTTAAGTTCACTCTTGGCAATGATGGGTGCTGCATTTCTGACAATGATGGGTGCTGCATTCCTGGCAATGGTGCTGCATTCCTGGCAATGATAGGTGCTGCATTCCTGGCAATGGTGAGTGCATTCCCGGCAATGATAGGCGCTGCATTCCTGGCAATGATGTGTGCTGCATTTCTGGTAATGGTGAGTGCATTTCTGGTAATTGTGGGTGCTGCATTCCTAGCAATGGTGGGGCTGCATTCCTGGCAATGATGGCTGCTGCATTCCTGGCAATGGTGAGTGCTGCATTCCTGGCAATGGTGAGTGCATTCCTGGCAATGGTGGGTGCTGCATTCCCAGCAATGGTGGATGCTGCATTCCTGGCAATGGTGAGTGCATTCCTGGCAATAATGGGTGCTGCATTCCTGGCAATGGTGGGTGCTGCCTTCCTGGTAATGGTGGGTGCAAATGGTCAGCCCTCGCACATGTTCACTTCATCAAATCTGTCCCTCTTTGGAAAACGTTTGGACACCCCTGCTCTACAAGATATTACTCTGATGAAGGGATGCAGGTGCCTGAAACATACTGAATTTCCATTATTTGAATAAATGGCATCAACCTTCACATCCAGCACATCCAAGATTGGTCTTTGTGGCCTTTCTCTTGCACCATTGGCGCTGCCACTCCACATAGAGATAGGTGCATGCTTTGTCTGTTTCAACTGATGTTTCACCTAGTTGAGTGTAAGTGCAATACCTCCATATTTTCCTCCCATCCCCCGTTGTGTGGGCAGCGATCCACACTCTCAAATCTTACTTTTGGACATGTTACAACACATCCACATCTCAGCTATTTTATTGCCTGAACTGCCACAGGCAGTTATTTACAGTCCTGGCGCAAATCGTTATCTGGGGCGCCATAAAAGTGTCTGCGGAGAGGCAATGCCGTTTTTACCCTAAATATCGTGGCGCGGAGCAAAGTCGATGATTCACCTTTGCAGTTTCATAAATATTGTCCTTTCACTGATCTAATTTAATTTCACAATAAATATCGGACGCGTTTTAGAAAAAAAAAAAAAAAAGAGAAAAGTGTTGTATTGTCTCGTGCATGCTTTTATCAGGGAGTCGTAAAAATGGTGGAGGAGATTTACGACGGGTGAGGTCAGTTTTTTTCCTGTCATTCCATCACTTAGAGAGCCAGAAGTATCCCCACGCTGAAAATGATTGCATTAAAGTTGTGAGTTATTTGTTTCATAAGTCTCGACTGCGCCGGGCCTTTCAAAACACTGGCATTGAACAATAGTGACGTGTTGGGGATTTAGGGGGGCAATTAATTCCTTTCCTCTCATTTTGTTTTCAAATATGCACTTTGAGAGAATTTTAAATTTAAATTTTCCAAGTTTGCTGGTCGTGGTGGAAAGGATTTCATGGAGAATGAGACTAATGGATGAGCTTGACTGGAAACGAGGCCGATGGTTGATTGAGGAACACAAATTGTTGAGGAACAATTGAGCGAGAAACTTGTATAGCGCAACACATGCGAACTGAATCGCCTCAAGGCGCTTGGTATCCATTTCCTACTATTTTTTGCCTTCAGAATAGATGGGTTTTGAGTTTTTTTTCTGAAGGCCTGATGATTCCCTTTCATTCGGATGCTGGTTGGTAAGGCGTTCCATAGTCGAGGTCCTTGGACTGCGAATCTTCGTTCTCCTTTGGACTTGTATCGTGCCTTGGGGATTTGGAGTAGATTTTGGTTGGTAGAAGGGAGGGCGCGGTTTGGGTTATGACATTTAATTTTTTGGCATTGATATTGGGGGGCACTCAGGGCCGGCCTTAGGTGTTCAGGCGCCCTGTGCGAGATAATTGGGGCTCCCATCCCCTGAGGAGGGAAAGAGCTGGGAGGAGGCAGGATAGGGGGTGAGAAAGGGACAGAGAAGAGGGGGTGTGACAGAGAGGGGGTGTCAGAGAGAGGAGGGGGGGGCAGAGAGAGAGAGAAGGGGGGTGAGAGGAGGGGGGGACAGAGAGAGAGGGGGGGTGTGAGAGGAGGGGGGTGAGAGAGAGAGGAGGGGGCCAGAGGGAAAGAAGGGGGGGTGACAGAGAGTGAGGAGGGGGGTGATTGACAGGAAGGGGGCTGGACAGAGCAGATGAGCGTGACCTTATGGAGACACACAGCAGGCGGGAGCGGGGGCAGGCGCGATTATCTACAGTCCAGCCCCGCCTCCACATGTTACCAGCAGCCTCCGCTGGGCCAATCGCAGACCTTGCCATGACCCGTTCGGCCAATCACAGGGCCGCACCGGCACTGTATGACACTGATACTGTAGCGGGCACAGGATGCATGGCGCCTCTCCAGATGTTGTAGCCGGGGTCAGATATCCACTGCCACTGGTCACATGACGGTGGAATGTGTGCCCAGGTTTCCGGTGCAACATTCTGCAAGCTGTGAAGGCCGCACGGCGCCCCTGTTGCCCATGGCGCCCTGTGCGGCTGCACAGCTCGCACACCTCAAAGGCCGGCCCTGGGGGCACTTTTTTGTACACATTTGTGCGTCAGGCATAGGGCCTTGAACTAGGTTCTATCTTTTACGGGCAGCCAGTGAAGGGACCTAAGGGTGGGAGAGATTGATTCCCATGTTTTTTTACCTGTAACCAGTCATGCCGCCGTGTTCTGGACGACTTGTAGACGCGCAATTTGGTATTTTGGGAGTCCAAGGTAAAGGGCGCTTGCATAGTCGAGTCTGGAGTTGATTATTGTACCCACCACGACTGCTATGTCTTTTTTTGGGATAAAGGGAATGAGTCTACGTAGTAGGCGCAGCAGATGGTGGGATCCGCTGGCTACTGAAATTATTTGTGCATCCTTTGTCAAAAGTGACTCCAAGGGCTAGATTCACGTAGCCCGCCGAAACTTTGTGCGGGTGTAGCGTATCTTGTTTAAGCTACGCCGCCGTAAATTAGCGAGGCAAGTGCTGTATTCACCAAGCTATGTTACAGCGGCGTAGCGTAAATGGGCCGGCGTAAGCCCGGGTAATTCAAATGTGGATGAGGTGGGCGTGTTTTATGGAAATGTGTTGTGACCCCACGTTTTTGACGCTTTTTTTGAACTGCGCATGCGCCGTCTGTGGACGTATCCCAGTGCGCACGCTCCAAATTATGACGCTAAGACGCATTGGTTTCGACGTGAACGTAATTGACTTAAAGCCCCATTCACGGACGAGTTACGCAAACGACGTAAAATCTGAAAAATTGGACGCGGTCCCGACGTCCATACTTAACATTGGCTGCGCCATCTTTTTGGTGGTTTATCTTTACGCCGGAAAACGCCTTACGTAAACGGCGTAACTTTACTGCGTCGGGCAGGCGTACGTTCGTGAATAGGCGTATCTCGCTGATTTACATATTCTAGGCGTAAATCAGCGGGAACGTCCCTAGAGGCCAGCGTAAATATGCAGCTAAGGTACAACGGCGTAATACAATTACGCCGCTCGCATCTTAGCTCAAACCCGGTGTATCTTGTTTTCTGAATACAGAAAATAGATACGCTGGCGCAGTTTAGAAGTTACGCGGCGTATCTCGAGATACGCCGTCGTAACTAATGCTGAATCTGGCCCCAAGACTTTTGGCTTTGGTGCTAAGAGTGATGGGCGGGGGCATCCATGTTGTTGTAGCGAGTCTTTTCCGGTTGGCGTGAAACAGAAGAAGTTCTGTTTTTGAGCCATTGGGTTAATCCAATTTTCTATCAGAGTAAGGCCCCGTACACACGACCGAGCTTCTCGGCAGAATCCAGCGAGAAGCTCGCTGGGAGACATATTCTGCCGAGTAACTCCGTCGTGTGTACACTTTCGGCGAGCATCCCGTCGGGAAGCTCGTCGAGCCAAAATAGAGAGCATGCTCTCTTTTTCCTCGTCGTTCAATGAGGAAATTTGGCTCGACAAGCTTTCCGACCGCTCATCGGGAACCTCGTCGGGCGGAACGATGAGTTTAGCCCGACGAGGTTCTTGGACGTGTGTACGGGGCCTCAGGCATTTCTCTAGTCCGAGATAATGATCCTTTTTGTTGCTGATACGGAAATAGAGTTGAGTGTCATCCGCGTAGGAGTGGTAGAGTAAATACTGGTTACTAATAAGTTCGAGGAGGGGGCGGAGATAAATATTGCATAGTACGGGCGACAAGGGTGACCCCTGAGGGACTCCGCATGACACCAAGCGTTTGAAAAACCTTGTACATTGGAAGACATTTTAATGTAGGTACTGTAAACATTGGGGGTTGTTAAGTTCTCAGCAGTCAGATGTTAGGTGTGAGGGTATGGCAACCCATTTTTATTGAAAGGAAACAAAACAGTTCACACACAGGATTCCCACGCCGGGGTTCTTCTCCAGTAAAAAACACCAAGCCTCCTGGCTCCTAGGCTTACTTAGCCTTGTAGTACCTGCTAAATCTGGCCCACTCCTTGCCTCAACAGGATTCTCCAGCTTACTGTCTCCCAGACCTCCAGACTTCCTTCAGCCCCCTTTGGACTCGCTAGCCACCTCAGGTCTACCAGCCCCCCAGTCCACCAGGCACAAAGTCCCCCCCCCCCCCCACACCAGGGATATAGTCTTCCACAGACAGACAGCTTTCCACATGCAGTGTCTTGAACCAGCAGCCAGCTGCACACACTCCACCTTCCTTTCCTCTGCTCTCACCAGTCTCTTATTATATTGGTTGTGTTCACCTGAGCACACAACCTGCTGGCTATTCCTAAGACCTGGACACAGGGTTGGAGATCCCATCCTGCCCAAGTCTCTGCAGGATCTCCAAACCACACAGCCCCATTCAAACTTGGCAAAACCAGGAGAAAGCTGCCACTACTGTTTTCTCTGTTTCAAAGCTATGCCATGTAGTTCTGCAGTACACTGACATGCAGACTCTGTGTCCGTTTTTGCTGCGTTTTCATGGCGACAGAGACCCTCACTATTACAGTACTTTTGAGGCCGGGTTCACACTGGTCCGACAAACGCTCCGACATTGGGAACTCATGTCGCATGACGTGTGAAAATGTTTCCCAATGGGTGCCGTCTTCACTGGTCCGACACATGTCAAAGCGACTTTGAAAATGCCCCCTGTACTACTTTGGTCCGACTTTGATCCTACTTCACTCCATTGAATATCATTGAAGTCGGATCAAAGTCGGAACGCTGTCTTGCATGCTCCCACTTTGGCATGTGACTTGTACTCTGCTGATCTTGAGGGGGAACTCCACGCCAAATTTTAAGTAAAAAACTGGCATGGGTTCCCCCTCCAAGAGCATACCAGGCCCATGGGTCTGGTGGGGATTTAAAGCGGAGCTCCACCCTAAAGTGTCTAAAGACAGGTATTTGCACCCACTTCGGGCCACACAGTCTCGGGTAAACTGCGGGCATGACGTCACCCCCCCCCACATTGTGTTCTGGTAACACTCGGCTCCCAGAACACAGCGGGAACCAGTCAGCAGGGCGCAGCGCGACTTTTTGTTATAATAAATATTTCCCAAAAATACATTTAAAAAAATGTCCCCAGTTTAGGCCGATACGTATTCTTCTTCTACATATTTTTGGTAAAGAAAATTGCAATAAGCATTTATTGATTGGTTTGCGCAAAAGTTATAACGTCTACAAAATAGGGGATAGTTTTATGGCATTTTTATAAATAATTATTTTTTTACTAGTAATGGCGGAGATCAGCAATTTTTTTTTCATCACTGCGACATTATGGCGGACACATCGGACACTTTTGACACATTTTTGGGACCATTGTCATTTTCACAGCGAAAAGTGCTATAAAAATGCACTGATTAATGTGAAAATGACAATGGCAGTGAAGGGGGTTAACCACTACGGGGCGCTAAGGGGTTAATTGTGTCCTAAGGGAGTGATTCTTACTGTAGGGGGGGGGGCGTGGCTGGACGTGTGACATCCATAGGTGTGTGCAGTCTATTGCATTAGGGTGTGCACCCCAAAGCTCAAACACACACTACCAATCACTCATGATGTTCATTCAAAAAGGGAAGGGGATGGTCAATTACATATTTACCAACCCCTTCCTCCAATCATCCTAAAACATCCTTGCGGCAACAGCTGGCAGGAGAGGAGGGAAGCTGTTAGCACTGCAGGGGGAAGGAGGGAGCCAGGGCAGTAAGGTTGAATCTGTGCTGTAAATGGTGATTAGGGTGTGCCTGGGCACACCTGGCACACCCTGTGCGCACACCTATGGTGACGTCAATGATCGTCGTTCCCTAGGGAACAGATGATCACTGACACTGCCACAGTGAAGAACGATGAAGGTGTGTTTACACTCACCTCTCCCCGTTCTTCAGCTACTGTGACCGATCACGGGACACCGGCGGGGATCGGGGGTTCACGGGTCCCGCGGGCGCGGTCACGAAGCTTCGGAATGTTTCGCGAGCGCACGTCACCCACGGCTGGGCTCTTTATGGCGACGTACATGTACGTGCCTGTGCCCAGCCGTGCCATTCTGCCGACGTATATCGGCGTTAGGCGGTCCTTAAGTGGTTAATAAATAAGTTAATTTCTTTGTCTTCGGTGGGAAATGGTGCAAGCTGTATAAAGTGGACACGCTGTAGAATCTAAAGGCACATCGGGTCTGATGGTTCTGCCCGGCACGGCGGCACGGCAGCACAGCGTCACGGCGGCACAGCGGCACGGCGGCACGGCTCAGGTTCTGGACAGATACCTTCGTAGGGGTTAGGCGACAATTATTCTGCAGAAATGCAGCTTTCTTCCCCCGCCTCTCTACAAGTGGACGGACAGATGCAGAAAAGTGCCACCATTTCTGTTTGCAGACTTCCTTACGCCGGGCAGAAATCATTAGAGCTGCGACGGGAATGGTGTGGTTGACCGGCAGTGTGAAACGGACAGAATTAGCTCAACTTATATTTAACCAAAATACCAAGTACACACCAGATGCCGCTGAAAGCAAGCCAATTAAAGGGAAAAGAGTCTCTTTGTTCCTTCCGAAATGTATGTGAATTTGGTCGTTTGAAGTAAAATTATAGATTTAGTAAAAGCGGGAATAAACCCCCAAATTTTTTTTTATATATATTTCAGCTTACCATTTCTTAGCCGCCGTACACACGGCCGAGGTTCTCGCTGAAAACCAGCGAGAACCTCGCTGGAATGCACATTCCAGCGAGGACCTCGGCCGTGTGTACGGTCTCGGCGAGCTTCCCGTCGGGAAGCCCGTCGAGCCGAAATAGAGAGCACGCTCTCTATTTCCTCGACGGCCCCCCGAAGAATGGCTGGTTGCCATTCCCGACGGGCAGGTCGCGCGATTTCGACGGCCGGCAGGGAACCTCGACGGGCGGAACGATGTGTTGTGCCCGTCGAGATTCCCTGCCGTGTGTACGCGGCCTGAGATGTAGTGGCTGCATTACATAGAGAAAACTAGATTGGAAACTCGATCTTCTACAACTTATATATTTATTGTAGCAAAATGATACAAGGGCTTACTTGTTTCAGCCAGGGGTCTGGAGTGCATAAGGCGCAGAGCACAGAGGTCTGCAGTGCATAATGCATAGAGCGGATGGGCACAGCGCCGCCGCCGGTCCTAAGGAGTTTTTAGGCGAGGCCGCGGCTTCGGCCAAGTCTCATACCTCCCAACTTTTTGAGATGGGAATGAGGGACACCTTGTTGAGCGGGGGGTTCCCGGGATCTGAGTTGTGTTCAGCTGGGGGGGGGGGGTTCCTCCCGTGGGATCTGAGTTGTTGAGCGGGGGGGTTTCGCAGATTAAAGTTGTTGAGGGGGGGGGGAAATCACAGGACCGCTGGATTTACCGCGGGTCGCGGTAATCGCGGGGGGGGGGGGGGGGGTTCGCGGGATCGTGAGACTCCAGCCCTGATCGCGAGATTTACCGCAAATCGCGGGACATTCCTGTGAAATCCGAGACGGTTGGGAGGTATGCCTAGTCTGCCGCGATCCTGGGAAAACTCTGCGGACTAGGCCAAAGCCACGGCCTCGCCTACAAAATCCTGCCCGCAGCTTCGCCGCGATCCTGGGAAAAGGCCTGTCCTATGGAAACAAAAATTCTATACTGTATATTATTATTTTCTTATTCACAGTGGAACCTCAGATTACAAGCATAATCCATTCCTCGGCTCCCGCCCCCCCCCACCTGAGGCCAAACGCGGTACTGCACACCGCTTTGGCCTGAATCACGCACTTTTCGCGAAACGCTCGTTAACCGTGTTACTCGCAATCTGAGGTTCCACACAGCCCCCCCGAGGATGCCCACACTAGACCACCAGGGATGCCACCATACCACCAGGGATGCTCACCACCAGGTATGCCACCCTAGACCACCAGGGATGACAATCGGTGCCCACAATGGATGCCAATCAGTGCCCACAATGGATGCCAATCAGTGCCCACAATGGGCATCACTGATTGGCAGGCATTGTTGTTTGGCACTGATTGGCATTCATAAGTACAATATAATACAGTACATCCGTGCCACCTATCAGTGCCCATCCATGCCCATCTGTGTCACCTATCAGTGCCCATCCATGCCCATCTGTGTCACCTATCAGTGCCCATCCATGCCTGTCCGTGCCACCTATCAGTGCCCATCCATACCGCCCATCCATGCAGCCGAACGGCGACGTTCAGCTCGGCTCTAGTGCCCCCTACCTCAGGCCAAACGCGGTACTGCACACCACTTTGGCCTGAATCACGTACTTTTCGCGAAACGCTCGTTAACCTTGTTACTCGCAATCTGAGGTTCCACACAGCCCCCCCGAGGATGCCCACACTAGACAACCAGGGATGCCACCAGACCACCAGGGATGCTCACCAACAGGTATGCCACCCTAGACCACCAGGGATGCCAATCGGTGCCCACAAGGGATGCCAATCAGTGCCCACAATGGATGCCAATCAGTGCCCACAATGGGCATCACTGATTGGCAGGCATTGTTGTTTGGCACTGATTGGCATCCATAAGTACAATATAATACAGTACATCCGTGCCACCTATCAGTGCCCATCCATGCCCATCTGTGTCACCTATCAGTGCCCATCCATGCCCATCTGTGTCACCTATCAGTGCCCATCCATACCCGTCCGTGCCACCTATAAGTGCCCATCCATGCCGCCCATCCATGCAGCCGAACGGCGACGTTCAGCTCGGGTCTAGCACCCACCACCTCAGGCCAAACGTGGTACTGCACACCGCTTTGGCCTGAATCACGCACTTTCCGCGAAACGCTCGTTAACCGTGTTACTCGCAATCCGAGGTTCCACTTGTATTTGTTTATTTATAAATTTTCCCACAAAAGTAAAGTTACCCTTTTAATCACCGTTTTTAAAAAAAAAAATTTGTACATGAAGTTCAGCTTTAAGAACATGTCCTTTCTGCTGCTTTTTTCGAATCTCGCCGTGGTATTATTAGCCCAAGACCCAAGGAAATAAATATAAAAAGTCAGGGAATTGCGTAATTCTGCGGCGCATTGTATTTTATACGAGACGGCAATCAAGCAGTTATAATTTTTTATCAAAGATGTAAAATGATCATCAATTTATATGGGCGCCATTTGCATAAGACATTCATCATGGGTCCTGGCGCGATAGAACGGAGAGAAGATGATAAAATTCGTTTTTTAATGCTGAGCGCAGGACGGCGGTAATGGAGAGGGCAACGCGGGGAAGAATTAGGGCCGTTTGTGTAAATGTCAGTTTGGAAGGAGACTGGAGATCGGTGATGAGTGATAGAATGGCGGAGGTGACTTCAGCAATATCTCTTCACTATTGTTATTTGTTAAAGTTAAACTCCGTCAAGTAAAATGGAACTTTCGGTAACTGATAGGCACTTCCACACAGCCAGCCAGCTGCCGTTATTAAGCTGGCTGGTGCTCAACATCCGGCCAGCTGAATAGTGGGCGGCAGTGGCGAAAATATATAGGGCCAGATTCAGGTAGATGGGCGGATCTTTATGTTGGAGTAACGTTTCTCATTTACGTTACTCCGCCGAAACTTTAGGAGCAAGTACTGTTATTCACATAGCACTTGCTCCTAAAGTTGCGGCCGCGTAGCGAAAATGAGCCGCGGAATTCAAATTGGGCGGGTAGGGGGCGGTGTATTATTTAAACTAGGCGCGATCCCGCGGCGAACGTACTGCGCATGCGTCGACTGTCAGTGCGCATGCTCCAAATTCTGTCAGTGAACGTCAATGACGTCAATCCCTATTCACGGACGTTTTACGCAAACGACGCCATTTTTTTTAAATTCGACGCGATGACGATGGCCATACTTAACATAGGATACTCCACTAGGGGGCATGTTCTTCTTTACGCCGCGTATCGCTTACGGAAACGTCGGAAAGTCACTGCGTCGGCCCGAGTACGATCGTGATTTGCCGATTCTCGCTGATTAACATATTCTCGGCGTTAATCAGCGGGAACGCCCCCAGCGCCATTTTTAAAATTGCAGTTCCGATACGACGGCGAAATACAATTACGCCGCTCGTATAGGAACTCCAACCCGGCGCTTCTTGTTTTCTGCTTACAGAAACCAGAAACGCCGGCTCAAAGTGAGAGTTAGGCTGGCGAATCACTGATACTCCAGAGTAACTCTACCTGAATCTGGCCCATAGATTCATACAATGCATGAATCTATATATTTTAGTGGCTGTGCGAGAGCCAGAGGGGGCGGCGCTCCCGTGCCCTCTATGGACGCACCTCTCCTGGTTGGCAGTCCCCAAAGGGTACTGTCCCACAATCCAACAGGAACACATTGGCGGCCAAAAAAACGTCACCCTCATTGGTATGTAGAAGGTGCTCCTTGGGTTTGGGGGCTCGCCAGAGGCACAGTAGGCTAGTTGAAGATTAATCGAGGTTCTTGCTTGGCACTTTGCCGCGCCGACCCTTAAACAGGACGATTTAGTCTTAAAACATTAATTTCCCTTACAGGATGGCTTTCATGTCTGGTCTTAGATGTCTCCGGTCTAAAGCATGACATTTTTTTTTTTCGCCCCCCCTCCCCCCCCCTCCGTCCCTTTGATCTTTGCACTTCGCAAAGGTTCATCAGGAAGCGGTAAACAGATCTCGTAAACAACTCTTGCGTATTTGGCTCTAGCACTGCCCATTTACATAGTCACCAGGAAAGTCTAATTAATCTTTGCAATAGCAGTTTCCATTTCCACCTCATTAACAATGCGCACTTCAAGGTATCTTGGATTTTATTCCATTGCTCATAATTAATCTTAATAATAAAAAAATAAATAAATAAATAAATAAATAACATATTAAATAATTATACAGGAGAAAAGAAAATGATATTCTGGTATTTAATAATAAACCCTGCGATAGTGCTGATGTGGGACATTCGCAGAAAATGATAAATCAGGAAATAAACAAAACAATGAAAAATCTCTGCAATAAAATAAAGAATTGCAGTGAGCGCGGGTGGCAGGCGACATTTCCGCGCCGCTCCTTCACGCGCCGTGCTATCGGCTGTATTTTTAAGGAGCTGCCGCTCTGAATGTAAGAAAAGGAGGTTTTCAAATAAAAAAACAAAAAAAATGGCCTTGAAAAAGTGAAAGAGCGGGAAATTGCTTCTTTCCCGTTTTATGGATTGGGAACGGCTGTGCGCGCAGCTTTGCAGCAGATTGATCCCGCGCCGGACGGGCGTTTCACATCCAGACTCCAGACCGGGAGAGTTTCGGAATTTACAATCTTCAGCTGTTGCTAATGACAATTCAGTTTACGTAAAGCGTTACCAAACCCACAACAGTAAAATCAGTCTGTATACGCAGGAAAGCATGCTTGTTATACTCACTGTGGAACCCAAGGGTGTCAAACACAAGGCCCGCGGGCCGAATCCAGCCCTCCAGGTCATTTCATGTGGCCCCTGCACCTCTCCTGCAGCTGCAGGTGGGGTGGCTCTTGACATCTGCGCTGGACATCTAATCTTGCAGATACAACCGGCCAGAGCTTTTTTTCAAAGAAAATAGGTGCAGGAACTCAACCACGACACCGTTCAGATTTCACATATACTACAAGGGTCTTATAGGGGCATTAAATACCAAAATTGCATTGCATACAGAGTGCAGAGTTTAGGGCGGTTACACACAGAGTGCAGAGCTGTCACTTGTAAACACAGAAACCAGACTTCTGTTCAGACAAGTGATTGTGGTGAGCAGGCACCAAAGGGTCTAAGCCAGGGGTGGGCAACCTCGGCCCTCCAGCTGTGATGAAACTACAAATCCCATCATGCCTCTGCTTTTAGGAGTCATGTCTGTGATTGTCAGGGTCCTGCAATGTCTCATGGGACTTGTAGTTTCACCACAGCTGGAGGGCCGAGGTTGCCCACCCCTGGTCTAAGCCAAAGGTGGTGGAACTGAGGTCCCCCAAGTTCCCCCTGAAAAAAAGCCCTGCAACCGGCCCTTTTAACCACTTCTATACCGCACATAGTCATATGACGTCCACAAAGGGGGATCTCCCATCCTGGGTGGACGTCATATGACGTCCTGTACTTTGTGCGGTGATATCTGAATGATGGGTGCAGCTAGAGTAAGGTGACCAGATTTTTTAAATGAAATCCGGGGACATATTTTTTCTTTACTAGTAATGGCAACAATCGGCGACTCTCTGCCCGTCGCTGCCACCCACCTCACAGCCTCTCAAGTCTTACTCTCCGGGCCCCGGCTACTACTGGATGGGGAGTGGAGGAAGATCACCCCGCCAGGGAAGGCAAGGAGATAGGCAGGTGGCTGGTAGGGATTTGAGCCAAGGCAGAAGAACATGCGAGCGAAGCTGAAGAAATATTCCCTCCTCTTCGACCAGCACATGATCATCAGAAAGGGGCACAAATAATGGGGAAATATTTTTTTTATTTTAATTCTGCGCTGACTGTCTTTGAAATTGCCCCAGGCCCTATTAAATCCAATCTGGGGACAAAACCAGGGACAGACTTGGTCTGGGGACAAAACCAGGGACAGACTTGGTCCAGGGACAGTGTCCTCATTTAGGGGACTGTCCCCTGAAACTGGGGATGGCTGGTCACCCTAACCTAGAGGCATCATTCAGATATCATTGTGTTCCGGCGGCGATCCTGCACACCATAAAAACGATCATAGCGGCTGTTCCACCACTTGATCATTCTTATGGGCGGTGGGAGGGGACACCCCCCTCCCGCCACCATCCGGGCTCTCCCGTGCCATCGGGGGCCTGGAGAAAAAAATCGCCCAGTGCCGGATAGGAAGCATAGAGATGACTGGTGACCAGATGGTCACCAGTCATATCTATGACCGTCGGAGGACCGGGCGCTATGTGATGACGTCACGCCCAGGTACCTGGAAGTAAACAAAGATGCAATTGCGGCTAGTAAGCATGAGATTGGTGAATTTTTTTTCACGATCTCATGCTTTCCAGCCTGGAGGAGAGATGTGAGGTCTTATTGACCACCCGGCATCTCTCCATAAAGAGGACCTGTCACACATCTTTCCTATTACAATGGATGTTTACATTGTAATAGGAATTAAAATGCAACAAAAAAAAGGTAAAAAAAAATAAAATGTAAAACGCCCCTGTCCCTGGTAGCTCACGCTCAGGCCCAGCCGTCGAAATCGGCGACCCACCCGTCGGGAATGGCAACCAGCCATTCATCCAGGCGGGCCGTGGAGCAAATAGAGAGCCTGCTCTCTATTCGCTCGACGGGATTCCCGACGGGCGGGGCAAGCCAGGAGCGTACACACGGCCGAGGTTCTCGCTGGAATGCAGCTCCCAGCGAGGTTCTCGCTGGTTTCCAGCGAGAACCTCTGTCGTGTGTACGCTGCCTTAAGCCCCATACACACTATCAGTTTTCCTGACGGTTTTCTCTTCAGGTTTACCAAAACCATCTAATATGAGGTCAAACCTCAAGAGTTTCAATTTGTATGCAATCAGGCAGGCCCTTGCACTACATGCTTTTGGTAAACCTGAAGAGAAAACCATCAGGAAAACTGATAGTGTGTATGGGGCTTCAAGTGGTAACCTGTAAAGCGTCGCCTATGGAGATTTTTAAGTAACAAAGTTTGGCGCCATTCCATGAGTGTGCGCAATTTTAAAGCGTGACATGTTAGGTATCTATTTACTCTGCGTAACTTCATCTTTCAAATTTTACCAAAAAAAACGGGCTAACTTTACTGTTTTGTTATTTTTTAATTCATGGAAGCGTTTGAAAAATTATTGCGCAAATACAGTGCGAGAAAAAAAGTGATGATTTGTACATGTAGGAGAGAAGTGCCAGAATAAGCCCGGTATGGAGGTGGGGGCATATGAGTGGCAATGCAAGGAGCTCAACTGGAAGACAATTGTCACCCCCGTAACAAGAGGACCTGAAGGGCCATCATGACAAGACTAACAACAGAATAAACCAACTTTTGGAACGACTTTAACGTAATAAAGCTTCTTTGAGAAGATTTTAGTGATCGGGTTCAGATCTTCTATAAGATATACAGGAAGTTTGATGAAGAGCCGTCCATGAATTATATGAACTCCCCATTCGCGCTCCATCACTGTAATTACCTGGGTGACCTAGATTTCTCCAACAGTGAACAATGTACACCCCGTCCGCCCCATTATGTGTCCTTATTTATCACATCAAACCCAGGATGTTAATATTTGTTTAATAATCTTTTCACGCTTTTGGCCTGAATAACAATAAAAACGAAGAATAATTGTTTTTTTTTTTTTTTTTGCCTTTTGTTTTTTTTGGTCCTCCCAGTAAGGTTTACTAAGAATAGAAAAACATATATACAGCTTCTAATATGTTTAATGAATCTTAAAATCTTATCTTTGTGCTGTACGATGCCGCTGAAATGTAATCGTGCTTGCCTAATGTTTGATATTTATGACCTATATCTTTTTTATTGCATTTCTTTAATTTATGCGTACTCCGCGACTTCGGAAAAAGGTTTTTATTTTTGCATTTTACAACGACGGTGGCACAACACTGGTGAACAACACTGCGGAGGGCCCCTTATATTTCTGGATACGCCGCGACGGAGCCTCCCTGTGGGTTCACTTTGGGTGGGATAAATCCTATGTTCTTCGCTCCACAAGTTACCTGGTGGCCCGACCACATTATTAGTCTCAGCTGTCCACTAACTTTTTATATACACGACATTGTCAAAAGTATTGGGACGCCTGCCTTTTCCACGCACATGAACTCTAATGCTGCGTACACTCGACCATTTTTAATGGTCTAGAAAAAACAAAAATTATTTCAACCCGATTATTATTAAGCCGGCGTTGCCTACACACGATTGTGAAGAAAAAAAAAAATGCTCGAGCAAAGCGCAGTGACGTACAACACGTACGATGGCACTATAAAGGGGAAGTTCCATTCGGATGGCGCCACACTTAAGGCTGCTTTTGCTGATCCTCGTGTTAGTAATAGTTTGGCGTGAGACGATTCGCGCTTTTCAGTCTGTTACAGCGTCATGAATGGGGGCCGGAATTGCGGTTAACGAGCGTTTTGCAATACGCGCGATGTATTTCTAAAAATCCTAACTCGATTTGCAAGTGTTGTCTCGCAAAACGAGCAGGATTCAGGCCAAAGCAGTGTACAGTTCCACATTTTGCCTGAGGTTGGGGGGGGGGGGGGGCGCTGGAACCCAGCCGATCTGTGCTGTTTGGTGCCGTTCGGAACCACTCTGTTCCCGAGCCGTTCCGAGTTCAGCCGAGCTGTCCTTGGGCCCTTCCATCTGTTTCCGAGGCTCTCCGGCGCCCCATGCGGTATTGCATGCCATTGAAGTCAACATGGAACAAATTATTTTAGTTTCCATTGACATTCTATGGGGAAACTCGCTTTGATATGCGAGTGCTTTGGATTACAAGCATTCTCCTTATGCTCGTAATCCGAGGTTCCACTGTGAATCCATATAGCTTCTGTCTATCTTGCTCTCTCTTTCCCTCAATCCATTATTCTACCGATCCACCCTCTTGTTTGTCTGCCTGTCCGCCCCTTCCTCCCATCTGCCAGTCGTCCATCCATCCATCCATCAATCCGTCCATTCGACCTTCCATCCATCCATCGGTCTGTCCATCCATCCATCCATCGGTCCATCCATCTGTCCATCCATCCATCCATCGGTCCATTCATTCGCCCATCGGTCCGTTCGTCTGTCCATCCATCCATTGGTCCATCCATCGGTCCATCCATTCGTCCGTCCATCCATCCATTGGTCCATCCATCCATCTGTCCGTTCGTCTGTCCATCCATCCATCGGTCCATCCATTGGTCCATCCATCCATCTGTCCGTTCGTCTGTCCATCCATCGGTCCATCCATCTATCCGTCCATTCGTCCGTCCATCCATCCATCGGTCCATCCATCTATCCGTCCATTCGTCTGTCCATCCATCCATTGGTCCATCCATCGGTCCATCCATCTATCCATCCATTCGTCCGTCCATCCATCCATCCGTCCGTCTGTCCAGCCATCCATCGGTCCATCAATCGGGCCACCCATCTGTCCGTCCGTCTGTCCATCCATACATCGGTCCATCCATCGGTCTCTCCATCTATCCGTCCATTCGTCCATCCATCCATTGGTCCATCCATCCATCTGTCCGTTCGTCTGTCCATCCATCCATCGGTCCATCCATCGGTCCATCCATCTATGCGTCCATTCGTCCGTCCATCCATCCATCGGTCCATCCATCTATCCGTCCATTCGTCTGTCCATCCATCCATTGGTCCATCCATCGGTCCATCCATCTATCCATCCATTCGTCCGTCCATCCATCCATCCGTCCGTCTGTCCAGCCATCCATCGGTCCATCAATCGGGCCACCCATCTGTCCGTCCGTCTGTCCATCCATACATCGGTCCATCCATCGGTCCCTCCATCTATCCGTCCATTCGTCCGTCCATCCATCCATCGGTCCATCCATCTATCCGTCCATTCGTCTGTCCATCCATCCATCGGTCCATCCATCTATCCGTCCATTCGTCCGTCCATCCATCCATCGGTCCATCCATCTATCCGTTCATTCGTCTGTCCATCCATCCATTGGTCCATCCATCGGTCCATCCATCTATCCATCCATTCGTCCGTCCATCCATCCATCCGTCCGTCTGTCCAGCCATCCATCGGTCCATCAATCGGGCCACCCATCTGTCCGTCCGTCTGTCCATCCATACATCGGTCCATCCATCGGTCCCTCCATCTATCCGTCCATTCGTCCATCCATCCATTGGTCCATCCATCCATCTGTCCGTTCATCTGTCCATCCATCCATCGGTCCATCCATCGGTCCATCCATCTATCCGTCCATTCGTCCGTCCATCCATCCATCGGTCCATCCATCTAATCCGTCCATTCGTCTGTCCATCCATCCATTGGTCCATCCATCGGTCCATCCATCTATCCATCCATTCGTCCGTCCATCCATCCATCCGTCCGTCTGTCCAGCCATCCATCGGTCCATCAATCGGGCCACCTATCTGTCCGTCCGTCTGTCCATCCATACATCGGTCCATCCATCGGTCCCTCCATCTATCCGTCCATTCGTCCGTCCATCCATCCATTGGTCCATCCATCCATCTGTCCGTTCGTCTGTCCATCCATCCATCGGTCCATCCATCGGTCCATCCATCTATCCGTCCATTCGTCCGTCCATCCATCCATTGGTCCATCCATCCGTCTGTCCGTCCATCTGTCCATCTATCCATCCATCCATCCATTCGTCCATCCATTCGTCGATCCATCCACCCCTGCCCTAGCCACGTGTATAACTAGTTTGGGCACCAGACCTACAACAGCCTTCCTTTCCATTGCACTTTAATTTCCAATTAAGACGTTTTCTTCTCCATCTAAATTGCAAATTTTGCTCCCTCCAGTAAACGCGCTGGAATTACGTCTGGCATTTCCCCCCCACCCCCCCCATTTCCTTATTTTTCTTCTTTTTTTTTTTTTATTCTCTGCAAACTCTCTTCACCAGCCACTTAATTCTTCATCGCCCTGGAGGTACGGAAACTAATGAGCTTTGTTTGAATAGACTTTTTCCAGTTCATCTAGCACACTTTGGGGTAATCATTCAGTTCCTGCTTCCTTCTGGTGAAAGGCAATATGGGGAAAATCACGAGAATATTCTCAGCAAACTGCGACACATCGCTCGGCGCATTTCAGTCTCTTTTACGTTTTTTTCTTAAACTTACTGTGTTCATCACAAGTATGGGGCTTGTTTAATGAGATGTGCGCGGCTTCAGACTCTTTCCATGTAGGTTTATATACAATGCAGGAGATAAAGTTGAAATGATTTAAAAAATAAATAAAAAATCTCAATAAAGTGATAAAGATACACTTCAAAATGATATACTCAAATTAAAAATTGATGAAAACAAAACACTGACAAGGTGCTCCGGGAAAGTCATGTGGGTGTCATATATACATGTAGCGGTACCCCCATAGGAGCTGCTAAATATTGTGGTCTACCTGTCACCCGACCCAGCCCAACATTCACCTCCCACTCTTGACCACCAGTGACGGTGTGTCCATGAAGGGCGCAGGAGCGTCGCCCCCCTCTCTCCTGCAGGGCCAGACTTACCATTGGGCTTGACTGGGCTCAAGCCCATGGGCCCGCCCAATAGGGGGACCCTGGCCCAATTTCAACAACCCCCTCCTCGTTCGCGGAAACCCCCTACCGCAATCTTGCGTCAATTACAACAATACCCCGTTCGTGGCAATCGGGTCAACCCCCTCCTTCAATTTCATGTCAATCGCAGCAGCCCCCTCACGTAATCCCCCGTTCGCAGCAACACCCCCCTACTCTACAACTTTGGCAGATGGATGCAATGCTTGGGGCACCCCCCCTCAACAACTTTGGTGGATGGATATCATTTTCGGCAGCCCCCCCCCCCATACCTCCCCCGCTCAACAAATTCAATGCTCCAGGGGCCCCCTTAACTGCAGCTGTGTAGAATTACTGAAGGCAGCCCTGGTCAGGGCCGTCTTAATAGCATCATGGGCCCCTGGGCAAAGTAATTCTCTGGGGCCCCTACAATGATGACAGTGCAGGTAAACAGACATCAAGTAGGTAGGAGGCAGACTGCCTCCCCTGTGTATCTATCACTCCCAGTGCCATCATGGGGCCCTCAATTTTGAGGCAGCGTGGGCTCAAGGACCAGCTGCTTTGGGAGAAAAAAGGGAAAAACAGGGGCCCCCCGTGCAGCTGAGGCCCGTTGGCAGTGCCTAGGTGTGCCCTCTCAATAAGACAGCCCTGGCCCTGGGTAGAGGTAAGAAGTCCATCCACTCAACAACTTCGATAGGTCGGTTGGCGGATCCAGCCCCCCCTCCCACAACAACTATGATCGGTCGGCAGTAACAACCCACCCCCCCGCTTCTTTGCTCCAGTGGGCCACCTCCACCCTAAGTCCCGCCCTGCTCTCCTGCACCGCTCTAATCACCACAGGTAGATTCATGCATTGCATGAATCTATCTATGGTCGCTGCTGACACCCCCTATTCAGGTGTCCTGCCCCTTTTTGGGGTGTTTTTTGGAAGCTCCCAAAAATGTTAACAGCGGGCGCCATGCTGGGTGTTCGCTGTTTGCTCAGCTGTGTGATAACAAAGCAAAGGAATTTGCTTTGCTAACACTGAATCGGCCTCTCAGCCAATCAGGTTGCCGGGTCTGTTACCGGTCACCTGATTGGCTGAAACGTTAGGCGCTGTGATTGGACGCCTGAGAGAGGATAGAAGAAGATATGGAGGACTTGCAGGAGACCGCCGCTGACCCGCTCCGAGACAGGTAAGTGCAGGCAGTATCTGATGGGGCACAGTGGAGGCAACCGATGGGGCACAGTAGCGGCAATTGATGAGCACACTGGGAGCATCTGATGGGGCACATTGGCGGCAATTGATGGGCACACTGGCAGCATCTGATGGGGCACAGTAGCGGCAACTGATGGCACACTGGCAGCATTTAATGGGCACAGCAATTGATGGGCATGGTCAACTTAACAACTCCTCCCCTTTACAACCCGAACACAGAGATGCTCCCCTAACATGGACAAGGAGAACATGTCAGGAACGGACTGCCCCATGGCGGCGTCACTGCATGGCTGGTCTCTCTCCACACAGACAGCTGCTGCTACGCTCTCCTCCTTTAACAGGAGGAGGAAGGGGGGGGGGCGGGTTTGGGCAGAAAACACAGTGGCTGCGGCGGTGACCAGTGAAGAGAGCCGCCTCTGGACATGGACAAGGAGAGGAGGGAAGGGAGCACTCTGGCGCTTCAGTGCTCCCGCCTCTGTGGCGCCTGAATGCACTGCACCCCATGCACCTGCCTAGGATCAGCCCTGTACACGCTGCTCCCAGGGCCCACCCCTTGTCCCAGCCCTGCTCAAGATATAGGGGGCCAGATTCTCAGAAGAGATACGACGGCGTATCTCCAGATACGCCGTCGTATCTCTGTTTCTGAGGCGGTGTATCTATGCGACTGATTCTTAGAATCAGTTACGCATAGATTTGGCGTAGATCCGACTGGCGTAAGTCACGTACACTGTCGGATCTAAGTTGCAATTTTACGCTGGCCGCTGCAAATGAGCTAGATACGCGTATTCCCGAACGTGTTTGCGCCCCGTCGTTGTAGTTTATGTCGTTTGCGTAAGTGTAAACTTACCCCTGCTATATGAGAGGTAACCTTGCGTAGGTTCGGCGTACGCCATGTTAAGTATGGACGTCGGGACAGCGTCGAATAGGGCTTTGCGGAAGTCACGATCACGTCGAAACCAATGTATTTGCGGCGTAATTTGGAGCATGCGCAGTGGAATACGTCCACGGACGGCGCATGCGCCGTTCGTTCGGCACGGGGGCGGGCTTAATTTAAATACAACACGCCCACCTCCTTCCTACTTTGAATTACGCTGGCTTACGCCGGCCCTTTTTACGCTACGCCGCCGCAAGTTACGGAGCAGGTGCTTTGAGAATACAGCACTTGTCCGTAAAAGCTGCGGAGGCGTAGCGTAAATGGGATACGCTACGCCAGAAGAAATATACGCCGATCTACGAGAATCTGGCCCAGGAAGTGCATTGCTATTTTCAGGAGGAATTTAAGACACAAGACAAGGTTTTTGAGGCACTGCTTAGGCATAATTACCATTTCTAGATGTTCCCTGTAACATAGAAAATCTTCGTATATTTTGGGGTTCAGGTCCACCTTAAGCTACGGCTCGTGCGCAGTTGATGGGAGGGCGCGTGCACACACATCGGGGGATGCAGGGAGATAAACTACTGATGCATTTTTAAAGTTGAAAGATAAAAAAGAAATCCTTTAAAGTGGATTAATTGGCTTCGGGGAAAGCGTCCTGGCCTGTTGGTGAACTCCATTTAACGTAACGTAGCACTGTTTACAGAACATACTTTATTTTATTACACTGTAGCTATTTACATACTTAATGATTTTGCAGGCAAATCAGGAGCACATTATTTACTGTATATCTCAGACAGAAGGTCCTGAAACGCAATGACAATCCTTTATTACATTCTCTGCTGCAGACCTCTTGGCAGCCGGTGTGGGTCTGGCACGGCACACTGCAGAGTGAGGCGTGGAGCCTGGCAAAGATCTGGGCAAGCATATTGTCAATATAAGCTTTCATTGGCAGCAGGTAATAGGAAAATCCAGGGTGACTGCACATCAAAACGCATTAGCTGAATAATGTAACGCGTAGCCTACATCGGAGGCTGCTGCAACCTCCTGTAATTGGAGACCTTATTGTAAAAATTAAAACATGCACCCCCCCAGCCGTCCAGATTTCTGCAGGGCAACCCCAACCCTGCTGCCCCTTTTCATCAAATTCTACCCATGTTATCCTAATTATCTCAGCTGCTTTTTTTAAAATACTTACAGTGGAACCTCGGATTGTGAGTAACGCATTTAACGGGCATTTCGCAATACGAGCGCTGTATTTATAAAAATTCTAACTCGGTTTGCGAGTGTTCTCTCGCAAAACCAGCAGGATTCAGGCCAAAGCGGTGTGCGGTACCACTTTTGGCCTGAGGTGTGTGTGTGGGGGGTGGCGCCGGAGCCGAACGGCGCCGATTGCATCGTTGGTGTCAGTGGGAGGAATAGTGTCCCATCATTGGTATTAGTTGGAGGAATAGTGTCCCATCATTGGTGTCAGTGGGAGGAATAGTGTCCCATTATTGGTATAAGTGGAAGGAATAGTGTCCTATCATTGGTGTCAGTGGGAGGAATAGTGTCCCATCATTGGTATCAGTGGGAGGAATAGTGTCCCATCATTGGTATCAGTGGGAGGAATAGTGTCCCATCATTGGTATCAGTGGGAGGAATAGTGTCCCATCATTGGTATCAGTGGGAGGAATAGTGTCCCATCATTGGTATCAGTGGGAGGAATAGTGTCCTATCATTGGTGTCAGTGGGAGGAATAGTGTCCCATCATTGGTGTCAGTGGGAGGAATAGTGACCCATCATTGGTATCAGTGGGAGGAATAGTGACCCATCATTGGTGTCAGTGGGAGGAATAGTGTCCTATCATTGGTATTAGTGGGAGGAATAGTGTCCCATCATTGGTATTAGTGGGAGGAATAGTGTCTTATCATTGGTGTCAGTGGGAGGAATAGTGTCCTATCATTGGTGTCAGTGGGAGGAATAGTGTCCCATCATTGGTGTCAGTGGGAGGAATAGTGTCCCATCATTGGTGTCAGTGGGAGGAATAGTGACCCATCATTGGTGTCAGTGGGAGGAATAGTGACCCATCATTGGTGTCAGTGGGAGGAATAGTGACCCATCATTGGTATCAGTGTGAGGAATAGTGACCCATCATTGGTATCAGTGGGAGGAATAGTGTCCCATCATTGGTATTAGTGGGAGGAATAGTGTCTTATCATTGGTGTCAGTGGGAGGAATAGTGTCCCATTATTGGTATAAGTGGAAGGAATAGTGTCCTATCATTGGTGTCAGTGGGAGGAATAGTGTCCCATCATTGGTATCAGTGGGAGGAATAGTGTCCCATCATTGGTATCAGTGGGAGGAATAGTGTCCCATCATTGGTATTAGTGGGAGGAATAGTGTCCCATCATTGGTATCAGTGGGAGGAATAGTGTCCCATCATTGGTATTAGTGGGAGGAATAGTGTCCCATCATTGGTATCAGTGGGAGGAATAGTGTCCCATCATTGGTATCAGTGGGAGGAATAGTGTCCCATCATTGGTATCAGTGGGAGGAATAGTGTCCTATCATTGGTGTCAGTGGGAGGAATAGTGTCCCATCATTGGTATCAGTGGGAGGAATAGTGTCCCATCATTGGTATCAGTGGGAGGAATAGTGTCCCATCATTGGTATCAGTGGGAGGAATAGTGTCCCATCATTGGTATCAGTGGGAGGAATAGTGACCCATCATTGGTGTCAGTGGGAGGAATAGTGACCCATCATTGGTGTCAGAGGGAGAATAGTGTCCCAAGAGCCAGATAAAGGCAAGCAAAGGGCCACATCCAGCCCAGGTGCTTCAGTTTGGGGACCCCTGGTATAGAGGAATGTGCTTTATAGTTTTAAATGTAATATTTTTACATTGGTGTATCAATAAACAATTGGAATATTTTAATTTTGTTTGGTTCTTTTACAGATTGTGTGAAAAACTATTTTTCTTCACGTGCATTTTGCAATAAAAATATTGAAAAATAAATGATTGTAATTGGGTTTTCCGAATGTTTTAAGATGCAGTTGATTCCAATGGACCGGCACCATGGTTGTCAGTAAGACCTATTCCATCACCGTCTCATCTAGACATCTACCCTTCCGGTACGTCCCCAGATTAAAGCATTTCTTTCCCTTTACCGACATGTCTACAAAAAAAGGGTTAATTTTCCCCTTAATCCCACAAAAAAAAAATGACCCTTATGGTAAATGGAAACGAAATAAATACATTTATTTTTATATTTTTTTTTCATGTTTTACAGGAACAGTATTAAGCCGTCACAAACATTACTTTGTAGGAAACCATGGGCTGAGTTATTGGCAAATAAACTTGAGAAGATCTTAAGATGGAATAAAAGAGTAATTGCAGTGTCCTCGCGCTGGAAGGTTGAACTGGAGGTATCCTAACTCCTGCTGCGACTCCCTGACACTTTAAGAGCCGGTGAAAGCTTTGTGATTTTCTCGAAATCCTGACACTTCTCAGAGGAAAATGTTCTGATGAAGGTGGGGGTTGGGGGGGGGGTTCTAAATTGCCGACGCGGCACAAAGGGTTGGGGAGACGCAGAGTGCCGCGGTAGACGTCTCTCAATAGATCTGCCCTGTTTCAGACATTGACAGCTTGCAATCAGCAGACTCAGAAAAACATATGTTTGTGGTCTGCCAAGGCTCTTAGGCTACGGACGTAGACGGTCAATATCTCTGAAAAGAAGTTTTGTAATTCTGAGCAAAGCAATAGAGGATTATCGGGGGCCGATGCCTTGTGGTCAGCTTGATGATCAGGCTTTAAAGGGAAAGACCTTCATAAAAATAGCAAAATCTCAGCTACTGTACGTCCTGTTTGCCTGTAGGTTCTATTTAAAGATAAGTCTTTTTAAAATTCTCTTGAAAAATTGTATTGGAATTTCTTAGTTTAGTTTTCTATGTGTCCTGTCCGCACCCTAGATGTGAGGTGGTGGGGAGAAAAACGCAACTCAACGGACATGGTGTGAACAAGCCCTCGAAAAAGGCCTTATTTCTAACTTATATAGACAATTATTGGAGCCCACAAACACTGGCACCCCCTCTTATGTTTCTAAATGGGTCTCGCTCTAGACCCCGTTGGCCAGTGGCGGCTAGTGCATACAATTTTTGGGGGGCACAAACAAACTGAAAAAAACCCATCAATTGTGCCCATTAAACGCAGCCTTTGGGGCCATCAAATGCAGCCAGTTTCCCCATCAAATGCAGCCAGTTTCCCCATCAAATGCAGCCAGTTTGCCCGCAAATGCAGCCAGTTTCCCGTCAAATGCAGACAGTTTCCCCATCAAATGCAGACAGTTTCCCCATCAAATGCAGCCAGTTTCCCGTCAAATGCAGACAGTTTCCCCATCAAATGCAGCCAGTTTCCCGTCAAATGCAGACAGTTTCCCCATCAAATGCAGCCAGTTTCCCCGTCAAATGCAGCCAGTTTCCCCATCAAATGCAGCCAGTTTCCCCATCAAATGCAGCCAGTTTCCCCATCAAATGCAGCCCGTTTGCCCGCAAATGCAGCCAGTTTCCCGTCAAATGCAGACAGTTTCCCCATCAAATGCAGACAGTTTCCCCATCAAATGCAGCCAGTTTCCCGTCAAATGCAGACAGTTTCCCCATCAAATGCAGACAGTTTCCCCATCAAATGCAGACAGTTTCCCGTCAAATGCAGACAGTTTCCCCATCAAATGCAGCCAATTTCCCCATCAAATGCAGTCAGTTTCCCGTCAAATGCAGACAGTTTCCCCATCAAATGCAGACAGTTTCCCCATCAAATGCAGACAGTTTCCCCATCAAATGCAGACAGTTTCCCCATCAAATGCAGACAGTTTCCCCATCAAATGCAGCCAGTTTCCCGTCAAATGCAGACAGTTTCCCCATGAAATGCAGCCAGTTTGCCCTCAAATGCAGCCAGTTTCCCGTCAAATTCAGACAGTTTCCCCATCAAATGCAGCCAGTTTCCCCATCAAATGCAGCCAGTTTTCCCATCAAATGCACCCAGTTTTCCCATCAAATGCAGCCAGTTTCCCCCTCAAATGCAGCCAGTTTTCCCCCTCAAATGCAGCCAGTTTCCCCATCAAATGCAGCCAGTTTCCCCCCCAAATGCAGACAGTTTCCCCATCAAATGCAGCCAGTTTCCCCATCAAATGCAGCCAGTTTCCCCATCAAATGCAGCCAGTTTCCCCATCAAATGCAGCCAGTTTCCCCATCAAATGCAGCCAGTTTCCCCATCAAATACAGCCAGTTTGCCCCATTAAATGCAGTCAGTTTCCCCTCAATTGCAGCTAGTTTGCCCCTCAAATGCAGCCAATCTGCACCCCCACTTGGCACTTACCTTTCTCAGGTCAGCGCCGTCCTCCTCCACGCTCCCTCCGAAACCTCAATGTCTTTTTCCTCCGTTTATGTCATCTCTGCTATGAGTGTATGCCTGATAGGCGTCCAATCACAGCGCCTGTCACTACAGTCAATCAGGCGACCGGCAACCAGACCCGGTGCACCTGATTGGCTGAGAGGCAGGTCAATGTTAGGGAAGCGATGCATGAATCTATCTATTGTTAAGTGACAGGTGCAGGAGAGAGGGAGCGGCGCTCCTGAGCTCCCACTATGGACGCACCGCCACTGCCGTTGACTGGTCCAATATATGGGAAGCCACCAAGCCAACTTCACAAAACATTTCAGTCTTAGAATAGAAACTAACTACAAAGTCCTCACTAGGTGGTATTTGGTCCCCGTTAAGATTCCCAAATTTAGCGCTACCCCCGCAGGAACTGCTTGAATATTTGTGCCAGGGTCTCCCACTGATTAAAGTGGTTGTAAACCCGTTACAAGTTACAACCACTTTTACCTATAGGTAAGCCTACATTAAGGCTTACCTGTAGGTGCTCGAAATATCTCCCAAACCTCCACGGTTTAGGAGATATTTACAAAGGAGCCATAGACAACAGCGCAGGCGCACTTTAGAAACCTTTAGTAACGGCGAGAGTTCCGCTTCTAAAGGAGATAATGCCGTGACTGGCAGCTCCCACGATTACAGTGACATCTTGCGGCTCCGGACAATCTCAGCGGCTTCGGTTTCAGGTAAGTGACAAATAATGGGCTACTTTTAGGAAAGGGTTCACCCATTGGTGGTGCTGTCGGTCTTTTGGATCGCAGTACCAGTGTCCACCAGCGGGTATGTTTCTACACTCAGGACCTGTAGTGAGAGAACTCGTCTGCTGGTGGCACTGTTTGATCCTTGGGCCGCCAGCGGGTGTATCCCGGCAGTGTGGAGCAGACAGCAGTTGAACCCCCCCCCCCCCCCACCTTGTCCTGACCCAGGCTCTCATATATTGTATGAATTTTATCTGCGTATTTATCTGTTTGATTCGAGTTGAGCTCCCCCACCTTGTCCTGATCCAGGCTCCCATATAATGTATGTATTTTATCTGTGTATATAGCTGTTTGGTTGGAGTTGAACCCCCCCCCCCCCACCTTGTCCTAGCCCAGGCTCTCATATACTGTATGTATATTATCTGTGTATGTAGCTGTTTGATTGGAGTTGAGCCCCTACTACTTGATCTGGCCAGGGCTCCCGTATACTGTATGTATTTTATCTGTGTATGTAGCTGTTTGGTTGGAGCTAAGCCCCCCCCACCTTGTCCTGGCCCAGGCTCCCATATATTGTATGTAGCTGTTTGGTTGGAGTTGAGCCCCCCCCCCCCCCCCACCTTGTCCTTGCCCAGGATCCCATATACTGTATATATTTTATCTCCTTGATTGGAGTTGAGCCCCCCCCCCACCTTGTTCTGGCCCAGGCTCCCATATACTGTATGTATTTGATCTGTGTATTTGGCTGTTTGGTTGGAGTTGAGGCCCCCACCTTGTCCTGGCCCAGTCTCTCATATACTGTATATATTTGATCTGTTTCATTGGAGTTGAGCCCCCCTCCAGTTTGTCCTGACCCAGGCTCTCATATACTGTATGTATTTTATCTGTGTGTGTAGCTGTTCGGTTGCAGTTAAGCCCCCCCCCCCCCCACCTTGTCCTAGCCCAGGCTCTCATATATTTTATATATTTTATCTGTTTGATTGGAGTTGAGCCCCCCGAACTTTTTACAGCCTGGGCTCTCATACTGTATGTATTTTATGTGTTTGATTGGAGTTGAGCCCCCCAAAATTTTTCCAGTCCGGGCTCTCTTATAATGTATGTATTTTATCTCTGTATTTAGCTGTTTGGTTGGAGTTGAGCCCCCCACCTTGTCTTTGCCCAGGCTCTCATATACTGTATATATTTTTTCTGTTTGATTGGAGTTGAGCCCCCCCACTTTGTCCTGACCCAGGCTCTCATATACTGTATGTATTTTATCTGTGTATCTAGCTGTTTGGTTGGAGTTGAGCCCCCCACCCCACCTTGTCCTGGCCCGGGCTCTCATATACTGTATATATTTTATCTGTTTGATTGGAGTTGAGCCCCCCGAACTTTTTCCAGCCCGGGCTCTCATATACTGTATGTATTTTATCTGTTTGATTGGAGTTGAGCCCCCCAAACTTTTTCCAGCCCGGGCTTTCATATACTGTATGTATTTTATCTGTTTGATTGGAGTTGAGCCCCCCGAACTTTTTCCAGCCCGGGCTCTCATATACTGTATGTATTTTATCTGTTTGATTGGAGTTGAGCCCCCCAAACTTTTTCCAACCCGTTCTCCCATATAGTGTATGTATTTTATCTCTGTATTTAGCTGTTTGATTGGAGCTGAGCCCCCCACCTTGTCCTGGCCCGGACTCCCATATAATGTATGTATTTTATCTGTGTATTTAGCTGTTTAGTTGGAGTTAAGCCCCCCCCCCCCACCTTGTCCTGGCCCGGACTCCCATATCATGTATGTATTTTATCTGTGTATTTAGCTGTTTGTTTGGAGTTTAGCCCCCCCCCCCCCCCCTCACCTTGTCCTGGCCCGGACTCCCATATAATGTATGTATTTTATCTGTGTATTTAGCTGTTTAGTTGGAGTTAAGCCCCCCCCCCCCCCACCTTGTCCTGGCCCGGACTCCCATATCATGTATGTATTTTATCTGTGTATTTAGCTGTTTGATTGGAGTTTAGCCCCCCCCCCCCTCACCTTGTCCTGGCCCGGACTCCCATATAATGTATGTATTTTATCTGTGTATTTAGCTGTTTGATTGGAGTTGAGCCCCCCCCCCCCCCCACCTTGTCCTGGCCCGGACTCCCATATCATGTATGTATTTTATCTGTTTATTTAGCTGTTTGATTGGAGTTTAGCCCCCCCCCCCCTCACCTTGTCCTGGCCCGGACTCCCATATAATGTATGTATTTTATCTGTGTATTTAGCTGTTTAGTTGGAGTTAAGCCCCCCCCCCCCCCCACCTTGTCCTGGCCCGGACTCCCATATCATGTATGTATTTTATCTGTGTATTTAGCTGTTTGATTGGAGTTTAGCCCCCCCCCCCTCACCTTGTCCTGGCCCGGACTCCCATATAATGTATGTATTTTATCTGTGTATTTAGCTGTTTGATTGGAGTTGAGCCCCCCCCCCCCCACCTTGTCCTGGCCCGGACTCCCATATCATGTATGTATTTTATCTGTGTATTTAGCTGTTTGATTGGAGTTTAGCCCCCCCCCCCCTCACCTTGTCCTGGCCCGGACTCCCATATAATGTATGTATTTTATCTGTGTATTTAGCTGTTTGATTGGAGTTGAGCTCTCTGCTGATATTTATGGTTGCTTCCAAAGTTTATATAAAGTAGAGATTTTGCTCGTTCTCCCAACGTCTATTCCTCGCAAGACAACCTTCATCCGATGAAAATAGTTACTGCTCCTTACCATAAATCCTGCAGGAGAGAAAAGTACAAACAAATGTTGTTTCATAGCCCTTTCACTTCAACTCCCATAAACACCCAGCTCTCAAACCCCATAAACACCAGTGCCTTCTGTCAAATGGGCCCCCGTCCGTAAGAGCACAATAAATCCTCAATGTCAATCGTCGAAAAATGCAAATGCAAACCTAGCAATTAAAAAAACGCATCGGAATTACAGACACGGGATAGGCAGGCAGAGTTTTTTTCGCGGCACAGTAAAAATTACAAGACCGTTTATCTGCGGGCCTGTCACTCCATTTTGATGAACGGCATCCGTTCCTGTCCTTTTTCGGTCGCTCGGTGCGACTTGCAGTTTTTTTATGCTGTTTTTTTTTTTTGAAAACGTCTGTAATCTCTTGAAAAATTTGGAGTTAATCATTTGCAGTTCACGGGGAGCGATAGGCCTTAACACTCGAAGGGTGGGAAAAAAAAAAAAAAAAAACGATCGCGGCTTTTGTGAGCGCCTTGTACATTGTGGCGCTAAAGAGATAAATGACATCGAGCCCCTGTCTGAAATCTGCATTCACGTCCGCAATGCAAAAGTGTAATTAATTTTGTGCAGTGTTTCAGAATTGATTGCGGCCAGTTGAATGTCTAATTTTTCACGTACTTCAAAGTCGCATTTTTTTTTTTTTTTTTTTTTATGGTTTGGAAGAAGAATGCATGTGGGATACATGAATGGCTTTTGAGACTCAGATTCTAAATGAGCCCTTTATTCCTTCTTCTCCGATAAGGTGAAAGAAAGGTCAACAAGCCCAGTGCTTTCACATTTTTCTCTTTTTCTCAAATTCACTAGAAATCGACTCAAAATTTTAACATTCTTGCAAACCATATTTGCCAATGTATTAACCATGTAAGACCCGGACCATTATGCAGGTTAAGGACCTTGCCCCTTTTTTGCGATTCGGCACTGAGTCGCTTTAACTGACGATTGCGCGGTCGTGCGACGTGGCTCCCAAACCAAATTGGCGTCCTTTTTTTCCCACAAATAGAGCTTTCCTTTGGTGGTATTTGATCACCTCTGCGGTTTTTATTTTTTGCGCTACAAACAAAAATAGAGCGACAATTTTGAAAAAAATATGCAATATTTTTTACTTTTTGCTGTAATAAATATCCCCCAAAAATATAAGAAAAAACGTTTTTTCTCAATTTATGCCGATACGTATTCTTCTACCTATTTTTGGTAAAAAATATCGCAATAAGCGTTTATCGGTTGGTTTGCGCAAAATTTATAACGTTTACAAAATAGGGGATAGTTTTATTGCATTTTTATTAATTATTTTTTTTTTTTTTACTACTAATGGCGGCGATCAGCGATTTTTTTCGTGACTGCGACATTATGGCGGACACATCGGACAATTTTGACACATTTTTGGAAACATTGGGCCAGATTCACAGAGCGATTACTCCTATCTCACGTTAGACCGGAGTACTTTCGAATTACGCGCGTTTTTTCGCTACTCTGAAACCTCAAACCATGAAATTACGGCTGCGGGCTTCAATCCGACTGGTTTACGTGTTCGTACGCCTTCGGATCTACGCTGCAATAAAATTGCGGCCACTGGGTGGAGTTCCCGTAGTTTTCCGCGTCGGGGTATGCAAATGAGCTTTTGCAGACTATCCACGAAATTACAAACGTCAATCGCAATCTCTTACGGCACCTTTAGTCATCTTTTTGCTGCGTAACACTATACTAGCTTTTTGCTGCTCTAATATTAGACAGCCCATGTTAAGTATGGCCGTCGTTCCTGCGTCAAATTTCAACGTTTTCCGACGTCTTTTTTTATTTTTTTACGTAAAACGTCTGGGAATAGGAATGTCCGTAAACGACGCTACTCAAACAACGAATGACGTATCGACGTTATTTTGCGCAATGCACGGCGGGAAATTTCTGAACGGAGCATGCGCAGTTCGATCGCCGCGGGGGACGCGCCTAATTGCTTCACGCCCCCTAATCGCGTATTTCGATTACGCGGCGAGAAATACACTACGCCGCCGTACCGTAAGGGACAAAATCTACCAGGATTCGTCGTACAGCCTGGTAAAATACGGCAGCGTAGAGTATCTCTGATACTCTGCGCCAATGTAATTGTATCTGAATCTGGCCCATTGTCATTTTCACAGCAAAAAGTGCTATACAAATGCACTGATTACTGTGAAAATGACAATTGCAGTTTAGGAGTTAACCACTAGGGGGCACTGTAGGGGTTAAGTGTGACCTCATAAGTGTTTCTTACTGTAGGGGCGGGGCTGGATGTGTGACGTCAGTGATTGTCTTTCCCTATATCAGGGAACAGACGATCACTGCCACTGCCACAATGAAGGACGGGGAAGGTGTGTTTGTGTTCTTCCCGTTCTTCAGCTCCGATGATCGATCGCGGGACACCGGTGGCGATCGGGTCCACGGGTCCTATATGTGCACCTGTGTTGTCACCCTGTGGTTCCTTCTGTTAGCTCGTTTGTCACCACAGGACACAGTGATGATGTCGGTGGCCAGAGAACCAAACCATTGAGGAAGTTTATGATTCTGTAGGATCTTTGAGCACCATATGTTTTCACTAATTGTCAGGTCACCTGTGGCCAGATGCACCCCGTTGGAGTCAGGAGTGCACCACAAGCAGAGGCGGCTCTCTAATCAGGAAAATTAGGCGGTCGTCTAAGGCCTCGCGCCTGCCTAATTTGCCTGTGATTAATACTAATGTTGGCGTCATCGGATCTCTCTATTACCCTTCTCTTTTTCTCACCTCCCCCTGTCTCCCCCCTCTTGCATTGGCTGAATATGTCTGATGGGTGAGGAGGGTGCCCTGGAAGTGTTGCTGATTACCTGTATGTCAGATCCGTGCATTTTCTGCAGTCGTTTTTCTTGCTTGAATTATTTTTCCCATTATGGGAGTGAGTGGGGCCTCATGTCTAAGTTTTGCCTAAGGCCTCACAATGCCTAGAGCCGCCTCTGACCACAAGGTAGTGAACCCTATGGCAGACTGCTGCGGATGGAACACAGAGTGGATATGGAAGGCAGGTCCACTGGAGCACAAACAAGGATCCCACAGGAAGCTTGAGCCCAAGAATCCCCAAGGTGTGAAGTCTAAGATTCAGCAGGTATTCACCAGAGCCTCCAGCGGTGAGGATGGCCTTAGCTGCAACTGAATCCAGGTCGCGGTCCCCAGAGTCCCCCAGCTCATGGTCCGTAGGGCATAGAGGAGAGAGGGGAAGCAGCCACTCAGGATACAAGAGATAGTAAGAGGTAAGCCAAGGTCAGGGCGACAAGCAGACTAGGATAAACAAAGAACAGGCCAAAGGTCAGGGGCACAAGCAAACAGGAATAGTCGGGGACAAGCCAAGATCGGTACACAAAGATACATGTAGCACACGGCAAGCAGGAACACAATGCTTAACAAACAACATTGATCAGCAAGGCCGACCTGCAGTGCACTGGTTAATATAGAGTTCCCAGGATGGCCTGGGGTGGAGCCATACAGGGAGGAGAGATGATAAAAGCAGCCAGATAGGAGAGTCTGGCCTCTAAGGTGAACACACGAAGAGGAAGGTAAGCTGCCAGACATTACTGCATATCCATGACACTAATGTAGACAGGATACATATTCAATAATCATCTTACTGGTAGCCATGCTAGTTTCATGAAATCCATAGAAGTACCCACTGGTAAAGAACTTTAGCAGTACCCTCGAGGAAATTACTTATGACCCGTACACACGGTCTGACTTTTGAACGGCCAAAATCACATCGGAATTCCATCGGAGTAAAATCTATCTATCTATCTATCTATCTATCTATCTATCTATCTATCTATCTATCTATCTATCTATCTATCTATCTATCTATCTATCTATCTATCTCTCTATCTATCTATCTATCTATATGTCTGTCTGACTACCTACCTTACTGTCTGTCTGTCTGTCTATCTATCTATCTATCTATCTATCTATCCCTCTTTTCTCTCGTTCCATCCATCCATCCTATTAGATGGTCTAGTCTACCGATTGTGCCTTTTTGTCTATCTTACTGTCTGTCTGTCTGTCTGTCTGTCTATCAGTCTATCTTACTGTCTGTCTGTCTGTCTGTCTGTCTGTCTGTCTGTCTATCTATCTATCTATCTATCTATCTATCTATCTATCTGTCTTACTGTCTGTCTATCTATCTTACTATCTAACTACCCCTCGTTTCTCTCTTTCTATCCAAACATCCTATTAGATGGTCTGATCTATCGATTGTGCCTTACTATCTATCTATCTATCTATCTATCTATCTATCTATCTATCTATCTATCTATCTATCTATCTATCTGTGTACGATCCCCTTGTAAAGTATACAGCAGCAATACAAACTTAGGAACCTCAGAACAGAGATCTTACCAGCTCATTCCGGGAGAGATATAACAGTCTATTTAATGGTTACATCATCATCCACCAAAAACTCAAAGGACTGTATTGGGTGGACCAAACCTCTAACCGGCTGACGAATATAAGCAGTATTTTACGTACACTAAACGTCTGCCACAAGTTGTAATTCTCACAATGGATTTAGAACCTGTCCACAAACCTTACTCAGCACCTGCAATTAAGAGCACTTCCTAAAGTAATTACTGTAATTAACTGTATCTTAATGTTTGCATCGAACGTCTGGAGAAACAGTGTAACAAGCCGCCTGTACAAGTGCGTGAGACGCCCCTCTCCGTACAGACCCCTCTCCGGCGCCATTCTTTTGTGGCGCAGATCTCATTGTAAAAATATTTGTCAGTGAAAGATTGAACAATATGAATTAATTGGATTAAGCCGTTGTCAAATCCTCCTATGCATCACAGTATCGCGGTTTTAATCACTACTGTAAACATTACGGCTCCGGGGCATAGTTTTAATTTGGGTGTCTTCCTAATGAAAAGAAAAAAATAATTGTTTTGCCAGGATTTAATAATAAGCAATAAAATCAGCCAACCAGATTTTACCTCTGCATTCAATCTATTTTTATTATAAACATTTTTGTTCATTTTTTTTTCTCTTTTCCGTCTCCGGCAAAGATAAAGCGTATTTCGCTAATAAATACTTCAGTTTGTTGGTGAAGGGCCTAATGTTGTCATTGGAATATGGAAATATTTTTCTTTCATGGTTCATTATCGTTTCATGGGTTGTAATGACAGTCAGACGATAAGATATTTACTGGCATTTTAAAAAGCATTTATTTAATATGTTCCCCTGAAGGGCAGCTCGGCATATACTGTTAATTCTTGATTTTTTATTTTTTTTTGGGGTGGGGGGGAATTTTGTGGAGCGATAAAGAAAATATACAAACTCCAGAAAGGGAAGGGGCAGTGTCGATATTATTATCTATTTCCTCCAATCACATACTGTATACACGCCATAGAGCCAATATGAAGACTAATCTATAAGGACGTGAACCCAGTGTTGCAGTTGGTTTATGGGCCGGTAAGAAACCGCAAGGACATTTTTGAGAGATTAATTACAAAATGTTCATCTTTGCATGTCTAGGATTGTGTCAATAAATATAACCCAACAGGTTGTTCCAGGGTTGAACTTCAAAAAAGTTTTTATCAGCTGTGGTTAGGCCAAGCTTTTGAAAAATTTGAAAACCTCCAAAATTCTGAATTTCCAAACCAGGCGTCCCATTGAAGTCAACGAAAATACCAGTCAGGCACCAAAAAAAGTGTCAATTAAAGTGGCCTTAAGTATAACCCAACATGTTATGTCTAGAGTTGAGTAAACTTCTAAAAAGTTTAAGTATTTGTGGTTTGGCAAAAGTTTAAAAAAATTTGCAAACTTCCAAAATTCTGAATTTCTGAATGGGCTTCCCATTGATGTTTCTAAGGCCCCGTACACACAAGCAGACAGATTTGTTCAAATCGCTCGGACAGACCGATTTGAACAAAACTGTCTGCTGGGATGTATTGGTTTGATCGTGTACACACGATCAAACCAAAATCCCTGCCGACAGACGGCGCGCTGACGTGTCGGTGACGTTGACGCGGCCACGTCAGCGCACCAGGAAGTGAATTACTTCCGCGCATGCGTCTAATCCATTCGAGGCATGTGCGAGAAGATATGTCTGCTGGTTAGCGTACTAACCAGCAGACATATCGGGCCGACGGGTTCCCAGCCGACAGATTTGAAATGCTTTCAAATCTGTCGGCTGGCCAAATCCGTCGGCTCGCCCGTACACACGATCGAATCTGTCTGCTGGGACGGTCGGGCCGACCGTTTCCAGCAGATAGATTTGATCGTGTGTACGCGGCCTTAGGCCGCGTACACACGATCAAATCTGTCTGCTGGAAACGGTCTGCTAGACCGTTTCAGCAGACAGATTCAATCGTGTGTACAGGCAAACAGACGGATTTGGCCACCCGACAGATTTCAAAGCATGCTTTGAAATCTGTCGGCTGGGAACCCGTCCGCCCGACATGTCTGCTGGTTAGTATGCTAACCAGCAGACATGTCTTCTCGCACACGCGCGGAATGATTTCGACGCATGCGCGGAAGTGTTTTACTTCCTGGTGCGGTGACGTGGCAGCGTCAACGTCACCGCCACGTCACCGACACGTCAGCGCCTAGAGTAAACTTCTAAAAAGTTTAAGTATTTGTGGTTTGGCAAAAGTTTTAAAATTTTGCAAACCTCCAAAATTTAGAATTTCTAAATGGGCTTACCATTGATGTTTCTTAGGCCTCGTACACACGAGGGGATATGTCCGCTGAAAACGGTCCAATGGACCGTTTCAGCAGACATCTCCGCTCGTGTGTATGGGCTAGCGGACAGATTTCTCCACCCGACAGATTTCAAAGCATCCATCCGGTGGAATCTGTCCGCCCGACATGTCTGCTGGTTAGTACACTTACCAGCAGACATGTCGTCCCCCACCGCCGCCGCGCCGCCGCCGAATGGATTCGGCGCATGCGCGGAAGTGTTTTACTTCCTGGTGCGGTGACGTGGCGGTGACGCGGCGGCGTCAACGTCACCGCCGCGTCACCGCGCCGTCCGGCGGCGGGGAATTTGATCCGATGGTGTGTACACGCCATCGGATCAAACTCCCGATCGGACATATCCGATGGAAATGGTCCGCGGACCGTTTTCATCGGATATGTCCGATCGTGTGTATGGGGCCTTAGAGTTGAGTAAACTTCTATAACGTACGATCAGTTGGTGGTTGAACAAACCTTTGGTGAATTTTCAAACCTCCAAAGTTTTGAATTTCTAAACTGGTCTTCCTATTGAAGTTGCCTAGAGTTGAGTAAACTTCTAAAAAAGTTTGATCAGTTGTGGTTTGGCCAAACTTTAAAAAAAATTGCAAATCTCCAAAATTCTAAGTTCTTAAACCAGGCGTCCCATTGAAGTCAATAGAAATACCAGGTATCAGGTACCAACAAAAAGTGTAAATCAAAGTGGTTTAAAGTATAAACCAACAAGTTATGCCTAGAGTTGAGTAAAATTCTAAAAGGTTTAATCATTTTGTGATTTGGCAAAAGTTTTTAAAAGTTTGCAAACCTCCGAAATTCGGAATTTCTGAACCAGGCGCCCTATTGATGTCAATGGAAATACCAATTGGTCACCAAAAAAAAGTGTAAATTAAAGTGGTCTCAAGTATAACCCAACAAGTTTTTGCCTAGAGTTGAGTAAACCTCTATAAAGTTTAATCACTTGTAGTTTGGCAGAAGTCTTTAAAAATGTGCAAACCTTTAAAATTCTGAATTTCTGAATGGGCGTCCTATTGAAGTTGCTTAGAGTTGAGTCAACTTCTAAAAAGTTTGATCAGTTGTGGTTTGGCCAAACCTTTTATACATGTTCAAACCTCCAAAGTTTAGAATTTCTAAAGTGGTCTTCCCATTGAAGTTGCCTACAGTTGAGTAAACTTCTAAAAAGTTTGATCAGTTGTGCTTTGGCCAAACTTAAAAAAAAATAGCAAATCTACAAAATTCAGAATTTCCGAACCTGGTGTCCCATTGAAGTCAATAGAAATACCAGTCAGGCACAACAAAAGTGTCGATTTAAAGTTGTTTAAAGAATACCCCAACAGGTTGTGCCTAGAGTTGAGTAAACGTATAAAATGTTTGATTAGTTGTGGTTTGGAAAAACCTTTTAAAAATTTGCACACCCCCCCAAATTTCTGAACAAAAGTTCTATTGAAGTTGCTTTTAGTTGAGTAAACTTCTATAACGTTTGATCAAATGTGGTTTGGTCAAAGTTTTCAAAAATTTGCAAAACTCTAAAATTCTGAATTTCTAAACTGGGCTTCCCATTCTAAGCTTCCAACAGCTGTGGACTGGCCAACATTTTTTTTCAATTTGCAAACCTCCAAAATGTTGTTTTTGGGCATCCCATTTAAGTCAATGTAAATACTAACCAGGCACTACAAAAAGTATAAATTTAAGTGGTTTAAAGTATAACCCAGCAGGTTGTGTCTAAAGTTTAGTAAGCTTCTAAAAAGTTGAATCAGTTGAGGCTTGGCCAAACTTTTGAAAAATTTGACCAAACCCCAAAATTTATGAATTTGTGAACAGGTGTTCCATTGAAGTTGCTTAGAGCTGAGTAGACTTCTATAAAGTTTGATTAGTTGTGGTTTGGCCAAAGTTTTAAGGGATTTGCAAACCTCCAAAATTCACATTTTCTAAACTGGGCTTACCAATGAAGTTGCCTAGAGCTGAGTAATCTTCTAAAAGGTTTGATCAGCTGTGGATTGGCCAAAATGTTTAAAATTTGCAAACCTCTAAAATTTTGATTTACTGAAAGGGGAGTTGAGTAAATTTCTAAAAAGTTTGATCAGTTTGGGCTTGGCCAACTTTTTAAAAATTTGCAAACCTCCAACATTTAGAATTCTGGAACCCAACAACCTATTGAAGTCAATGAACATACTAATCAGGCTCCACATGGTTGTGGACAAGGAGTAGAACATTATGTAAAAGTGCCGTGAATGGTTTGGTAAGCTCCTGGCACAATCTGAGACTTTTTTTTTCCAGTAGGGTACTCCCTAGTGGGAAGAAATTATGCAAACCTCAGGAAAGGAAGGGAATATAAACCAATTATTAATTTCTTCCAATCACATTTAATACATGCAGTATAGCCAATCTGATGCCGCCGACTAATCTATAATGACACACATCTGCTGTGGCGGTTGGCTTGTGGTTTGCCAAAACACACAGAGAAAAATTGAACACAATCCATCCTTGCATGTCTAGAAATGTAGCAACAAAGTATAACCCAACAGGTTGTGTAAATTTCAAAAAAATTTAAGGGTTGGCCAAACTATTAAAAAATTTGCAAACCTCCCAAATTCATAATTTCGGAACCTCCTATTGAAGTCAACGGAAATACTGATTAGGCACCAAAAGAGTGTGGATAATGAGCAACAAATGATCTAAAATTCTGGAGAATGGAAGAGTGGGGGTTGTGGGTGCATGCTTGCATGCTTGTCCCCCACTTTCTTGGTCTGGTGTGGATTTTTGGGGGAATTCATGTTTTTTTTTTTCTTAACTTTTGTGTTGGTTTTCTCCTTAAAATGGGATCCCAAATAACAAGTATAACATTTTCTCATGGGTTAGAAGGACCATATCTTCTACAATTATCTTGCTGATCCTAGACACCAATATCCAGAAGGGGGCCGGAAGATATAAACAAAATAAGAAAAAAGTTTCCATAATATGTAAGTGTCACGCCGTAACCAGGATTTTTATTCTGGGACCTGATGTTTGTAGACAGCTTCCTATTGCCTGAACCACCAGGGAACTTGCTTTAGGGTAGAACCCTGGGACCAGCTGTTAGTAGTCATCTGATCAGTAACCCTATAAATCTTCTTTTCCCTTCCTGTCCTTGCCCTAGTATAGGTTCCTGTTCGTGCTAGTTTGGTGGATGCTATTTGTTTTGACTTGGCTCGTTGCTGACTCCAATTTTTGGATTACCTCTTGGATTTTGCTTACTTGTTGCCAACCCTGCCTGTTTCTGACACGACCCTCTGGTTTCACCCTGTGTACTGCCCAGGGCCGATCCTAGGGTCACAGGTGCCTGGGTGCAGAAATATTTCTGGCGCCCCCACATGGGCGTGGTCATTTTACTAACTCCTCCCCTTTAAAAAAAATCTATGGCAATGACTCAACCACAGAAATGCTCCCCCACAAAGTCTTCATTACCCTGGGATCCTTACATGATCACTTAACAATAAACAAAATACAGGAAGAGAAGCAGAGCACTTTTTTGGGACCTGGAGTGCGTCCTCTTTGATGGACACAGAGAGGGCTTCTGTTAGAGAGTCTGTTTGAAAGAGCCCCCAGACATACTACAGACATGATACAGGAGATGGTCAGAGACTTCAGACTTGGTACAGGAGATGGTCAGAGACTGTAGACATAGTACAGGAGACACTCAGGCCCCGTACACACGGCAGAGAACCTCGACGGGCAGAACACATCGTTCCGCCCATCGAGATTCTCTGCTGGCCGTCAGAATCGGCGACCCGCCCGTCGGGAAAGGCAACCAGCCATTCATCCCGACAGGCCGTCGAGCAAATAGAGAACCTGTTCTCTATTTGCTCGACGGGTTTCCCGACAGGCGGGGCTCGCCGAGAGCGTACACACGGCCGAGGTTCTCGGCAGAATGCGGCTCCCAGCGAGGTTCTCGCTGGTTTCTGCCGAGAACCTCGGCTGTGTGTACGGGCTTCAGAGACTGCAGACACAGAACAGGAGATTATCAGAGATGCAAACATAGTACAGGAGATGGTCAGAGACAGCAGACATAGTAAAGGAGATTGTCAGAGACTACAGACATAGTACAAAAGATGGTCAGAAACACATCAGTTCTGGACGAACACACACCTATGCTCAGAACACTAGTTCTGGATGGACACAAACAAGGAGAGAAGGAAGGAGGGGAGAACTCTGCCACTTCAGCGCACCCACCTCTGCAGGCGCCTGGGTGCAAAGAACCCTGTGCACCCTGCCTGGGATCGGCTCTGGTACTGTCGCCTTGGTCCGCTTACTTGGATTGTCCTTTCTCCTCCTAGGTTCCTGTCTTCAGCCTCGACTAAACCGTGAGTTGTTTGCTGGGGTTTTTGGTTAGGCTGTTTGCGCCATCTATTGCGGTCCCTTAAATCCTGGCTGCGGGATCTCAACCGTCCCTCCACCTGATACTGGGATAACAAGACTACCGGTCAGGAAAGCGGAAGGACGGTTGTAATCTCCTGGCAGACCCGACAGTACGTTTTTGAAGTTTGGTTGTGCCCCCTCAAATTCTATCGACCTAGTAAGTGGTGCATGAGGACCATTGTGGTAAATACAATCCTGCACGTTGCCCATACATGAGAAGATGTGGTCTTCAGTTCTGAACCATCCTACCCTTTGGTGAACTTCCTACAGTATATGTTTTAGTGATGGAAATATGGCTAAAACCCAGAAACATGTGACGAGAATTAGCAAGCCTCTCATGCTAGGCCCAATAATCTTTTTTCTTTGCAGTAGCTTATCAGACAAGCCCATATGAATAAAAACTTTATATACTCTAATTCTGTCTCTCACTTATAATATTGTGCCATCAGCATATCTGTAATAATGGTTGACGTTAAGAGCTGCATGTATAAAGCTCGTTTTAAGATCCATCCCATCTCTCCAATGTATAATCTGCTATAGTGTAGGCATCGCTCTGCAACGCTAGGTATAAAAATTCCAGCAACACAACAGCTGCCCAGGACAACTCCAGTCCAGGTGTACCATAAACTCTCCGCCGCTCGCTAGAACTTAAAGCTGCTTACTAATCAAGAATACGCATTTTTTTTTTTTTTTGGCGGTGATAGGCTGACTTGAGCAGGAATAAACGCTTGCCCTCCGCTCATTATAGGTGTAAAGGTTCAATGTATGCCGTCCGGTGTTATGGGTTGGATTTCATTTGAATTATTTTTCCTCTCGCTTTGGCAAGTTGAACTTTCTGAGTTTTTATTTAGAAGTTTTATTTTTTAATTAAAGGAGAAATCTTGTCAGAACAAAATAGGGTGAGTTATGTAACGATTTCGTGTCATGGGCTTTAAAAGTAAGACATACTGTAGGTCCGGGGGTCTCCAAACCTTCTAACTAAAGGGTCAATGAATTGTCCCCCACCTAAAGTCTGGACTGTGGCCAGTGAGAGTGGACATTTTCCTGGCATCAGTGGGAGTAAATATTGCTGCATTTTGTATTGGGGGAGGAATAGTGCCCTATCGTTGGTGTATAGTGCCCCAGAATTTGTTTCGGTGGTTGGTATCCTTGGGAGTAATATTGCCCATCATTGGTGTCAATGGGAGGAATGGTGCCCCATTGTTGGTGTCAGTGGGAGGAATAGTACCCCATCATTGGTATTAGTGGAAGAAATAGTGCCCCATCGTTGGGAGGAATAATGCCCATCATTGGTATCAATGGAAGGAATGGTGCCGCAGCATTGGTGTCAGTTGAAGGAATAGTTCCCCATGGTTTGTTTCATTAGGAGAAGTAGTGCTAATCATTGGTATCAATGAAAGGAATAGTGTCCCTTCATTGGTGTCAGTAGGAGGAATAGGAATGGGATCTGCGGGGAATATGTTGGTTCCGTGCGCATTGCGCGGGAGTGACATCATCGCCGCTCCGGCCAGTCACAGCGCCGCAGCAGCGATACCTAGAAAGCACTCGGATGAGACATGGCGGTGACGAAGAAGGGGAACGAGGAGTGCTTTGTGGGCTTCGATCTCAGGTAAGTCATATGCTATGCATACTAGCACATTATGCCTTTCTCCTGCAGGTTTTTTTAGGAACATTTCTAGAGGTTTAATTCCTCTTCAACCACTTCCCGCCCGGTCAATAGTAAATTGATGTCCGGGAAGTAGTTGTGTTATCCTGACTGGACGTCTATTGACTGTCTGCAAGCTAGTGCACGAGATATGTAAATAACCTGTCACTCAAGCAAGGACTTTGGTCTTTATAGGGAAGTCTGTTTTATTTCTCTAAACATTAAAAAGAGGATTGCTCAGAGCTGGATTAAATCTGTGTGGCAAGACTGGGCACAGATGATAGGAAATCTTATTCTCTACATTGTGACATCAAAAAATAAAATAAAAAATTACATCAACTTTAAACATTCCCATAGACACACTCCTAAACCTTGTGGACAGCCTTCCCAGAAGAGTTGAAGGGCTGGGCCAACTCAATATTGAACCCTATGGACTAAGACTGGGAGGACATTAAAGTTCATGTGCGTGTGAAGGCAGGCGTCCCAAAACTTTTGGTAATATAGCGTATATCGAACCATGTAAGCTCTCGTACTACATAGCTGTATGAAAACCTAAGTCGGCATACACGCGATCGGTTCAAACCGATGAAAACAGACTGAAGTTAGTTTTCATCGGTCCAAACCGATCGTGTGTAGGCCCCTTTCGGTCCGTTATTCTTCGGTCAAAAAACAGAGGGCTTGCTTTAAAATTGAACCGATGGACGGCTAACCGATAGGTCAAAACCGACCGTTAGTATGCAAAAGCATCGATTAAAAAGCCGCGCATGCTCAGAATCAAGTCGACGCATGCTTGGAATCATTGAACTTTTTTTCAGCACGTCGTTGTGTTTTACGTCACCGCGTTCTGACACGATCGGTTCATTAACCGATGGTGAGTAGGCATATCAGTCCATCAGTCAGCTTCATCGGTGAACCAAAGAAAATTGTCCGTCGGACCGTACTCATCGGATGTACCGATCGTGTGTACAGGGCTTAAAAGAGATTGTACAACCAGATTGGGACTTGTTTGGCCGTCTGAAGAAGACCCGATCCCCTCCTGGCCTACAAGTCCCTTCCGACATCAATATCCCCCAACATCTCGCATGTCAATCTCGCCTTTTTCCCTGACGGGCAAACTTGCGAAAATGTTGATGACCACTGCGAACGTATCGATTCCCTCCTCTCCCATTCCCGGAGCCGGAGCGGCTGTTTGCAGTTGGAAGGGGAAGGGAAGAGACGGCTGCTGGAACAGGGGGCGAGATCTGCGCATTGGAAAAAACCTTGGTTATCAAACTCATTAATCTCCATGTCAGGAGACTCGGGATGAATAATTGTGGCGAGGATTTATCTGCCAAGATGATGGCTACTCTTCAGCTTCCTCGGCGAAGCCCTTTTCATTGCACCGAGGATGATTACACTCATTGTCTCTGCCTGTCCCTGCTCTGCTGGGGAGCCCGGCTGTTCCAGGTCCCACTCCGCAGAGGACATTTGCCGAAAAAAAAAAAAAAAAAAACTTGACATTGCTTATCATTTTTTATTTTGCTCACACTTTTGTTTCTTCCCCCCCGTATGGGAATACGGCACCGTTCCTCCCATCCGCTTCACACACAAAGAACAACAAAAGAATCAAAGATCGGGCGAGGAGAACGGTACAAGGAGAAACGTCAGTGAAAAGATTTAAAGTGAACTGGTCTTCCCGTAATGTAACAAAAACCAACGCTATCAATAAATAATGCTACATATAAACCAACACGATCATGTAATAATAATACGTAAACCAACACGTTCATGTAATAATAATAATACGTAAACCAACGCGATCATGTAATAATAATACGTAAACCAACACGATCATGTAATAATAATAATACGTAAAAACCAACACGATCATGTAATAATAATAATACGTAAAAACCAACACGATCATGTAATAATAATAATACGTAAAAACCAACACGATCATGTAATAATAATAATACGTAAACCAACACGATCATGTCATAATACGTAAACCAACCTCATCATGTAATAGTATTACATTAACCAATTATATGATGTAATACTAGAAAATATACCATTTCTGGGGAAATTGTGTGACGTGTTCTTGCTTCCACCAATACTCCTGACTGGAGACGGTGCCCCTGGAGATGTAAATGTGATCCAACAGTGTGTCGATTCATTTCAATCCATTGCCCCATCAAAAACTGCTCAATCAAAAACTACCCCATCAAAACTGCACCATCCTATTTGCCCCATCAAAAACTGATTGCTATGGAGGGTTGCTATGGACTGGTTTCTATGGACTGGTTGCTATGGACTGGTTGCTATGGACGGGTTGCTATGGACAGGTTGCTATGGATGGTTGCTATGGACTGGTTGCTACGGACTGGTTGCTATGGACGGTTGCTATGAACTGGTTGCTATGGAGGGTTGCTATGGACTAGTTGCTATAGAAGGTTGCTATGGAGGGTTGCTATGGACTGATTTCTATGGACTGATGGCTATGAACTGGTTGCTCTGGACTGGTTTCTATGGATGGGTTGCTATGGACGAGTTGCTATGGACGGTTGCTATGGACTGGTTGCTATGGACGGTTGCTATGGACTGGTTGCTATGGACTGGTTGCTCTGGACCGGTTTCTATGGATGGGTTGCTATGGACGAGTTGCTATGGATGGTTGCTATGGACTGGTTGCTATGGACAGTTGCTCTGGATGGTTGCTATGGACTGGTTGCTATGGACTGGTTGCTATGGATGGTTTCTATGGACTGGTTGCTATGGATGGTTGCTATATGCAGAGTATGCAGAAGTTACGCAGAGCCAAAAAAACAGAGCCATATCACCTCACAGCTGTGTGGGAGGAGCTATAGAAAGCCCTCACAGCTGTGTATTTACCTCAGCATCTCCTAGGAAACTAATGTAAACATATGCAAGCAGCCTCTAAGTATAGTATGTCTCTGAAATATAAAAATTTAAGGCACAGTCGCAGTTTACAAATTGCCATTAAAATTTTAGGTTTCTAGACTTTAAAGCGGGGGTTCACCCAAAAATAAACCCTTTTTCATTAGCTCCCGGCCTCCAGCATACTGATAACATTTGCAGTATGCTGTTTTTTTTTTTTCCCCGGTACTTATCTTTTTATGACGCTTTGTTATCCGACTCCGAGCCGGGGGATTACTTCCACGTATAGGCCTTCCTAAACAAAGAGGCGTTGATTGACGGGATGCTAAAGCGCCTCACTCCTTCCGAAAATACCCGAAGTGACGCTCGGGTGTTTACGGCGCCTGCGCTGTCAGCTCTACACGGCAGGCGCAGGCGCCGTAAACACCCGAGCGTCACTTTGGGTATTTTCGGAAGCCGTGATGTGCTTTAGCCGACCGTCAATCAACTCCTCTTCAATTAGGAACGCCCATTCCCCCGCAGGATTCCCCGCTCGAGCCGGATAACAAGGCTTCATAAAACGATAAGTACCGGGAAAAAAAAACAAAAAAAACAGCATACTGCACATGTTAGCAGTATGCTGGAACTAATGCCAGAAAGTTCATTTTGGGGGTGAACCTCCGCTTTAATGTCAATGGAAGTCAATGGATGGCGTGGGTTGCAAAACAAATGGCCGTATTGTAAAAACGCTGAGGATGATCGCTTAGCCGTGGACACGTGTAGCGGCAGCAGGGATAGCTGAACGTTTTGATATAAGATTTGTGTAGGTCGGCTTGAAAATGAGGGAGTGGTCGCAGTTTAGAAAGCATGTCCTGATTTTTCATTTTTTGTCATCTCCTCACTCTATGCCATCTCATTTCCACTTCACAGAAACATGAAGCCAGTTCAAAAGTGAAACTAACCTGCAGGCACATTATATGATTGATTTTTATCTATTTTTTAATCATTTTGAAAAGGAATCAGTTAACTTTTATGTCTCTATACCCTGTAAACAGTCATTTCAGCAAAAAATGTGTTTTTCCTTTAGTGACCCTTTAAAACACAGATATGGCGTGGCTTGCCGTGACAGCTCACTGATCACTGCTCCCGATGACAGGGAACAGACGATCAGTGACCTGTCATTAGGAACGAACGGGGAGATGTTGTGTTAACACCGACATCTCCCCCTTCTTCAGCTCTGTGACCTGATCGCAGGACACCGGCGGACATCGAGTCCGCGGGTCCCGCAGGCACAGTCACGGAGCTCGCGTGACCACACAGCGGCAAATTAAAGGGGACGTATATATATATATACACGCCCATTTGCGCAGCCGTGCCATTCTGTCGACGTAAATACTCATGCAGCGGTCGGCAAGCGGTTAAAGTAACGCGGTGCCGTAACGCAAAAAATGGCCTGGTCATGAAGGGGGCGGGGTAAAAACGTTTTCGAGGCTGAAATCAGAGCAAGCCATTTCAATACAGGAGAGGAGTCGGTACAACTCTGCAAGACTGGAGAGGGCAGCCAGAGTTCCACTTTAACGCTTACATGAGATTGTAGTGATTGGGTGTACATGCACTTTAAGGCCTCAGGACCCGCTTCCTGATTGGCCGGGAAGAGAAACAGGAAGACATATCGAATATTAATTTGCTAATGTAGAGATTGTAGTGATTGGGTGTCCTTGCACTTTATACGTCGGCAGAATGGCACGGCTGGGCATAATCACCTACCTGTACGTGTCTCTTTAAGCCCAGCCGTGGGGTCGTGAGCACGCCGCCGGCGGCACGCTTGCGACCCAGTCAGAACCTCCGTGACCGCGCCCACCTGTGTCCCGCGATCGGTCACCAGAGCTGGAGAACGGGGAGAGGTGAGTGTAAACACACCTTCCCCGTTCTTCACAGTGGCAGTGTCACTGATCGTCTGTTCCCTGATATAGGGAAAGACGATCACTGACATCACACATCCAGCCCCGCCCCCCCTACAGTTGGAAACACACATGAGGTCACACTTAACCCCTTCAGCGCCCCCTAGTGGTTAACTCCCAAACTGCAATTGTCATTTTCACAGTAATCAGTACATTTTTATAGCACTTTTTGCTGTGAAAATGACAATGGTCCCAAAAATGTGTCCAAATTGCCCGAAGTGTCCGCCATAATGTCGCAGTCATGAAAATAAATTGCTGATTGCCGCCATTAGTAGTAAAAAAAAAAAAATTATTAATAAAAATACAATAAAACTATCCCCTATTTTGTAAACGCTATAAATTTAGCGCAAACCAATCGATAAACGCTTATTGCGATTTTTTTTTACCAAAAATAGGTAGAAGAATACGTATCGGCCTAAACTGAGGGAAAAAAATGTTTTTTTATATCTTTTTTGGGATATTTATTATAGCAAAAAGTAAAAAATATTGCATTTTTTTTCAAAATTGTCGCTCTATTTTTGTATTTTTTATAGCGCAAAAAATAAAAACCGCAGAGGTGATCAAATACCACCAAAAGAAAGCTCTATTTGTGGGGAAAAAAAGACGCCAATTTTGTTTGGGAGACACGTCGCACGACGTGCGCAATTGTCAGTTAAAGCGACGCAGTGCCGAATCGCAAAAAAGAGCCAGGTCCTTTACCTGCGTAATGGTCCGGGGCTTAAGTGGTTAAGGCCTCAGGACCTGCTTCCTGATTGGCCGGGAAGAGAAAACAGGAAGACGTATTAAACATTAATTTGTAGAAATTGTAGCGATTGTGTGTACTTGCACTTTAAGAAGGCGAAGAATTCAATAGACAGACGCGCTCATTGCCAACGCTACCGCCGTAAAACGGGTTAACCGCGTTTCAGGAGCAGCGGATCAATACATTTCACTCTCTGCGACTTCTCGCTGTAAGAAGGTGATTATTAACTCCTTGTCCCTTAATTAGCGCGCCGTAGCTCAGCGGTATTTGTTTAATGCGTGGCGATGCCCCCTCCCCCGCCCTCTTGGTTTGCTATGAAATGAGATAAGACATACAGTAGTCAATCTGTCAGGAATTTAATTGTACAAGATATTGGCTGAGTAGCATTACCTCCATTGGCGGCGAGCATTCATCACGGTTTGCGGGTCGCACCGGAGAGACGAAAAAACAAAAAACAAAACGCAGAATGATTTTAAGCCAATCAGCGGCGGAACAATAAAGAACAAAAAAAAAAATTTGATCACGGCCGAACGGAAGCCGAGGCTCTTTATTGGTGATAAAGCTGCTTTATGTGACGTCGTCATCCGTTATCTCTCTGATCTGGCGATGCTTCGCTCTGACTTTGGAATTGGTATCGTTGGACTAAGATGTTTGGCGGCCGCGGTTGGGCGGCCACGGGTGGCTGAGCCGCGGTTTAACCAGCCCTCCCCACGGCCACCTTGATGCCCAAAAATGTCAATGTGTATGGGGCCTTTGTGCATTGGGGTGTCATTCAGAATGATTGGCACTGCAACAAAGCAATGCTGCATTGCCATGCTTTGTGGTAATGGACATGTAAGCAGGTGCAGTTATCTAGTCTACCACTAGGTGGCTCTGTCCCAGATTGATGCTGGTAACAGAGAAGAGTGTAATCAGGTGCTAGGTCCATGTATTGAGTCAGTGCCCACACAGTGATGGCCGCTCATGCAGGGCGCAGGGGTGCCGCCCCCCTAATCCATGCACCCGGACCCTAATCTACATGCAGGGCACCAGACGCATGGATTCCAGTGTATTTTTTTTACGAAGCACATGATTAGAGCCTAATGCCCCGTACACACGATCGGAATTTCCGATGGAAAAAGTCAGACGGACTTTTTCCATCGGATATTCTGACTGTGTGTATGCCCATCGGAGTAATTCCATCGGATATTCCGAGGAATTCTATCAGAGTTTACATGTGATGTGAGTTTGGTCGGGGTAAAAGCACGATAGTGTGTACAAGGCATGAGGCTCTAATTGGCTTAAAAAAGGGTGGGCTTGGGGGGGCGCAGAGCACTGCGCCAAGAGCCCACCGAGTTGTGTGACATTAGCATATTAATATTCGCTATGCAGGGCCGATCCTAGACAGGGTGCACAGGGTGCATTGCACCCAGGCGCCTGCAGAGGTGGGGGCGCCGAACATCCAACAGAAGCCCTCTCTGTGTCCATCACAGAGGCCCCCCTCCAGGTCCCAATAAAGTACTCTGCTTCTCTTCCTGTATTTTGTTTATTGTTAAGAGATCATGTAAGGATCCCCGGGGTAATGAAGACTTCGTGGGGGAGCATCTCTGTGGTTGAGTCGTTGCCATAGAAACATTTGTAAAGGGGAGGAGTTAGTAAAATGACGACGCCCATGTGGGAGCACCAGAAATATTTCTGCACCCAGGATCGGTCCTGTCGCTATGTCTACGCCTGTTTCTCCTCCCGGCCAATCAGTAAGGCCGCGTGCACACGACCCCATAGAACAACGAGGAAATAGAGAACATGCTCTCTTTTTGTCTCGACGAGCTTCCCGACGGGATGCTCGGCGAAAAGTGTACACACGACCGGTTTTCTCGGCAGAATACGTCTCCCATCGAGGTTCTCGCTGGATTCTGCCGAGAAACTCGGTCGTGTGAACGGGGCCTAAGTGGGTCCTGAGACCTGATTGGCCAGGAGTCCTAAGTCCTGATTGGCTGGGAGGAGTAGCAACCGCCAGGAATCGGGAGGAGATGCAGGGGGGAAGCCGCGACCTGGATTGTGTAAGTGAGGGGCTGACGGGCGACGGGCGAGTAACGCGGCGATTGAGCGATGTGGGGGGGGGGGGGGGGTGATCGATTGAGTACCGGGTGGAGAGTGGTTAGTTGGCTGGCTGGCTGTGGGAAAATTGATCACCAGCTGCCACTGGCCCACGTATAAGCCAGGTTGGGAGGAGCCTTAGTGCAGTGGGGGTATAGGAGAACTTCAGATTCCGATTGCCTAAGCGGCAAATTTTTATTACAAATAAATATCTACAAAGTGTAACCCGAGCACGACATGCACAGAAACGCGTTGCCCTAAAGCACGCACACAGTGGTGCCATTAATTGTTAATGACACCCCCACACAACTTTCAAGTTCATCCACGCTGTCACTTTTTAAATGACAATTGCCCCGCCGTACAACACTGTACCCAAACTACATTTTTATCATTTTGTTTCCACAAATAAACAAATAAAAAAAGTCGGAAATGTAAAAAATAAATAAAAAAATATGTAAATAAGTATGTTTTCTTCTTCACTGACGGGCACTGATGGCCAATAATGATGGGCACTAATATGAAGCACCGATTGGGCCATGATAGGCTGCACTGATGGGTACTCATGGGTAGCACTGATGGGCACTGATAGGTGGCACTGATGAGCATGCATGGGCACTGATAGGTGGCACTGATGAGCATGCATGGGCACTGATAGATGGCACTGATGGGCATCATTGTAAAGGAGCCACTGGCAGGCATTCCTGATGTGCACCATGTGGCATCATTTTTGGGCACTGATTGGCACCTTTTGGCACAGATTGGCCTCCCTGGTGGCCATAGGTGGCATATCTGTTTGACATCAGTGGTGGCATCCCTGGTGGTCCTGGGTGGGCATCCTGGGGGGACCCCCCTGTCAGACATGAGTGAGGAAAAGCCAATACACGGCTTGATTAGACATGGTAGATCACATGGTAAAGAGTCTCCGTCAGAGATCGGTGTTGCGTAGGGTGACCACATTTCCAAACTGCCATTCAGGGACCCCCCACCCTTCCTAAAAAAATATAATTTGTTATACTTTTTTAGTGACCCCCATAGATTTCACTGGTTCATCCTGGGACCTGTAGTTCTTCACTGGTTGGGGGGGGGGGGGGTCACATCTTCAGCTCTGAGTGGTTCACGGTGGGACCTGTATGTTTTCTGTATGTTTTCTTCTTCACTGACGGGCACTGATAGCCAATAATGATGGGCACTAATATGAAGCACCAATTGGGCACTGATAGGCTGCACTGATGGGTACTTATGGGTTACACTGATGGGCACTGATAGGTGGCACTGATGAGCATGGATGGGCACTGATGGACACTGATAGATGGCACTGATGGGCATCATTGTAAAGGAGCCACTGGCAGGCATTACTGATGTGCACCGTGTGGCATCATTTTTGGGCACTGATTGGCACCCTTTGGCACAGATTGGCCTCCCTGGTGGCCATAGGTGGCATATCTGTTTGACATCAGTGGTGGCCATCCATGGTGGTCCTGGTGGCGTCCTGGGTGGGCATCCTGGGGGGAGTTGTGCTGATAATAAATCAGAGCAGACCCCCCTGTCAGACATGAGTGAGGAAAAGCCAATACACGGCTTGATTAGACATGGTAGATCACGTGGTAAAGAGTCTCCGTCAGAGATCGGTGTTGCGTAGAGTGACCACATTTCCAAACTGCCATTCAGGGACCCCCCACCCTTCCTAAAAAAATATAATTTTTATACTTTTTTGGTGACCCCCATAGATTTCACTGGTTCATCCTGGGAACTGTAGTTCTTCACTGGTTGGGGGGGGTCACATCTTCAGCTCTGAGTGGTTCACGGTGGGACCTGTAGTCCTTCACTTTCACTTCACATCCAACCAAAAGTGAAGGACTACAAGTCCAAGCATGAACTCCTAATATCTAAAGATGTGACCATCCCCCCAAATTTGAAGGGCAACAACACCCAGCATGAACCCCCTGAGATCTAAGGGTGTGATAGGTTTATGCTGGGACCTGTAGTTCTTCACTATTTGGGGGGCGGGGGGTCTCATCAGCTCTGGGGGGGTCATGCTGGTACCAGTAGTCCTTAACTTTGGGGAGGTCACCCCCCCAAAGTAAAGGACTACCAGTCCCAGCATGAACCCCTGATGTCTAAAGATGTGACCCCCCCCTAAATTTGAAACTCCCAGCATGAACCCGTGACATCTATGGGTTTGACCCCATAGATTTCACAGATCTATGCTGGGACCTATAGTTCTTCACTAGTTGGGGGGGGGGGGGGTCACATCTTAAGCTCTAAGGGTTTCATGCTGCGACCTGTGTCAGGGCAATCCGGGAGATGTGGTCACCCTAGTGTTGCGGTGTGTCAGACTGAAGTACGGCACCACCGATTGCCGCACTGCATGCCCGCCATGCTGAAAAATGTCATATGACGCCCAGTCAGGATTACGGAACCAACGCCCGGCCGCCATTTTGCTATAGGCTGGGCAGGAAGTGGTTAAAAAGTCAGGGGCCTATTTTCCATGTTTCTTCAACATTGGACAGCTAGTTGAAGCATTTGGGGGCACCTGTGTTTGGTCACACCTCTAGGCGTGAACCAATCATAAGGGTCACCATACGTGACAACAGTAGTGTATTTAGGTTTTGTGCTGCCCTAGGCCTGACTAAACTTGTGCACCCCCTAAATTAAATATTATCCACCCCTTCCTGTGAAAGGCCACACCCCTTTCTGTTTAAGACCTTGAATTTTCGAGTGGGGACACTGGGGGGGGGGCATTGGATTCCCTTAATTTGCAAAGATTTCCTCTCACTTCCTGTTTGGCTATGGGGGCAGGAAGTGAAGGGAAATCTCTGCAATGGGATGGTAAAAAAATAATCTGACAGGGGCTGTAACCCTCCCTTACTCTATCCAAAATGACATAAAAAATCTGATAATTTTATGGAAGGACTAAGAAGATAGAACCATGCCAATAGTGCAGCAGAAAACATATAGCACAGTGAGGAAGGTTTGTGTTCCAGGCTGATAGGACAGTCAAAATTAGAAGCAGCTTACATTACACTAACAGTGTAACCAACAAGGCCCAGGCCTAGGGCAGCACTTTGCAGGGGAGAAGCATGGAAAGTGTCCCCGCCGACTTGTGCCACACTGTTAGTGTAGTGCCAGTCTTATGGGCCAGCAGGGCTGCCATCACATCACCCCCCCACCCCTGTTTTTTTCTCAAGAGGGCCCTGCCTAAAGTAAGGTGACCAGATTTTTAAAATAAAATCCGGGGACATATTTTTTCTTTACTAGTAATGGCAACAATCAGCGACTCTCTGCCCGTCGCCGCCCAACTCACAGCCTCTTAAGTCTTATGCCTTGTTTCCACTGAGCGGATCGGTTCGGTACGGTACACTATTTTGGGTGTTTCCATTATGAAAGCGTGCCGTAAAACCGAACCGTACCGCACCAGCAAGGGTCCTGCTTCAGATGAGGGACAAGAGAGAGTGGAACGGTTCGGTTAGGGCGGACCTACAAATACATCTCACTGATTGGTGGATGCGCTAGGAATTTTTTCTAAACCCTGAATGGTCCCTCACGGTCCCATTTGCAGTGGAAACGCTCACGCGAATAGACCGGTCCCATCTGAGCCGCTCCAAAATTACTGACCCGAACCGATCCATGCAGTGGAAACAAGGCATTACTCTTCGGGCCCCAGGTACTACTGGATGGGGAGCGGAGGAAGATCACTCAGCCAGGGAAGGCAGGGAGATAGGCAGGCGGGATTTAAGCCAAGGCAGAAGAACATGTGTGCAAAGCTGAATGGGCATGCGCCCGAAACTGAAGAAATATTCCCTCCGCTCCGACCAGCACATGATCATCAGAAAGGGGCACAGATAATGGAAAAATACAACCTCCCTATGCTAGGAGGCACGGCGGAGCAGGGGGTGTGCAAATCTAATTTTTTTATTTTAATTCTGCACTGATTGTCTTTGAAATTGCCCCTGCCCCCTATTAAATCCAATCTGGGGACAAAACCAGGGACAGACTTGGTCTGGGGACAGTGTCCTCAATCAGGGGACTGTCCCCTGAAACTGGGCATGTCTGGTCACCCTAGCCTAAAGCTGTGTAAAATTTGTGATGGCCGCCCTCAAGGCCGAACTGGGCTGAGAAGCAAATTAGTCCATTTTAGTCCCCATGAAGGGGTTTTTTTTTTTACCATCCATGTCCAATTGCATAGATTTCCCTTTACTTTCTGCCCCATAGCCAAACAGGAAGTGAGTGGAAATCCCTGCAAATTAAGGGAATCCATTGCCCCCCCCCCCCAGGCCCTCAGAACTAGTGTCCCCAAAAATGGGGCAGGTCTAGGATTGGGACTTAAACAGAAAGGGCTGTTGCCTTGACATAAAGGGGTGGGCATACCTCCCAACATTTAAAAATTTCCCGGATCGGAATTGAGCGGGGAAGTGGTACAGCGGATGGCGCGGGGGGGGGGGGGGGGGGGTTACAGCGGATCTGAGTTGTTGAGCTGCGGGGGTGCCGCGGATCAGAGTTGTTGAGCGGGGAGGGAGGTACAGCGGATCTGATTTGTTGCGTGGGGGGTGCCGCGGATCAGAGTTGTTGAGCGGGGGGGTACAGCGGATCTGAGTTGTTGCGTGGTGGGGGGGTGCCGCGGATCAGAGTTGAGTTGTTGAGTGGGGAGGGGTGTACTGCGGATCTGAGTTGTTACATGGGGGGGGTGCCGTGAATAGGAGTTGTTGAGCGAGGGGGGGGGGGTTTTTGTACAGCAGATCTGCTGAGTTGTTGAGCGGGGGTGAGTGCCGCGGATCGGAGTTGTTGAGCGTGGGAGTAAGTAAGCGGGAGCGAGGGGGGGGGGGGGGTTCCGCGGAATCACGGGACTCCTGCCTTGTTCCCTGGACCACGGGATTTGCCACGAATCGCGGGACAGTCCCGCAAAATACAGGGCGGTTGGGAGGTATGGCACGGATGGGTCATTTTTAAATTAGGGGGTGCACGAGGGCTGCCCCCCCTGCAAAGTGCTGCCCTAGGATTGGGCCTTGTCGGCCTGGGCCAGGATACAGCATTGCGTGACAATCTGATCACACAATCATTGCAGAATCAACTTTATGGTTACCAGAACGATGTGAAATGATACAATCTATTCAATCAATCTATATCCAATCTCTCAGGCACCCTAATGTGTATGGAAAAAACTGGTGGTAACACGTGTGGCATGCTAAGGACCCGATCCGACTACGATCGGCACCAGACCCAATTTGAACACATTTTGGCGTTAAAAGATTTGTTCATTTTTTTAAACCTTCCAGTTGCTCCGGCAGAAAAAGGGAATCTTCCGATTGTTCCCGTGCCCTTTAATACGTCAGCGCAGCAGTTTGTATGGATGTGTCTCCCGGCTCTCGGTGGAAGCTCCGGCTCTCTCTCCTTCCATCCCAGGAGCCCCGACTCTCAGCTTCTGCCATGTCAGCCGCATTTTTGATGTGTTCATAATTAAATGTCCACCAGGCACGCGGTGTTGACCACAGAGGGGCCATAAGCGGTAAAGATAAATGAGATTGAGGGCCGGAATATTGCTGGACTTGTGGGTTTTATCCGATGTTAAATATTGTCAGTGATAATTATGAATGTGTGACCATCTCCGTCCATAATATGAACAATGAGCAATTTAATAACCAGAGGAACTTCAATATAGCGAGGTGGGGATGTGTGGGCAGCAGTTTATTCAATATTGCATTTATTTTCCCGTATTTATAGAGTGCTGACACATTCTTCGCTTTTACACCTACCAATGGTAAATGTGTACAAGAAGGATCCTCTAAGTTATTATCAGGACCCTCTACACTACGAACAGGACCCCCTACACTAAGAACATGGCCCCCTACATTATTATCAGGACCCTCTACACTAAGAACAGGACCCCCTACATTAATATCAGGACCCTCTACACTACGAACAGGACCCCCTACATTATTATCAGGACCCCCTACACTAAGAACAGGACCCCCTACATTAATATCAGGACCCTCTACACTACGAACAGGACCCCCTACATTATTATCAGGACCCCCTACATTAATATCAGGACCCTCTACACTAAGAACAGGATCCCCTACACTAAGAACAGGACCCCCTACATTAATATCAGGACCCCCTACACTAAGAACAGGACCCCCTGCATTAATATCAGGACCCTCTACACTACGAACAGGACCCCCTACATTATTATCAGGACCCCCTACATTAATATCAGGACCCTCTACACTAAGAACAGGACCCCCTACACTAAGAACAGGACCCTCTACACTAAGGACAGGACCCTCTACACTAAGGACAGGACCCCCTACATTATTATCAGGACCCTCTCTACACAACGAACAGAACCCCCTACATTATTATCAGGACCCCCTACATTAATATCAGGACCCTCTCTACACAACGAACAGGACCCCCTACATTAACATCAGGACCCCCTACATTAATACCTCCTACATTATTATCAGGACCCCCTAAACTAATAACAGGACCCCCCACATTAATATCAGGACCCTCTACACTTAGAACAGGACCCCCTACATTAATATCAGGACCCTCTACACTAATAACAGGACCCCCTACATTATTATCAGGACCCCCTACATTATTATCAGGACCCCCTACATTATTATCAGGACCCTCTACACCAAGAACAGGACCCCCTACATTATTATCAGGACCCCCTACATTAATATCAGGACCCTCTACACTAAGAACAGGACCCCCTACATTAATATCAGGAACCTATACACTAAGGACAGGACCCCCTACATTATTATCAGGAACCTCTACACAACGAACAGGACCCCCTACATTATTATCAGGACCCCCTACATTAATATCAGGACCCTCTCTACACAACGAACAGGACCCCCTACATTAATATCAGGACCCCCTACATTAATACCCCCTACATTATTATCAGGACCCCCTACACTAATAACAGGACCCCCCACATTAATATCAGGACCCTCTACACTTAGAACAGGACCCCCTACATTATTATCAGGACCCCCAACATTATTATCAGGACCCTCTACACTAAGAACAAGACCCTCTACACTAAGAACAGGACCCTCTAAATTTTTATCAGGACCCTCTACACTAAGAACAGGACCCTCTAAATTTTTATCAGGACCCTCTACACTAAGAACAGGACCCCCTACACTAATATCAGGACCATTTACACTAAGAACAGGACCCCCTACATTATTATCAGGACCCTCTACACTAAGAAAAGGACCCCCTACATTAATATCAGGGCCCTCTACACTAAGAACAGGACCCCCTACATTATTATCAGGACCCTCTACATTAAGAACAGGACCCCCTACATTAATATCAGGACCTTTACATTATTATCAGGACCCTCTACACTAAGAACAGGACCCTCTACACTAAGGACAGGACCCCCTACATTATTATCAGGACCCTCTCTACACAATGAACAGGACCCCCTACATTAATATCAGGACCCCCTACATTAATACCCCCTACATTATTATCAGGACCCCCTACACTAATAACAGGACCCCCCACATTAATATCAGGACCCTCTACACTTAGAACAGGACCCCCTACATTAATATCAGGAACCTATACACTAAGGACAGGACCCCCTACATTATTATCAGGAACCCCTACACAACGAACAGGACCCCCTACATTATTATCAGGACCCCCTACATTAATATCAGGACCCTCTCTACACAACGAACAGGACCCCCTACATTAATATCAGGACCCCCTACATTAATACCCCCTACATTATTATCAGGACCCGCTACACTAATAACAGGACCCCCCACATTAATATCAGGACCCTCTACACTTAGAACAGGACCCCCTACATTATTATCAGGATCCCCAACATTATTATCAGGACCCTCTACACTAAGAACAAGACCCTCTACACTAAGAACAGGACCCTCTAAATGTTTATCAGGACCCTCTACACTAAGAACAGGACCCTCTACATTATTATCAGGACACTCTACATTAAGAACAGGACCCCCTACATTAATATCAGGACCCTCTACACTAAGAACAGGACCCTCTACATTATTATCAGGACACTCTACATTAAGAACAGGACCCCCTACACTAATATCAGGACCCTCTACACTAAGAACAGGACCCCCTACATTAAAATCAGGACCCTCTACACTAAGAACAGGACCCCCTACATTATTATCAGGACCCTCTACACTAAGAACAGGACCTTCTACACTATATTTATGGCTTATGTCTACGAATATACGCTACGCCGGCGCAGAGTTCGGAGCATTTGCTTTGTGGATTCCATGCTTGCCTCTCCACGTTGCGCCGGCGTAGTGTAAAAGAGATAGGCTACTCACCATGCCTCCTACTAAATACCTTGGAAAGTCTACTTTTGTCTCATTCATGTAAACTGCTGGAGAGCTTGAGCTTTAGAAAAACAGAATTGCTGGCTGGATCATCAAATGAAAATAGAAGAAGTCTAAAAAAAAAGAAAAAGAATGCGGCCGTCGCATCTAAGAATGGGTAAGCTGCATTATAATAAATGTTTGCTTTTGGGTTTAATAGCGCTTTAACGAAGGCCGGTGTACTGTATATTGATTTGCAGGGGCCTCCAGGAACAGAGTTTGCCGCTGCAAAAACCGAAAAAAGTGCGGCGCGGAGACGCGGCTGCGTTCTCTCCTCTGCCCAAGGTCACATTCATTCCAAGTGCTGAACCTGTCCTGTGGAGCTTTTTATAAGAGCCGAAGAATCCATCTCATTAATGAATTTCTTTTTTTCGTCTTTTATTGCTCGATAATTTGACATTGCCTTTATGTAGTTCGGAAAGGTGATTTCTTTTTCTTTTCCTTTTTTTTTTTTTCGCACTTGATTTTTTGTCATGTTGTAGAATTATATCCGCGTCTCTCTCTCTATACCGGAGTCTCGGAGAATCCCTTCATTCCCAGGACACGTTTTAGATAAAACTTTCCTCATTGCCGCAATGCTTTGACCACTTCAGCCCCGGACCATTTGGCCGACCAATGACCAGAGTGCTTTTTGCGATTCGGCGATGCGTCGCTTTAACTGACAACTGCGCGGTCGTGCGACGTGGCTCCCAAACAAATATGGCGTCCTTTTTCCCCCCACAAATAGAGATTTCTTTTGGTGGTATTTGATCATCTCTGCGGTTTTTATTTTTTGCGCTGTAAACAAAAATCGAGCGACTATTTTAAAAAATTTATTTTTTTACTTTTTGCTATAATAAATATCACCAAAAAATATATAAAAAAAACTTTTTTTTTCTCAGTTTAGGCCGATACGTATTTTTCTACCTATTTTTGGTAAAAAAATCACAATAAGCGTTTATCGATTGGTTTGCGCAAAATAGGGGATAGTTTTATGGCATTTGTATTAATATTTTTTTTTTAAACTAGTAATGGCAGCGAACAGCGATTTTTTTTTCAGGACTGCGACATTATGGCGGACACATAGGACACTTTTGACACCATTTTGGGACCATTGTCATTGCCAGCGATCAGTGCTATAAAAATGCACTGATTACTGTATAAATGGGACTGGCAGTGAAGGGGTTAACCTGTAGGGGGGCGCTCAAGGGGTTAAGTGTGTCCCAGGGAGTGATTCTAACTGTTAGGGGGCGTGGCTTGCCGTGACACGTCACTGATCGCTGCTTCCGATGAGAGGGAACAGACTATCAGTGACATGTCACTAGGAAGAACGGGGAGATGTTGTGTTTACACTGACATCTCCCCCTTCTTCAGCTCTGTGACCCGACCCTAACCCCCTAACCCTCTAACCCTTACCCCCTAACCCTAACCCCCTAACCCTCTAACCCTAACCCCCTAACCCCCAACTCTCTAACCCTTACCCCCTAACCCTAACCCCCTAACCCTTACCCCCTAACCCTAACCCCCTAACCCTAACCCCCTAACCCTAACCCCCTAACCCTCTAACCCTAACCCCCTAACTCTAACCCTCTAACCCTAACCCTCTAACCCTAACCTCTAACCCCCTAACCTTCTAACCCTAACCCCCATCCCTAACCCCCAGCCCTAACCCTCTAAACCTAACCCCTTATCCCTGACCCTAACCCCCAACCCTAACCCCCTAACCCTCTAACCCTAACCCCCAACCCTAACCCCCTAACTCTAACCTTCTAACCCTAACCCCCTAACCCTAACCCCCAACTCTCTAACCCCTACCCCCTAACCCTAACCCCCTAACCCTCTAACCCTAACCCCCAACCCTAACCCCCTAACTCTAACCTTCTAACCCTAACCCCCTAACCCTAACCCCCAACTCTCTAACCCCTACCCCCTAACCCTAACCCCCTAACCCTAACCCCCTAACCCTCTATCCCTAACCCCTAACCCTAACCCCCTAACCCTCTAACCCTAACCCCCTAACTCTAACCTTCTAACCCTAACCCCCCAGCCCTAACCCTCTAAACCTAACCCTCTAACCCTAACCCGTGTCATTCTGTCGACGTAAAAACGTATGCGGCGGTCGGCAAGCGGTTAAAAAGAGAGTTGGCTCCTGCATCTAAGAAGACAGCGATGGGTTCATTGAGTGCGCCACTAAACTTTTTTTTATTTTTTTTAAGATGAAATACTTTTTAACTCGATAAAAAATATTTGATTTAAAAAAAAAAAAGATGAAAAAAAAAAAGATGAAAAAAAACCTTTAATTTAAATATATTCTTAATTAGCCACATAGGAGCGGTGGCATCATCACCGTGCTGTACATGTGGGAGGGGCCCAGCAGACTCCACCCGCTACAGAAAACGACCAAAGTGGGCGGAGACAAGACCTGTCACCCTGCACAAGGAGAGAGAGAGTGAGCAGAGCTGTGGGCGGGACTTAGTAGGCTCCACCCACTACATCAAAAACGCAACACGGGTGCATTTTTGATGCATTCTTGCTTGGGTTTTTAATGCATTTCAACGGGAAGGTGCGTTTTTTTTAACTGGCGTAAAAATGCAGCAAACAGGATTTTAAACACTGCTGAAAAATGTGCCGATAATGACCGACAATTAATTAATATTAATTTCTTTATCGTGAATTCAAATTCATGATAATAATTAAAAAGTCGAACACATTACAATTATTTATATATAAAAAATATTTAAAAAAAAAACGTCAATTGCGTCATCCTTAATTTTCGGTTTAGGTCTTGGCCAATGGTGGCCGGTGATCCATTTTCTGGGGGGGGTAAAACAAAACCCGCTACCAACCACCACTCGCTAGCCAGCCAGCCCCGCACTTACCCCATCCAGGCTTCGGCGTCTCCCCCGTCTTCTCCTCCCGGCCAAGCTGGTCTCTTCTCTTCCCGGCCAATCCGGTCTTAGGACCCGTTTTCTGTCCTGATTGCCCGGGAGGAGAAGCAGGAAGATAATAGTGAATGTTGATTCGCTAATGTCTCAAGTGGGCGGGTTCGGGGGCGCAGTGCTCTGCGCCCCGAGCCCAACCTTTTTGAAGCCAATTGGATCTTCAGGCTCTAGTCATGTGCTTCACATAAAAAAAAAAAATCGTAGAACTCAATGCGTCCGGAGCCCCGCATGGAGATTAGGGGCCGGTGCCTCTGAGCCCAACCTTTTTGAAGCCAATTAGAGTCTCAGGCTCTAATCATGTGCTTCACGTACAAAAAAAACCTCAAAGAAATCTATGCGTCCGGCGTCCCACATGAAGATTAGGGGCTGGTGCCCCAGAGCCCAACCTTTTTGAAGCCAATTAGAGCCTCAGGCTCTAATCATTTGCTTCACATAAAAATAAAACTTGTAGAACTCTATGCGTCCGGAGCCCCGCATAGAGATTAGGGGCCGACTCCCCAGAGCCCAACCTTTTTGAAGATAATTTGAGTCTCAGGCTCTAATCATTTGCTTCACATAAAAAAAAAAATCATAGAACTCTATGCGTCCGGAGCCCCGCATCGAGATTAGGGGGGGTGGAGCCCCTGAGCCCAACCTTTTATAAGCCAATTAGAGCCTCAGGCTCTAATCATGTGCTTCACATCAAAATAAAACTCGTAGAACTCAATGCGTCCGGTGTCCCGCATGGAGATTAGGGGCCGGCGCCCCAGAGCCCAACCTTTTTGAAGCCATTTAGAGCCTCAGGCTCTAATCATGTGCTTCACATAAATAAAAAAACTTGTAGAATCCTATGCGTCCGGAGCCCCGCATAGAGACTAGGGGGGGCGGCGCCCCTGAGCCCAACCTTTTATAAGCCAATTAGAGCCTCAGGCTCTAATCATGTGCTTCACATAAAAAAAATCAACTCGTAGAAATCTATGCGTCCGGAGCCCCGCATGGAGACTAGGGGGGTGTTTCCCCTGCGCCCCTTATGGACCGGCCGCCGCTGGTTTCGGCACTGGAATTTTCATCTCAGTGCATCACTAGCGTGGACTTATTGTGTGCCTCCAGTAGAGGCAGGGGGTGCTCCCAGCCACCAGAAACGCACGGTACCATGCGATTTGGTGCGGCACAAAAATCGCGCCTGCAGCAAAATTTTGTGCGTTCCAGTGTGTTGGACAACCCATTAAAATCAATGGGCTACCAAAGATGGCGGGCAAAAAAAAATAAAAAATTGCGTCTAAATGCGAAATAAAAAAAAAAAGAGCGCAATGAGACGCGCCTTATGGTATGAACAAGTCATAAATCCCGCACGCCATTGTCAGTCTTTGCATTCCGAGTCCAGGAATCCTTGTCAGTCCCCGTAGAGCGGCGGCGGTGGCGGCGCCCCTGTCATCGCCGCCTCACCGCGGATATCAGCCCAGTGAAGGGATTAGCGATCGGCTCCCCTTTCAATAGGGCTCGACTGCATTTAAGTGGAATTACAAGACCCCGGTTTTTAGACGGCAGGTTTATCTACCGCCGACGCGGCCGTCGCTGTCGAGCCCTTGTTTTTTTTTTTTCTATACTGCCGCGTACTTATAGAGCACAGGGGTCAACGCGCGTCGCTGATATGTCAGCCCGTGAGCGCCATCAAAATAGGTTTAGGATTAATGGAAAGTGTAACGCATTACTCGCCGGGAGATTACGGCCCCGCGCTAAGCCCATCTGGTGGCTTTCATTTAATATTAGGCGGCGCACGGCGAGGAATGACTTGCCGGTGGCCCCGAAGGTCTATTAATGGTCAGCGGCGTCTCTCTGGGGGAGTAGAATGCCCCCCCCCCCTTCCCCCACACACACACCTCTCCGCTCGCTCCGGCCGTGCGCACTTATTTATTGTGATCTATGGAGGCGGGCGAACCCATTTGTTACGCCCCGCTGGGAACGGATCTGATTAAACGCGGAACAACATGACACGCGATAATACAACTTGTTTTAGCTTTTTTGATGCCCGGGTCAATAGAATTGTCAGCGCCTCGGATTTTTATGATTGGAATTTTGTTAAAGGATCTGGTCGTAAAAAAAAAAAATGCGCCGCCGCCGCCGATCGCTGTGTGATAAGGTGAAGGGGGGGGGGGGGTATGTTGTGGGATTTGCGGTGATTATGTTCTGCCAATTCAAAGCAAATACAGTGCCTTGAAAAAGTATTCATACCCCTTGAAATGTCCCACATTTTCTCATGTTACAACCAAAAACATAAATGTGATTTTATGTGATACACCAGGGGTCCTCAAACTTAATATACAAAGGGCCGGTTTACTCTCCTGGAAAATTAGGGGGGCCGGACTGTGGCCATAGGGAGTAGAAAAAGTTCCAGCCTCAGTTGGTGTAAACAATGCCCAATCTTTAGTGTCAGTGACAGGAATAATGCCCCACCGTTGGTGTCTTTGGTAGGAATTGTGCCCCATCACTGGTGTCATTGGGCCCCATTGTTGATGCCATTAGGGGGGAAATGTGCCCCATCTTTGGTGTCATTGGGAGTAATTGTACCCCATGTTGGTGTCATTGAAAGGAATGGCCCCCCATCATTGGTGTTATTTGGCCCCATTGTTGGTGTCATTGGAAGGAATGGTCCCCCATTGTTGGTGTCATTAGAAGTCCCCCATCATTATTGTTATTTGGCCCCATCTTTGGTGTCATTGGGTGGAATTGTGCCCAATATTTGGTATCATTGGGAGTAATTTGACCCCATGTTGGTGTCATTGGAAGTAATGGTCCCCCATCATTAGGTGTCATTGGTGTTAATTGGCCCCATTTTTGGTGTCATTGGAAGGAATGGTCCCCCATCATTTGGTGTCATTGGGACTAATTGTACCCCATGTTGGTGTCATTGGAAGGAATGGCCCCCCATCATTGGTGTTATTTAGCCCCATTGTTGGTGTCATTGGAAGGAATGGTCCCCCATTGTTGGTGTCATTAGAAGTCCCCCATTATTATTGTTATTTGGCCCCATCTTTGGTGTCATTGGGAGGAATTGTGCCCCATCGTTGGTGTCTTTGGGAGGAATTGTACCCCATGTTGGTATCATTGGAAGGAATGGTCCCCCATCATTGGTGTTATTGGGCCCCGTTGTTGGTGTCATTGGAAGGAATGGTCCCCCATTGTTGGTGTCATTAGAAGTCCCCCATCATTATTGTTATTTGGCCCCATCTTTGGTGTCATTGGGTGGAATTGTGCCCAATATTTGGTATCATTGGGAGTAATTTGACCCCATGTTGGTGTCATTGGAAGTAATGGTCCCCCATCATTTGGTGTCATTGGTGTTATTTGGCCCCATTGTTGGTGTCATTGAAAGGAATGGTCCCCCAGTAATTTGGTATCATTGGGAGTACTTGTACCCCATGTTGGTGTCATTGAAAGGAATGGTCCCCCATCATTGGTGTTATTGGGCCCCATTGTTGGTGTCATTGGGTAGAACTGTGCCACTTTGTTGGTGTCAGTGAATGAAATGGTGCCCCAAGGGCCAGGTAAAATCAAGAAAACGGCCAAATCCGGCCCCGGGGCCGCAGTTTGAAGACCATTGTGATAGACCAACACACAGTGTCACATAATTGTGAAGTGGAAGGAAAACGGAGAATGGTTTTAAATTTTTTTTTTTTACTAATAAATATGTGAAAAGTTTGGGGGGCATTCGCATTGCATTCGCTGGAGGGAATACATTTTTGAGGTCTGCTGTTGCCAGTGGAGGATCTACTGTTGCTGGGGGGGGGGGGGGGTTCATTTGTTTTTTGGGAAGGATTCACTGTTGCAGAATAGGTCTATTGATTCTGGCTGCTGAAAGGTCTTTTGTCGCTGGGGGATTTTATTTTGCATAGGGGTCTATTGCTGCTAGTGAAGATCTATTGTTACTGGGGGGTCAATTGTTGCTGGGGGAGAGATACTGTTGAGAAAGAGGTTTATGGATGATGGCTGCTGGAGGGTCTATTGATCCTGGCTTCTGGGGGGATCTATTGTTACTGGAGGAGTCTTATTTTGGTTGGGGGTCAGTATTTTTCTGGGCAGGATCTACTGTTTAGGGAGAGGTCTATTAACTCTGGCTACTGAAGCGTTTATTGATTCTAGCAGCTGGGAGATCTGTTGTTGCTGTCAGAGGTCTATTGTTGCTGTGGTGGTACTATGTTGAGGGGGGTTCATTGTTGCTGGGAAGGTCTATTGTTGTGGGGAGGATCTATTGTTGCAGGGGGGGGACTTATGTTGCTGGAGAGGTCTATTGTTTTGGGAGGTGTATTGTTGCTGTTGGGGGATCTGTTGTTGCTGGGGTGGGGTCAATTGTTTCTGGGAGAGAACTGCTGTTGAGGGAGAGGTCTATAGATGCTGGCTGCTGGGAGATCTGTTGTTGCTGTCAGGGGTTTATTGTTATTGGTGTTGGATTTTTGGTGTGGGTAGATCGTATTTTGCTGGAGAGGAGGTCTATTGTTGGTGTGGAGGATCTATTGTTACTGGGGGGTGTATTGTTACTGGCTGTGGGGATGTATTTTAGGACTTTTCTTATTATCATTAACAAATTCAATACACATTACTTATCACCACAAAATGATACTTGGTTCCGTATTCTCTAAAAGGGGTGGTCCAGGAAGGTGGGTAGTGGGTAAAAACAAGGGATGGTCCTCGGAGGTGGGTAGGGGGCGGGAACCAAGGGACGGTCCTGGGAGGTGAGTAGGGGGTGGAAACAAGTATTGGTCCTTGGAGGTGGGTAGGGGCGGAACCAAGGGATGGTCCTCGGAGGTGTGTAGGGGACGGAACCAAGGGATGGTCCTGGGAGATGTGTAGGGGTGGAACCAAGGGACGGTCCTCGGAGGTGGGTAGGGGGTGGAACCAAGGAATGGTCCTCAGAGGTGGGTAGGGGGCGGAACCAAGGGACGGTTCTCAGAGGTGGGTAGGCAGAGGCAGCTCTCTAATTAGGCATATTAGGTGGTCGCCTTAGGCCTCGCCCCCACAGGGGCCTCGTGGCTGCCTAATTTGCCTATTTGAATTGGTTGGAGAAAATTCTATAAATGGTGAACTCATAGTTCATAGGATTTAAAACTCTTAATATATTGAATTTATACAGTTATTTTTTATCGTTTGAATTATTTTTCCCATTATGGATGTGAATGGGGCCTCATGTCTCAGATTTGCCTAAGGCCTCACAAATTCTAGAGCCGCCTCTGTGGGTAGGGGTGTAACCAAGGGACGGTCCTTGGAGGTGCGTAGGGGTGTAACCAAGGGACGGTCCTCGGAGGTGGGTAGGGGGTGGAAACAAGGGACGGTCCTCAGAGGTGGGTAGGGGTGGAACCAAGGGACTGTGCTCAGAGGTGGGTAGGGGTGGAACCAAGGGATGGTCCTCAGAGGTGGTTAGGGGGGGGTGGAACGAAGACATGGTCCTCAGAGGCGGGTAGGGGGTGGAACCAAGGGACGGACCTCAGGGGTGGGTGGGGGGGAACCAAGGGATGATCCTCAGAGCTGGGTGGGGGGGTGGAACCAAGGATTGGTCCTCAAAGGTGGGTATGGGGTAGAACCAAGGGACAGTTCTCAGAGGTGGGTAGGGGGTGGAACCAAGTGATGGTGCTCGGAGGTAAGTAGGGAGGAGAAACCAAGGGATGGTCCTTGGAGGTGGGTAGGCGGGTGGAACCAAGGGATGGTCCTCAGAGGTGGGTAGGGAGGTGGAACCAAGGGACAGTCCTTGGAGGTCGGTGGGGGGGTGGAACCAAGGGATGGTCCTCAGAGGTGGGTAGGGAGGTGGAACCAAGGGACGGTCCTTGGAGGTGGGTAGGGAGGTGGAACCAAGGGACGGTCCTTGGAGGTGGGTAGGGGGTGGAACCAAGGGACAGTCCACGGAGGTGGGTAGGGGCAGAGACAGGGGGTGACTGAGAAGGGGGGAGTTCCTGCACTATTCTCTAAGAAAAAAAGACCTGCCCCCAGGTAACACGACAGCAAAAAGAGTGGACTTTAAGGCCCTCATGACACACATGTGCATCCATGGATGGTTGAGTTTTCGGTGCTGGGACCATGTAACTGAGCTGTGGGTCTCAAGCCTAAAACGGACCTGACAACATTCACATAATAATAAGCGCGTTGTCACATTACAGAGGTGTCTGTAAATACTGTACTATAGAATTGAATATTTTTTTTATGATGACTTGATCATGTGATCACTACTATTACCTCTGAGCTCACACACTGCCACCTAGAGTTCACCAGGAGAACTGCAGGGGAGGCGGTCGGGCAGACAATCGGGGCCCCTGTAGATTATGGATGTGGCAGCGGCATTGTGTTCTCCTCCATGTACAATAGATCCATACACAGACACATATCTGTAAGACAGGCTCAGCGGGGAACGCGGCGTCTTGAGAGCAGGCCGGGGAATTTCTCTCGATAAAATATGAAGCGGAAAGGTTACATACTGATTATCTGTGACAGAGCAGGGGAAGGCATCCATCCTGCCACATACGTCGCCGCGTATCGCTGCGCCTGGCTTTAACCCTTCGCTGCGACCACCTTATAATGAGCGGAGGATGGGAAGAGAACACCTAGGAATGAGTTATGAGCTGAGCACCGCCAACGCGGGGAGGGAAAGGCCAATGCATGCGCTGCCTGCCTCCCGGGTGCCAGCTGCCTTTATTTATCAGACGACACAAGCAGGTTTATGAAAGTTTTCCCTTCTATGGAGATTCCTTCTCCTGACTTCTGTCCCTCCGACCACCGAGGAGGACGTAGGATGGACAGCCAGAGACGGGGACCAATATGGCACCACCAGATCCATGTGCACAGTATCACTGCTCATGTTCTGTATCTGAGGCGCACAGTATCACTTCCCTTGTTCCCTGTGTTGGGTGCACAGTATCACTTCCTTTGTTCCCTGTGTTGGGTGCACAGTATCACTTCCTTGTTCCCTGTGTTGGGTGCACAGTATCACTTCCTTGTTCCCTGTGTTGGGTGCACAGTATCACTTCCTTGTTCCCTGTGTTGGGTGCACACTATCACTTCCCTTGTTCCCTGTGTTGGGCGCACAGTATAGCTTCCTTGTTCCCTGTGTTGGGTGCACAGTATCACTTCCCTTGTTTCCTGTGTTGGGTGCACAGTATCACTTCTCTTGTTCCCTGTGTTGGGTGCACAGTATCACTTCCTTTGTTTCCTGTGTTGGGTGCACAGTATCACTTCCTTTGTTTCCTGTGTTGGGTCCACAGTATCACTTCCTTTGTTCCCTGTGTTGGGTGCACAGTATCACTTCCCTTGTTCCCTGTGTTGGGTGCACAGTATCACTTCCTTGTTCCCTGTGTTGGGTGCACAGTATCACTTCCTTTGTTTCCTGTGTTGGGTCCACAGTATCACTTCCTTTGTTCCCTGTGTTGGGTGCACAGTATCACTTCCTTGTTCCCTATGTTGGGCACACAGTATCACTTCCTTGTTCCCTGTGTTGGGCACACAGTATCACTTCCTTGTTCCCTGTGTTGGGTGCACAGTATCACTTCCTTGTTCCCTATGTTGGGCACACAGAATCACTTCCTTGTTCCCTGTGTTGGGTGCACAGTATCACTTCCTTGTTCCCTGTGTTGGGTGCACAGTATCACTTTCTTTGTTTCCTGTGTTGGGTCCACAGTATCACTTCCTTTGTTCCCTGTGTTGGGTGCACAGTATCACTTCCTTGTTCCCTATGTTGGGCACACAGTATCACTTCCTTGTTCCCTGTGTTGGGTGCACAGTATCACTTCCTTGTTCCCTATGTTGGGCACACAGTATCACTTCCTTGTTCCCTGTGTTGGGCGCACAGTATCACTTCCCTTGTTCCCTGTGTTGGGTGCACAGTATCACTTCCTTGTTCCCTGTGTTGGGTGCACAGTATCACTTCCTTTGTTTCCTGTGTTGGGTCCACAGTATCACTTCCTTTGTTCCCTGTGTTGGGTGCACAGTATCACTTCCTTGTTCCCTATGTTGGGCACACAGTATCACTTCCTTGTTCCCTGTGTTGGGCACACAGTATCACTTCCTTGTTCCCTGTGTTGGGTGCACAGTATCACTTCCTTGTTCCCTATGTTGGGCACACAGAATCACTTCCTTGTTCCCTGTGTTGGGTGCACAGTATCACTTCCTTGTTCCCTGTGTTGGGTGCACAGTATCACTTCCTTTGTTTCCTGTGTTGGGTCCACAGTATCACTTCCTTTGTTCCCTGTGTTGGGTGCACAGTATCACTTCCTTGTTCCCTATGTTGGGCACACAGTATCACTTCCTTGTTCCCTGTGTTGGGTGCACAGTATCACTTCCTTGTTCCCTATGTTGGGCACACAGTATCACTTCCTTGTTCCCTGTGTTGGGCGCACAGTATCACTTCCCTTGTTCCCTGTGTTGGGTGCACACTATCACTTCCCTTGTTCCCTGTGTTGGGCGCACAGTATCACTTCCTTGTTCTCTTTGTTGGGTGCACACTATCACTTCCCTTGTTCCCTGTGTTGGGCGCACAGTATCACTTCCCTTGTTTCCTGTGTTGGATGCACAGTATCACTTCCTTGTTCCCTGTGTTGGGTGCACAGTATCACTTCCTTGTTCCCTGTGTTGGGTGCACAGTATCACTTCCCTTGTTCCCTGTGTTGGGTGCACACTATCACTTCCCTTGTTCCCTGTGTTGGGCGCACAGTATCACTTCCTTGTTCCCTTTGTTGGGTGCACACTATCACTTCCCTTGTTCCCTGTGTTGGGCGCACAGTATCACTTCTCTTGTTCCCTGTGTTGGGTGCACAGTATCACTTCCCTTGTTTCCTGTGTTGGGTGCACAGTATCACTTCCCTTGTTTCCTGTGTTGGATGCACAGTATCACTTCCCTTGTTCCCTGTGTTGGGCGCACAGTATCACTTCTCTTGTTCCCTGTGTTGGGTGCACAGTATCACTTCCCTTGTTTCCTGTGTTGGATGCACAGTATCACTTCCCTTGTTCCCTGTGTTGGGCGCACAGTATCACTTCTCTTGTTCCCTGTGTTGGGTGCACAGTATCACTTCCCTTGTTTCCTGTGTTGGATGCACAGTATCACTTCCCTTGTTTCCTGTGTTGGTTGCACAGTGTCACTTCCTTTGCTCCCTGTGTTGGGTGCACAGTATCACTTCCCTTGTTTCCTGTGTTGGGTGCACAGTATCACTTCCCTTGTTCCCTGTGTTGGGTGCACAGTATCACTTCCCTTGTTTCCTGTGTTGGGTGCACAGTATCACTTCCCTTGTTTCCTGTGTTGGATGCACAGTATCATTTCCTTGTTCCCTGTGTTGGGTGCACAGTATCACTTCCCTTGTTTCCTTTGTTGGGTGCACAGTATCACTTCCCTTGTTCCCTGTGTTGGGTGCACAGTATCATTTCCTTGTTCCCTGTGTTGGGTGCACAGTATCACTTCCCTTGTTCCCTGTGTTGGGTGCACAGTATCACTTCCTTGTTCCCTGTGTTGGGTGCACAGTATCACTTCCCTTGTTTCCTGTGTTGGATGCACAGTATCACTTCCTTGTTCCCTGTGTTGGGTGCACAGTATCACTTCCTTGTTCCCTGTGTTGGATGCACAGTATCACTTCCTTTGTTCCCTGTGTTGGGTGCACAGTATCACTTCTCTTGTTCCCTGTGTTGGGTGCACAGTGTCACTTCCCTTGTTCCCTGTGTTGGGTGCACAGTATCACTTCCTTGTTCCCTGTGTTGGGTGCACAGTATCACTTCCCTTGTTCCCTGTGTTGGGTGCACAGTATCACTTCCTTGTTCCCTGTGTTGGGTGCACAGTATCACTTCCCTTGTTCCCTGTGTTGGGTGCACAGTATCACTTCCCTTGTTCCCTGTGTTGGGTGCACAGTATCACTTCCCTTGCTCCCTGTGTTGGGTGCACAGTATCACTTCCCTGGTGTGGAGTGTCATGCTCGCCCCCTCCCTTGGACTACAGGAGATTAAGGACGCACTCTACATTACATATAGAAAGGAGCTGTGTGTTAGTGGGCTTCCTGACTCTCCTGTAGTCCAAGGGAGGGGGCGAGCATGACACTCCACACCAGGGAGAAAGCCTCGCATTACTGTGTGGAGTTACAGACAGAAGAACAGGAAGTGAGGATTTCTCAGAAGAAATAGGGCCATTTTAAAGCAAAATGGAAGAATGAGGTAAGTGAAGGAGGACTGCACTAAGGTAAAGGAAGATATTTAGGAAAAACATTTTTTACCTTTACAACCCCTTTAAGTTTGGATCTGCAGCTTCCTCGTTGATCTGATAGACGTCATTAATTAGCGAAATGTTATTTTCTAGAGACACATCGGACAAGTACTAATTTATTTTCATTTACATAGCGGCGTGTCTATCGACAGAGAACCCTCTTAATGCCGTTTTCATCAATAGCGGCCTATTGACCATCGCCGCCGCCGCGGTGTGCGGATGACCCCGCTCTCTGCCATGAAAATCCGATTCCCTCCAACTTAACCTGTAATTTACCCATCACGCCGCACTGAACGCCTGTAATTGCAGCGGTCCCGATCGCACGCCGCGTGCAGCGCTGAGACTAAGTGCAGGACCTTTTACTCGAATAAAAACTGCTAATAGAAAAATGGGGAGGCGCTTCGGAATGGGAGAAGTTTTGACATCAATAGATCCATCTCATTACCGTGTTTATCTACTTTCCTGGCAGCAGGGGGCGCAGTTTACATGCAGTGTGGGTACTGCCTCTCTCTTATGGTTGTAAACACTCACAGACCACTTTTACCTGCAGGTAAGGCTAGATTAAGGCTTACCTGAAGGTTTAGAAGATATTTGCAAAAAAGGCACTGATGTCTTCGGCGCCTGAGCGTGCCGTTTCTAACCGCGATCGTGCCGTGACTGACGGCTCCCGCGCGCATGCACCAGTCACAGCATGTGATAAAGAGCCACTCTGATTGGCTCTTTACCCTGATCCTTGATCAGCTGTGTCGACTTGTCAGTCTGACCCGCCGCATCTCAGATCATGATAAGGAGCCTCTGTTGGTGGCTTCTTACCACGTGATCAGCTGTGACCAATCACAGCTGATCATCGCGTGAACCGATTGGCTCTCCCTGTCAGAGGGGGGGGTCTGTGCTGATAATCAGCACATTGATTATCAGCACAGCCCTATCAGATATACTTCTAAGCTGCCAATCCGTGCCCAGTCAGTGCCCCATCATAACCCCCTGCCAGTGCCCAAAAAAGTGCCATATAGGAAATATACAGAAATATACAGAAATATACAAGAAATGTACAGGAAATATACAGGAAATATACAGAAATATACAGGAACTATACAAGAAATGTACAGGAACTATACAGGAAATATACAGGAAAATATACAGGAACTATACAGGAAAATATACAGGAACTATACAGGAAATATACAGGAAAATATACAGGAAATATAAAGGAACTATACAGGAACTATACAGAAATATACAGGAAATATACAGAAATATACAGGAACTATACAGGAAATATACAGGAATATACAGGAACTATACAGGAAATATACAAAAAAATACAGAAATATACAAGAACTATACAGGAAATATACAAGAAATATACAGGAAGTATACAGGAAGTATACAGGAATTATACAGGAAACATACAGGAAATATACAGGAACTTTACAGGAAATATACAGGAACTATACAGGAACTATCCAGAAATATACAGGAAATATACAGAAAATATACAGGAACTATACAGGAAATATAAAGGAACTATACAGGAAATATACAGGAGATATACAGGAAATATATGGAAAATATACAGGAAATATACAGGAAATATACAGGAAATATATAGGAAATATACAGAAACTATACAGAAACTATACAGGAAATATACAGAAAATATACAGGAAATATACAGGAAATATAAAGGAACTATACAGGAAATATACAGAAATATACAGGAAATATACAGGAACTATACAGGAAATATACAGGAATATACAGGAAATATACAGGAAATATACAGGAAATATACAGGAAATATATAGGAAATATACAGAAACTATACAGAAACTATACAGGAAATATACAGAAAATATACAGGAAATATACAGGAAATATAAAGGAACTATACAGGAAATATACAGGAAATATACAGGAACTATACAGGAAATATACAGGAATATACAGGAACTATACAGGAAATATACAGAAAAAATACAGAAATATACAAGAACTATACAGGAAATATACAAGAAATATACAGGAAGTATACAGGAATTATACAGGAAACATACAGGAAATATACAGGAAATATACAGGAACTATACAGGATCTATACAGGATCTATACAGGAACTATACAGGAAATATACAAAAAAAATACAGAATATACAGGAACTATACAAGAAATATACAGAAATATACAGAAAATATACAGGAAATATACAGGAACTATACAGGAAGTATACAGAGAATATACAGGATCTATACAGGAACTATACAGGAACTATACAGAAAATATACAGGAACTATACAGGAAATATACAAAAAAAATACAGAAATATACAGGAACTATACAGGAAATATACAGGAACTATACAAGAAATATACAGAAATATACAGAAAATATACAGGAAATATACAAGAACTATACAGGAAGTATACAGAGAATATACAGGAAATATACAGAGAAAGTACAGGAAATGTACAGGAATGTACAGAAATATACAGGAAATATACAGAAAATTTACAGGAAATATACAGAAATATACAGCAAATATACAGGAAATATACGGTAAATATACAGGAAATATACAGGAAAATATACAGGAAATATAAAGGAAATATACAGGAACTATACAGGAAATATACAGGAAATATACAGGAAATATACAGTAAATGTACAGGAAATATACGGTAAATATACAGGAAATATACAGAAATATACAGAAATATACAGGAAATATACAGAAACTATACAGGAAATATACGGTAAATATACAGGAAATATACAGAAATATACAGAAATATACAGGAAATATACAGAAACTATACAGGAACTATACAGAAAATATACAGGAACTATACAGGAATATACAGGAAATATACAGAGAATACAGGAACAGAAATATATACAGAAATATACAGAAATATACAGGGAAATATACAGAAATATACAGGAAATATACAGGAAATATACAGGAAATATACATAACAGATATATATACAGAAATATACAGAAATATATACAGGAAATATATACAGAAATATACAGGAAATATATATACAGAAATATATACAGGAAATATACAGAAATATACATATATATACAGGAACTATACAGGAAATATATACAGGAAATATACAGGAAATATATACAGGAAATATACAGGAAATATACAGAAATATATACAGGAAATATACAGGAAATATACAGGGAAATATACAGAAATATATACAGGAAATATACAGGAAATATACAGAAATATACAGGAAATATGGAAATATACAGGAAATATACAGAAAATACAGGAAATATACAGGAAATATACAGGAAATATATATATATACAGAAATATACAGGAAATATACAGGAAATATACAGAAATATACAGGAAATATACAGAAATATACAGGAAATATACATAAAATATACAGGAAATATACATAAAATATACAGGAAATATACATAAAATATACAGGAAATATACAGGAAATATACGGTAAATATACAGGAAATATACGGTAAATATACAGAAAATATACAGGAAATATACAGAAAATATACAGGAAATATACAGGAAATATACAGGAAATATACAGGAAATATACAGGAAATATACAGGAAATATACAGGAAATATACAGAAAATATACAGGAAATATACAGAAAATATACAGGAAGTATACAGAGAATATACAGGAAATATACAGAGAATGTACAGGAAATATACAGAAAATATACAGGAAATATACAGGAAATATACAGGAAATATACAGGAAATATACAGGAAATATACAGAAAATATACAGGAAATATACATAAAATATACAGGAAATATACATAAAATATACAGGAAATATACATAAAATATACAGGAAATATACAGGAAATATATACAGGAAATAAATATACAGGAAATATACAGTAAATATACAGAAAATATACAGGAAATATACAGGAAATATACAGGAAATATACAGGAAATATACAGGAAATATACATAGGAAATATACAGGAAATATACAGAAAATATACAGGAAATATACAGGAAATATACAGGAAATATACAGAAAATATACAGGAAATATACAGGAAATATACAGGAAATATACAGGAAGTATACAGAGAATATACAGGAAATATATTGGAAATATACAGGAAATATACAGAAAATATACAGGAAATATACAGAAATATACAGGAAATATACAGTAAATATACAGTAAATATATAGGAAATATACAGGAAATATCCAGAAGGTCAGGTCAGGTGCCGTAGCTTCGAGAACTTTCCTAAACTTTCCCTGGGGCCGGTGGTTCTCGTCTTCCAGAATATGACAGTCTTCTTCTGATCCAGCCGGAAGAGAATGAACTTTAATACATTCAAAATAGAGACGGGAATTTATAATGGAGATAAAAAGCAGAATTACCCTTATCATTCTTCCCAGCCGAAAGATACACCAGAGACACGTGTGACTGCTTATCTATCAGATTCTTGTGTACGATTTTTTAAGTTTTCATTAAAACATTATAGCGGTGCCGTATCTCAACCCAACGCGTGATTTTATACGGCAAACAGGAAAGTCAGACCTTGAATTACCGGCTTCCGCACTTGGGGGAGGGCGGCCGGGAATATTTAAGGAGGTTTTTTGGTATGCAGAAATCTGCTGAGTGGATTTCCCCCCCCCCCCCTTCCTTCCGTTTCGCATTGTGGATGTAACACAAATAGTCCGTTCCGTCAGTGCAAGGTTCAGCAAGCCATTATAATGGTCCATAAACCGCTCGTGAATCCGTACCGGCAGTAAAAATCGGAATATATTCCCATGGTTGATGTCGCCGGCGTCGCTGTTTATGGTAATCCGGGCCGTATTAAGTTGAGTGGAGGGGGTCGGGGGCGGGAGACTTTTTTTTTTTGCCTTTTCGTGCATTTAACTAACCCAGAAAACTTTCCGGTTCGTACAGCAGTTTAGAACTTATACTTCTACATTTTTCATTTCATTTGAACGATAGCGCTGGTCCAGGGAGGGCGGCGCGGGTATGTGTATTTAAAGGTGAAGATTCATTTTCTATTTTCCCTGCCCTGCTTCCTCCCTCATCAACATGCTATTGATATTTAAATAAGACCAAATTTTGGGTCGTCACTAAGACCAGTGGCGCCTGGTGCTCCATTTTTTTTTGGGGGGGCGCAAACAAATGGAGAAGAAAAAAAAAACTTCAAGCGCATCCACTATACCCATAAATTGCCACCACTGTGCTCATCAAACGCAGCTACTGTACCCATCAATTGCTGCCAGTGTGCCCATCAGTTGCTGCCATTGTGCCCCATCAATTGCCGCCAGTGTGCCCCATCAATTGCCGTCAGTATGCCCCATCAATTTCTGCCAGTGTGCCCCATCAATTGCCGCCAGTATGCCCCATCAATTTCTGCCAGTGTGCCCCATCAATTGCCGCCAGTATGCCCCCATCAATTGCTGCTAGTGTGCCCCATCAATTGCCGCCAGTGTGCCCCATCAATTGCCGCCAGTGTGCCCCATCAATTGCCGCCAGTATGCCCCATCAATTTCTGCTAGTGTGCCCCATCAATTGCGGCCAGTATGCCCCATCAATTTCTGCTAGTGTGCCCCATCAATTGCCGCCAGTGTGCCCCATTAATTTCCGTTACTGTGCCCTCTCAAATGCTGCCAGTTTGCCCCATCAATTGCCGCCAGTGTGCCCCATCAATTGCAGCCAGTATGCCCCATCAATTGCTGCTAGTGTGCCCCATCAATTGCCGCCAGTGTGCCCCATCAATTGCCGCCAGTGTGCCCCATCAATTGCCGCCAGTATGCCCCATCAATTTCTGCTAGTGTGCCCCATCAATTGCGGCCAGTATGCCCCATCAATTTCTGCTAGTGTGCCCCATCAATTGCCGCCAGTGTGCCCCATTAATTTCCGCTACTGTGCCCTCTCAAATGCTGCCAGTGTGCCACCCCACTTGGCACGTTCCTGTCTCAATGGTGTCCTCCACGCTCTCATGTCTTCTCCCTCTTCCCGTCCTCTGCTATGATTGGATGCCTGATAGGCGTCCAATCACAGTGCCTGTCACTTATAGGGTGTTAGGGTGTCTCCATCCATAGAAGAGTAGAGGTATAAAGATGTTATAATGGAGGACCACCAGAATGCCACATCATTGGGTGAATAGAGTAACAGAAAGCCACTAGAGATCAGACCTAGTCATCTATAGTCCCAAGATGTCATACAAGATAATCATAACCTCCTTCACTATGGTCAAAAAACAAGATAAAAGAAGAAGACAAGAAGGAAGATGGTGTTATGGAGGACCTAGGCTATTTAGAACACAAGGATGTACCATGGAGAACCAGACCCTCACATCACCAGCTGTGAAAAGTCACCAGAAGATGGACAGAACCCCATTGTGGTTCTCCTACATTTTAGAAGTCACCACCAAGATTACGGAACTATTGACTAGAGACAGAGAGGTTCCTATACAGCAGGGGTCTCCAAATTTTCTAAACAAAGGGCTGGATTACTGTCCTCCAAACTTTAAGGGGATCAAACTTTGGCCATCAGGAGTACAAAATCCCCCATCATTGGTGTCATTGGACCCCATCATTGGTGTTATTGGGAGAAATTTTGCCCCATCACTGGGGGGAATTCTGCCCCATCATTGGTGTCATTGGGAGGAATTTTGCCCCATCATTGGTATCATTGGACCCCATCATTGGTGTCATTGGGAGGAATTCTGCCCCATCATTGGGAGGAATTTTTCCCATCATTGGGGTCATTGGGAGGAATTAGAGCAGGGGTTTCCAAACTTTCTAAACAAAGGGTTGGATTACTGTCCTCCAGACTTTAAGGGGATCGAACTTTGGCCATCAGGAGTACAAAATCCCCCATCATTGGTGTCATTGGACCCCATCATTGGTGTTATTGGGAGAAATTCTGCCCCATCACTGGGAGGAATTCTGCCCCATCACTGGTGTCATTGGGAGGAATTCTACCCCATCATTGGGAGGAATTCTGCCCCATCATTGGTGTCATTGGGAGAAATTCTGCCCCATCACTGGGAGGAATTTTGCCCCATCATTGGTGTCATTGGGAGGAATTCTGCCCCACCATTGGGTGGAATTCAGTCCCATTATTGGTGTCATTGGGAGAAATTCTGCCCCATCACTGGGAGGAATTCTGCCCCAATATTGGTGTCATTGGGAGGAATTCTGCCCCATCATTGGAAGGAATTCTGCCCCATCATTGGTGTCATTGGGAGGAATCTGCCCCATCATTGGGAGGAATGCTGCCCCATCATTGGGAGGAATTCTGCCTCATCATTGGGAGGAATTCTGCTCATCATTGGGAGGAATTCTGCCTCATCATTGGGAGGAATGATGCCCCATCATTGGGAGGAATTCTGCCTCCTCATTGGTAGGAATTCTGCCTCATCATTGGGAGGAATTCTGCCCCATCATTGGGAGGAATCTGCCTCATCATTGGGAGGAATTCTGCCCCATCATTGGGAGGAATTCTGCCCCATCATTGGGAGGAATTCTGCCCCATCATTGGGAGGAATTCTGCCCCATCATTGGGAGGAATTCTGCCCCATCATTGGGAGGAATTCTGCCTCATCATTGGGAGGAATTCTGCCTCATAATTGGGAGGCATTCTGCCCATCATTGGTGTCATTGGGAGGAATTCTGCCCCATCATTGGGAGGCATTCTGCCCCATCATTGGGGGGCATTCTGCCCTTCATTGGTGCCAATGAATTAAAAAGCACCCCAAGGGCCGGAATAAAATCAAGCAACGGGCCGTGTCTGGCCCCCGGGCCGCAGTTTGGAAACCGCTGCTATAGAGTGTCAGGATGTTCCAATAGGGCAGTAGAGGTACAAAGACATCATAATAGAGGTCCACCAGACTGTCACATCAACAGATGGATCCAGTAACAGAAACCCCTAGACATATGTCCCAGGCCTCACAACATCCCTCGCCATGATCAGACGTGAAAAAGGCGTAAAACTGCTATTAAAAAATAAAACAAAAGAGGAGGAAGATGGCGTTACGCAGCAGCTGCACTATTTATTAGAACAGATGGATGTACAAAGATGTTTTGATGAAGAATTAGCCCCTCACATTACCAAGGTTGTGTAAAAGTCACCAGGAGACGGATAGCGCCCCATTATGGTTCCCCTACACGTTGCGCCCTCTCCAAACGCCATTGATATGAGGATATATTAAAACCCAAAGGCTCAATGTGCACAAACATTACATTGGATTTGATTTACTAAAAGCAAATAGACTATGAATTCCGCAAGTGCAGTTGCCTCAGAGCTTAGTAAATGAGGTGAAGCCCCGCTGACTTCCATCGTCCAATCATGTGCAAGCAAAAAAAGGTAGTAGTGCTGCACCTTTGCTGTTCGCTTGCTGACATTAGGTGTCCTAAAGGGCTGGTAGGAAGCCGGCAGTAAGTCAATTTATATATGTTCAGCATCATTCAATCTGCAAGACTGAAGATATTCTGTGAGTCATGGACCTGCCCCTGAGGAAGCCTCACCATAGTGTCCTAAACTCACACACATTAATGCAGAGAGTTATGCTGATGTCATCACACCAGGTCCACTTTCTGCATCATTGGGGACCCAATTCACCATCTGTAAAAATGAGCACCACACTGTCACCTCCCAGCGCCATTCAACCTGCAAGATATCCTGTGAGTGCATAGTGTTATGGACCCGCCCCTGAGGATGCCTCACCAAGGTGCCTTGCACTCACATATATTTATGCAATGAGTGGTGCTATTGGGTTGAGGTCAGGACTCTGTGCAGGCCAATCAAGTTCCTCCACCCCAAACTCTTTCACCCATGTCTTTATGGACCTTGCTTTGTGCACTGGTTGCGCAGTAATGTTGGAACAGGAAGGGGCTGTCCTCAAACTGTTCCCACAACGTTGCGAGTATGAAATTGTCCAAAATGTCTTGCTATGCTGACGCCTTAAGAGTACTTTATCCAGACCGGCCCACTTTAATTCAATAAAATGCTGCCCCCCCTAAAAAAAATAAAAAAATAAACCACGCCTACACAAAAGGCCCCCACATCAATTATTGTATATAATAAGAGGGTGAGAGAGAGAGAGGGAGTGAGAGAGAGGGGGAAGTGAGAGAGAGGGGGAAGTGTGAGAGAGGGGGGTTGAGGAAAAGGGTGTGAGAGGGGATGGGTGACAGAGAGGGGTGAGTGTAAGAGGGAGGGAGTGAGTGTAAGGGTCAGGAAGTGAATGAGAGAGAGGACAGTGAGAGTGGGGAGGGGCAGAGAAACAGAGAGGGCTGAGACACGGGGGGGGGGGGGGGGTAAGAGACACAGGGACTGAGAGACAGAGGGGGGCTGAGAGACAGGGATGGGGCTCAAAGACAAAGGGGAGCGGAGAGACAGAGAAAGGCTGAGAGACAGAGGGGGGTCTGAGAGACAGAGGGGGGCTGAGAGACAGAAGGGAGATCTGAGAGACAGAGGTGGGGACTGAGAGACAGATGGGCTGAGAGACAGAGGGGGGCTGGGAGACAGAGGGGGGTCTGAGAGACAGAGTAGAGGGGACTGAGAAACAGGGGGGCTTGGAGACAGAGTGGGGCTGAGAGAAAGAGGGGAGGGCTGAGAAAGACAACATAGCACCATCCCTATCTGCAGTCCCTCCTCTGCCCCCCTGCTGTCTGTCGGGTACCTGATGACAAGCAGGGGCAGCGCCTCCCTCTTGATCTAGGGGGTGCTCTTGCTGCTCTGCTCCTTCCAGCGTCTCCTTGGCAGCCTCCACCTCCTGCATCTTCTCTTGCTCCGGGCCCCCAGTCAGCCTGTCCTCATCCCTGAACCGCACGGTTCTTGGAGCAGAGAGGAGGTGGAGGAATCAAGATTCTAAGAGTGCCGGGGTGGCCGCGCCTGCTCCTCTTTGCCTCTTCAGTGGTCAGGGAGGGTGGTGGAGCTCTTTTCCCTCCTGGGCTCTCACATCTAACTGCCCTCCTCGCTGGCCACTTTCCCCGAATTCCCGCCACTGTTAGCTGCCACCGAACTCTGCATAAAAAACGGCCAACTGAGCCATCGGCCCACCGGGAAACTCCCGGTAGTCCCCATGGCCAGTACATGCCTGCTTCTCGAAGAATGGCCAAAGATTCCTATAGACACGCTCCTTAACCTTGTGGACGGCCTTCCTAGAGGAGTTAAAGCTGTTAAAGCGGCAAAGGGCAGGGCCAACTCAATATTGGACCCTACGGACTAAGACTGGGATGTCTTGTGATGGGCACATCTTTGGAAAGTGACCGGCTCTCTTTAAACCTGTTATATAGACGATATGACTTCATCGGATTTTGCAAGGTCTCCCCGCCTAAGTGAAGTTAGATATCATTTTCCTGCTAATGGCAAATAAAGTTTGTCAGGTTCGGTACGCCTCTGGAATTAGGTCAGGGAGTGTTGAGCGAAGTTTTTTTCTGCTGCGTTTTCCTGATTGACTCAGCAGAAGTGAGCCGCCCGTTAACTTTGTGACACGGAGTGTTGACAGGGTGATAATGAGATTAACGACATCCCTCGTCTTGATTAAGAACAACGCCGAGCAGTGTGATGGCTAGTTTCAGACGTCTCAGCACTATACCGAGGTGAAAAAGTGAAGACCGTTGGGGCCGAGGAAAGAAATCGAAAAAAAAAAAAAAGCATTAGAGACGGCAATAAATGGACAGGGGGGTAAATATCATATGAGGGCCGATCAGTGCCGATCCTGACCTCCCTGGGGCCCTAAGCAAAATGACATGTCACATTAAGGTTGAGAAGCCTGGGGGGGGGGGGGGGGGGGGGGGCACTATGCAAGCCGCTTAGGGATTACTGGAGGCCCCGCCTGGTGAGAAGTCATTTTTTGGTCCCTCACCTCGCTTCTCAACTCGCTGGCTGCATGGGAGAAGAGGTAAGAAGTCAGCACCCCCCTGCTTCTCACTTTAATGTAAGATGTCATTTCCGACAGCAGAACACACTACAGTCACTACATGTCACGTTAAAGAATAAAGTTGAGAAGCAGGGGGGTGCTGACTTCTTACCTCTTCTCCGATGCAGCCAGCGAGTTGAGAAGCGGGGTGAGAGACCTAAAATTACTTCTCACCAGACGGGGCCTCCAGTAATTTGGGGGGCCCTCTGCAGCTTTGCGGGGCCCTAAGCGGCATGCATAGTGAGCCTATAGGGCGGATCGGCCCTGGGGCCGATTAGAGGGCCTTTTTTCGATGGTCGGGGACTTCTCATGTCTCTTTTACAACTTTCAGGCAATAATGAAAATATTGCCCTTTGTCACATCGTCCTCTACACCGCAAGTTATGATTTGTGATTGACTTTTGCTTAGAAATGCTTTTAAATAATTTTATTTCTCACACTGCAGTGCTCTGTGCTGGCAAAGCTGAGTAACAGCCACACCCCTCAGGCCAGGGCTGGACTGGGACAAAAATGTGGCCCTGGACTTCATCCAGACCGGCCCAGGGCACAACACATCAGGGTACAGTGCACATCAGGGCACAGTACAGAGCTCAGCACATCAGGGCACAGTACATCAGGGTACAGGGCACAGCACATCAGGGCACGGGGCACATCAGGGCACGGGGCACATCAGGGCACGGTACAGAGCTCAGCACATCAGGGCACAGCACATCAGGGTACAGGGCACAGCACATCAGGGTACAGGGCACAACACATCTGGGCACGGGGCACATCAGGGCACGGTACAGAGCTCAGCACATCAGGGCACGGGGCACATCAGGGCACGGTACAGAGCTCAGCACATCAGGGCACAGCACATCAGGGTACAGGGCACTGCACATCAGGGTACAAGGCACAACACATCTGGGCACGGGGCACATCAGGGCACAGCACATCAGGGTACAGGGCACAACACATCAGGGCACGGTACAGAGCTCAGCACATCAGGGCACTGCACATCAGGGTACAAGGCACAACACATCTGGGCACGGGGCACATCAGGGCACGGTACAGAGCTCAGCACATCAGGGCACAGGGCACATCAGGGCACATGGCACAGCAGGAAACAGGGCACACAGCACATTAGGGCACAGGGCACATTATAGTGCACATCTTCTTGTCTATCCCAGATGATGTCACAAGTAAATGGGAATGGACGAGAAGAGAGGAGGGGCCGCCGGGGAGCAGCTTGAGTGCCGTGAAAGGAGAGAGAACATATTACACACACTTCCTGCGCTACTCTGCATGCTTGCAAAATCTGGTTCTACCCGTCAAGCGCCAGCTGTCACCGATTGACGGGTAGATCGCCGCGGACCTCCGACCGGCCCACTGAATCTCCCTGTAGTCCCGATGGCCAGTCCATCCCTGCCTCAGACTCACAAAGGCTAATGTAGCACCCTCCTAGTTAGGCTGCTAGCTAAATATCGTTTTTGGCTCTTTCTGTAATCAGGGGAGCAGTGATTGTTTAGTCTGGTCTGTTTAGGGCATCACAGGCTGGGAGTTTGATTGCTTCCCCCTGCCTTAGGAAGAAGTTTCTGGAGCTTAGAGAATTGAAATGACCAGCCGATCCATGTCTTCTGGGATCCCTCGGCGGCTGTCTCGGCTCCTCCCCGCATCAGCTTACCCTCTTATGGGAAGCTGTCTACCAAGGGGGCTAGCTTGCGGGCACGCTCCCGTGATACAGTTGGCGGACATAGACGCCGATTGCATCACTCAGTCCCGCCCTACAGCACGCTGCGTCATTGATTTGATTGACAGCAGCAGGAGCCAATGTCTGCGCTGCTATCGATCATCCAATGAATGAGCCGAGAAGAGCCGAGAAGCCCGGCCAGAAGCCAGCGCGTTCACGACATGGGTCTTTCGAGGGCTCAGGTAGGTAACCAGGGGGGAGGGGGTTGCTGGGGGGCTGCTATTCGCCGGATGTTTTTTCACCTTAATGCATAGAATGCATTAGTATTGCCAAATGCTTGAATTGCAGGTGACCACCAGAGAGAAAACCTAACCAAAATACATCGGAATGTGAAAGTCACATCAACAAGAACCAATGATTGGGATACAAATTTAGAAAAAAATTGCAAATCTATTTAAAAACGTCCACTGTAAGTATACAATTGTTTGACGTTGGCTAAGCCAGCATTGTGTGTGGCTCATGATAATGTGGCCACTAGATGGAGCTCCTCTGCAGCTGTCTGTAGCTGTTGAGAGATCAATATGTTGTTCATTGTCTTCTAGAGAGACACACAGAGACAGGAATGTGATGTATGGAAATTCTACCAATAAGCTTCTCTTCTCTGGTCTCTTTTGGACTTTTAAATATGCCATTGAAAGCAATTAAAAAAATGATAATTATATATATATAAATTATGCAGAGAGAGAGAGAGAGTGAATTATAAATAATATAAATAAACAGATATATAAAGGGAATAATAAAAAGAAAGAAAGAAATATAAATAAATATATATATATATACACACACACACAGTGGCGGTGCGTCCATAAGGGGCGCACAGGCGCCGCCCTCTCTCTCCAGCCACCCCCTCTATCACCAATAGATAGATTCACGCACTGCATGAATCTATCCATGGCCACCGCTGCCACCCCTTATTCAGGTGCCCGGCTCCTTTTTGGCGCCTGAATTACAACGGCGGGGGTGTTTTTGAAGCACCCGATTAAAGCCATGGGCTCTAGTAGGAGTCAAAAAAGGTGAACAGCAGGCTCCATGCTTGGGGCTCGCAGTTCACCCAGCTGTGTTAGAAAAGTGTCCTAACACTGAACCACCTCTCCGCCAATCAGGTGCTTGGGTCTGATACCCGTCACCTGATTGGCTGAAACGACAGGCGCTGTGATTGGACGCCGCCTACCAGGCATTCAATCATAGGAGAGGACGGAAGAAGACATGGAGGAGTATGGACGCCCAGCGATTAAAATTAAAGCTGTCACAGCGGGCAAAGCTGGCCTGACACACCCCAGTGTGTGTCACCCCGGGGCTGACTGCCCCCCTCTGCCTCAGCACCCGCCCAGGCTTGGCCTGCACCTGCCACCGCTCTTGCAATCCGGGGACAGATCCAGGGACAGACAGGCTCAATCCGGGAACTGTCCCTGGGATGTCTGGTCACCCTACCGTAGGACAAAAATTGGTGTCAGTAGGACAAAGATTGATGTCAATAGATCAGTGGTTCCTGTCAATAGTTTTTACAATATTATTTGTTATTATTGTTTTACAATTTTGTTAGGAACCTGGTTGGGGGGGCTTTGGTAAGATATCAGGGGTTGATGTCTCACTTTTGAGACAAAATAGGAAGTGAGGACAGAGATTCCCCAGTCCCTTTCTCTGCAGCCTCAGCTGCACTGGGCAGTGAATGAATGGGAAGTGCTCCGTGCTGGACGGCTTCCTGTTTATTCACAAACTGAACAGTCCAGTTATGAATGAACACAGTGAGTGATCGGTACTGGGAGGAGGCTGGGGGGTATTGGCGGGCAGCAGGGGGAGTCTGCGCCGCACTGGGTGATTAGGCTGCGCCCTGGCACACCCTGTGCACACACCTATGTCTAGGCCCCTGCGGTTGGGGGACTAGATGAACGTTAGGCTCTTACCATACATGAAGGGATGGGGTGGACCCAAATTACATTTTTATAAAAAGACTAGAGTTCATAAGACCAGAGGTAAGGACCATGCTCAGGATCTTCATGTTATGAATAGTGATGACCAGGAAGCAGCAACTTGATCCCAACATTTGGAAGTCGGTAACTCGTAAGACCCCCAGCCGGAGCTCCACCAGGAGAAATGAGATATAGGATTCTCGTTTCACAGGAAATTTCAGCTTGTAGGTTCTGGTGATGGAACTGCAGCTCTTTTCCTGTTCGGCCTCCGCTGCGCAAGTAACAAACGTCAAATCACGAGGCCTTTGCCATTCATCACATAATCTAGTCTGTGAATAGATAGGCATTATCAGCAATCTGCTATTGATCGGCAGCGTCTGCGGCCATTGTTCATCCGAGGGCCGGGAGTGGCAGCTGGAATTAATAAATGAAGCAGAACAGTGCATAACAATCACTTCACCAAACTACTTCTCCAAAACTTTTCACCACGTTCTAAAACTTCATGAGTGAGCCATCAGCTAAAAAAAAAAATCACAGTTTCTGGAATGGGCTACAAGGCCACCGCCAAGCAGCTTGGGTGAGAGGGTGACAACAATTGGTACAGTGGCGGTGCATCCATAGAGGGCGCAGGAGCGCGGCCCCCCCTCTCTCTCCTGCACCGCCGCTGAATACAATACACAGATTCATGCATTGCATGAATCTATGTATTGTTGCTACCGCCCACTATTCAGATGGCCGGCCCCCTGGTGAGCGCCGGCCATCTGAATAACGGCAGCTGGTTGGCTTTGGAAGTGCCTATCAGAGGGCACAGTGGCTATTATTGATTGGCACAGTGATTACAATTGATTATTGATGGGCACAGTGATGACAATTGATGGCACAGTGGCTGCATTTGATGGCATGGCGTTTGGCATGGCACAGTGGTGACAATTGATGGGCACAGTGGTGACAATGGGCACAGTGGTGACAATTGATGGGCACAGTGGCGATAAATAATAGCACAGTGGCTGCGTTTGATAGCATGGCACAGTGGCTGCATTTGATGGCATGGCACAGTGGCGACAATTGATGGCACAGTGGCGACAATTGATGGCACAGTGGCGACAATTGATGGCACAGTGGCTGCATTTTATGGCACAGTGGCTGCATTTGATGGGCACATTGGCTGCCTTTGACGGGCACAGTGGTTGCGTTTGATGGGCACAGTGGCTGCGTTTAATGGGCACAGTGGCTGCAATCGATGGGCACAGTGAAGCTGCAATTGATTTTTTTTTTTCGTTTGTTTGCGCCCCCCAAAAAAATTTGAGCAACAGCCGCCACTGAATTGTTGCGATTATTCACAAATAGAAGAAACACAAAATAACTGTCAGTCTCCCTCAGTCTGGGGCTCCATACAAGATCTCACCTCGTGGAGTTTCAATAATTATGAGAACGGTGAGTATTCTGCCCAGAACTACACCGGAGAATCTTGTAAATGATCTCAAGGCATCTGGGACCAGAGTCACCAAGAAAACTATTGGTAACACACTACACCGTGAAGGACTGAAATCCTGCAGCATCCGCAATGTCCCCCCGCTCAAGAAATCACATTTACAACCCGTCTGAAGTTTTCTAATGAACATCTGAATGATTCAGAGGAGAACTGGGGGAAAGTGTTGTGGTCAGATGAGACCAAAACCAGCTCTTTGGCATCAACTCAACTTGAGGAGGAATGCTGCCTATGACCCCAAGAACACTATCCCCACCGTCACACATGGAGAACACAATGCCCACCGTCAAAAATGGAGGTGGAAACATTATGCTTTGGGGGTGTTTCTCTGCTAGAGGGACAGGACAACTTCACCCCATCAAAGGGACAATGGACGGGGCCATGCACCGTCAAATCTTGGGTGAGAACCTCCTTCCCTCAGCCAGGGCGTTGAAAATCGGTCATGGATGGGTGTTCCAGTATGACAATGACCCAAAACATCCCGCCAAGGCAACAAAGGAGTGGCTAAAGAAGAAGCACATTAAGGTCCTGGAGCGGCCTAGCCAGTCTCCAGACCTTAATCCCATATTTCTCCATAAGGGATTGGTCATTCGATTAATAAGGGGTTTCTCCATAAGGGATTGGTCATTGGATTAATTAGGGGGGTTCACTATAAGGGATTGGTCATATGATTAATGAGGGGGTTCTCTATAAGGGATTGGTAATTGGATTAATTTGGGGGTTCACTATAACGGATTGGTCATTGGATTAATTGGTGAGGGATTTCTATAAACAGATGGTCATTGGATTAATGAGGGGGTTCACTATAAGGGATTGGTCATTGGATTAATAGGGGGGGGTGTTCTCTATAAACAGATGGTCATTGGATTAATGAGGGGGTTCACTATAAGGGACTAGTCATTGGATTAATGAGGGGTTCATTAATAAGGAATTGGTCATTGGATTAATGAGGGGGTTCTTTATAAGGGATTGGTCATTGGATTAATGAGGGGGTTCACTATAATGGATTAGTCATTGGATTAATGGGGGGGTTCTCTATAAAGCATTGATCATTGGATTAATGAGGGGGTTCTCTAGAAAGGATTGATCATTGGATTAGTAAAATGTTTCTCTATAAGGGATTGGTAATTGGATTAATTTGGGGGTTCACTATAAGGGATTGGTTATTGGTTTAATGAGGGGGTTCTCTATAAGGTATTGGTCATTGGATTAATGAGGGGGTTCTCTGTAAGGGATTAGTCATTGGATTAATGAGGGGGGGGGGGGTTCTCTGTAAATAGTTGGTCATTTGATTAATGAGGGGTTTCTCTATAAGGGATTGGTCATTTGATTAATGAGGGGTTTCTCTATAAGGGATTGGTCATTGGATTAATCGGGGGGGGGGGGGGGGTTCTCTATAAGGGTTTGGACACAGGATTAATGAGGGGGTTCTCTATAAAGTATTGGTCATTGGATTAATTTGGGGGTTCTCTAGAAAGGATTGATCATTGGATTAATGAGGGAGTTTACTTTAAGCGATTGGTCATTGGATTAATGAGGGGTTCTCTATAAGGTATTGGTCATTGGATTAATGGGGGGGTTCTCTATAAAGGATTGATCATTGGATTAATAAGGGGGTTCTCTATAAGGAATTGGTCATTGGATTATTGAGGGCTTTTCTTTAAGAGAATGGTCATTGGATTCATTTGGGGGTTCTCTATAAAGGATTGGTTATTGGTTTAATGAGGGGGTTCTCTATAAGGGATTGGTCATTGGATTAATGAGGGGGTTCTCTATAGGAAATCGGTCATAGGATCAATGAGGGGTTCTTGATAAGGGGATTGGTCATTGGGTTAATGAAGTGGTTATCCATAAGAGATTGGTCATAGGAATAACAAGGGGGGTTTTCCAGTAGGAATTGGCCGTAGGAGTAATCAGATGGCTCCCCATTGGGGAATGGTTATAGAATGAATAAAGAGTTGAACATAGGGGAATGATCATGTGATTAAGAAGGGGGTATGTTGTAGGGGACTGGTCATTGGATTAATGAAGGTGTTCCCTATAGGGGATTAATCATAGGATTTAATGAGGGGGGTCAGACATAAGGGATTGGTCAAAGGGCTAATGAGGACAGTCTCATTATCAGATTGGTCATAGGATTAATAAGGGGGTTTTCCACAAGCGATTGCTCATGGGTTAACGAGGATGGTTCCCTATGGGGGATTATTCATAGAAGAGTTAGGGTTAACGAGGGGGTTCTCCACAAGGTATAGGGTTAACGAGGGGGTTCTCCACAAGATATAGTGTTAATGAGGGGGTTCTCCACAAGAGATAGGGTTAATGAGGGGGTTCTCCACAAGAGATAGGCTTAATGAGGGGGTTCTCCACAAGAGGTAGGGTTAATGAGGGGGTTCTCCACAAGAGATAGGGCTTATGAGGGGGTTCTCCACAAGAGATAGGGTTAATGAGGGGGTTCTCCACAAGAGATAGGGTTAATTAGGGGGTTCTCCACAAGAGATAGGGTTAATGAGGGGGTTCTCCACAAGAGATAGGGTTAATGAGGGGGTTCTCCACAAGAGATAGGGTTAATTAGGGGGTTCTCCACAAGAGATAGGGTTAATGAGGGGGTTCTCCACAAGAGATAGGGTTAATGAGGGGGTTCTCCACAAGAGATAGGGTTAATAAGGGGGTTCTCCACAAGAGATAGGGTTAATGAGGGGGTTCTCCACAAGAGATAGGGTTAATTATTGGGTTCTCCACAAGAGATAGAATTAATGAGGGCCTTCTCCACAAGAGATAGGGTTAATGAGGGGGTTCTCTATAAGGGATTGGTCATTGGATTAATGAGGGGGTTCTCTATAGGAAATCGGTCATAGGATCAATGAGGGGTTCTTGATAAGGGGATTGGTCATTGGGTTAATGAAGTGGTTATCCATAAGAGATTGGTCATAGGAATAACAAGGGGGGTTTTCCAGTAGGAATTGGCCGTAGGAGTAATCAGATGGCTCCCCATTGGGGAATGGTTATAGAATGAATGAAGAGTTCAACATAGGGGAATGATCATGTGATTAAGAAGGGGGTATGTTGTAGGGGACTGGTCATTGGATTAATGAAGGTGTTCCCTATAGGGGATTAATCATAGGATTTAATGAGGGGGGTCAGACATAAGGGATTGGTCAAAGGGCTAATGAGGACAGTCTCATTATCAGATTGGTCATAGGATTAATAAGGGGGTTTTCCACAAGCGATTGCTCATAGGGTTAACGAGGATGTTCCCTATGGGGGATTATTCATAGAAGAGTTAGGGTTAACGAGGGGGTTCTCCACAAGGTATAGGGTTAACGAGGGGGTTCTCCACAAGATATAGTGTTAATGAGGGGGTTCTCCACAAGAGATAGGGTTAATGAGGGGGTTCTCCACAAGAGATAGGCTTAATGAGGGGGTTCTCCACAAGAGGTAGGGTTAATGAGGGGGTTCTCCACAAGAGATAGGCTTAATGAGGGGGTTCTCCACAAGAGGTAGGGTTAATGAGGGGGTTCTCCACAAGAGATAGGGCTTATGAGGGGGTTCTCCACAAGAGATAGGGTTAATGAGGGGGTTTTCCACAAGAGATAGGGTTAATGAGGGGGTTCTCCACAAGAGATAGGGTTAATTAGGGGGTTCTCCACAAGAGATAGGGTTAATGAGGGGGTTCTCCACAAGAGATAGGGTTAATGAGGGGGTTCTCCACAAGAGATAGGGTTAATTAGGGGGTTCTCCACAAGAGATAGGGTTAATGAGGGGGTTCTCCACAAGAGATAGGGTTAATTATTGGGTTCTCCACAAGAGATAGAATTAATGAGGGCCTTCTCCACAAGAGATAGAATGAGGGGGTTCTCCACAAGAGGTGGGTTAGGGGGGTTCTCCACAAGAGATAGGCCTAATGAGGGGGTTCTCCACAAGAGGTAGGGTTAATGGGGGGTTCTCCACAAGAGATAGGCCTAATGAGGGGGTTCTCCACAAGAGATAGGGTTAATGAGGGGGTTCTCCACAAGAGATAGGGTTAATGAGGGGGTTCTCCACAAGAGATAGGGTTAATGAGGGGGTTCTCCACAAGAGATAGGGTTAATGAGGGGGTTCTCCACAAGAGATAGGCCTAATGAGGGGGTTCTCCACAAGAGATAGGGTTAATGAGGGGGTTCTCCACAAGAGATAGGGTTAATGAGGGGGTTCTCCACAAGAGATAGGGTTAATGAGGTGGTTCTCCACAAGAGATAGGGTTAATGAGGGGGTTCTCCACAAGAGATAGGGTTAATGAGGGGGTTCTCCACAAGAGATATGGTTAATTATTGGGTTCTCCACAAGAGATAGAATTAATGAGGGCCTTCTCCACAAGAGATAGGGTTAATGAAGGGGTTCTCCACAAGAGGTAGGGTTAATGAGGGGGTTCTCCACAAGAGATAGGCCTAATGAGGGGGTTCTCCACAAGAGATAGGGTTAATGAGGGGGTTCTCCACAAGAGATAGGGGGTTAATGATAGGGTTAATGAGGGGGTTCTCCACAAGAGATAGCCTTAATGAGGGGGTTCTCCACAAGAGATAGGGTTAATGAGGGGGTTCTCCACAAGAGATAGGGTTAATGAGGGGGTTCTCCACAAGAGATAGGGTTAATGAGGGGGTTCTCCACAAGAGATAGGCCTAATGAGGGGGTTCTCCACAAGAGATAGGGTTAATGAGGGGGTTCTCCACAAGAGATAGGGTTAATGAGGGGGTTCTCCACAAGAGATAGGGTTAATGAGGTGGTTCTCCACAAGAGATAGGGTTAATGAGGGGGTTCTCCACAAGAGATAGGGTTAATGAGGGGGTTCTCCACAAGAGATATGGTTAATTATTGGGTTCTCCACAAGAGATAGAATTAATGAGGGCCTTCTCCACAAGAGATAGGGTTAATGAAGGGGTTCTCCACAAGAGGTAGGGTTAATGAGGGGGTTCTCCACAAGAGATAGGCCTAATGAGGGGGTTCTCCACAAGAGATAGGGTTAATGAGGGGGTTCTCCACAAGAGATAGGGTTAATGAGGGGGTTCTCCACAAGAGATAGGCCTAATGAGGGGGTTCTCCACAAGAGATAGGGGGGGGGTTACATAAGAGGGGGTTCTCCACAAGAGATAGGGTTAATGAGGGGGTTCTCCACAAGAGATAGGGTTAATGAGGGGGTTCTCCACAAGAGATAGGGTTAATGAGGGGGTTCTCCATTAGCAATTGTTCATAAGAGTAATGAGAGGGTTCCCCATAAGGCATTGGTCATAGAATTAATGATGGGGTTCTCTGTATGGGATTAGTCATAGGAATAATGAGCAGGGTCTCAATACCGGACTGGTCATAGGATTAATGAGGAGATCCTCCATAAGTGATTGGCCCTCATTTGTGTCCGGAGTTCTCCTTCAGCAGATATACCAATAAATACATATCACAGAACATCCCCTTTAACTGATTGCTAAAAGCTGCAGGAGGAAATTTCCTCATGTCCCTTGTCCCCAGCCACCCATCCACCCGGCCCACCGCCGATCGCCGGCTCCGTCCTTATGCCGGGTAATTTCCTTAATTGTGCGTTTGACTTGTTAGACTGGAATGTAAGTGAGGCGAATTTTCCAAGTGCTTTGTGGGGAGTACGGCACACTTGGCCCTGTCACTTTTAATTGCCCTACTATGAATAAGCTGCCTTTAAAAAATCCTTAATTAATTGCCAGAGAATGGCCACCGTTCTCAAAGTGCAGAGGAGCAATAAAGGTTTCCAGCGATATAAAAAATTTGAGTTAGGGAATTGGAGTTAATGTGTTTGAGGTTCAATATTCTCAGGTGCCGAGATATGAACGCCGCGCTGACTGAATGACAAAACATTTTACCGTTTTCACAAAAAAGGCGACGGGCCCGTAATGCGGACGGGGAAGGAGAGTTTGGATGGCGGTGTCATGGCTGCCTGGGAGGAGGACGTCTGACTTCAAACCCTTGGTGACTCCCGGTGTTTGCCTGAAATCCCTCCGCTCCTCCGTCCTCGCATTCCCCTCTTCTATTTCTGCCGCAGTCCTCTGCGTAAATGGATAGAGAAAGCTTTGTGAAACCAGCAGTCTCTGACTATCTTCTTCACCATGTCCACAGTTTCTGACCATCTTCTGTACAATGCCCGCAGTCTCTGACCATCTCCTGTACAATGTCTACAGTCTCTGACCATCTCCTGTACAATGCCCGCAGTCTCTGACCATCTCCTGTACAATGCCCGCAGTCTCTGACCATCTCCTGTACTGTGTCTGCAGTCTCTGACCATCTCCTGTACAATGCCCGCAGTCTCTGACTATCTCCTGTACAATGTCTACAGTCTCTGACCATCTCCTGTACAATGCCTGCAGTCTCTGGCCATCTCTTGTACAATGTCCACAGTCTCTGACCATCTCCTGTACAATGCCCGCAGTCTCTGACGATCTCCTGTACAATGCCCGCAGTCTCTGACCATCTCCTGTACCATGTTTGCAGTCTCTAACCATCTCCTGTACAATGCCCACAACCTCAGACCATCTCCTGTACCAAGCCTGCAGTCTCTGACCATCTCCTGTACCATGTCTGCAGTGTCTGACCATCTCCTGTACCATGCCTGCAGCCTTTGATCATATCTTGTACCATATCTGCAGTTTCTAACCATCTCCTGTACAATGCCCACAGCCTCTGACCATCTCCTGTTCAATGCCAGCAATCTCTGACCATCTCCTGTACCATGCCTGCAGTCTCTGACCATCTCCTGTACCATGTCTGCAGCCTTTGATCATCTCCTGTACCATATCTGCAGTTTCTAACCATCTCCTGTACAATGCCCATGGCCTCTGACCATCTCCTGTTCAATGCCAGCAGTCTCTGAGCATCTACTGTACCATGTCTGCAGTCTCTGATCATCTCCTGTACCATGCCCGCAGTCGCTGATCATCTCCTGTACCATGTCCACAGTCTCTGACCATCTCCTGTACCATGCCCGCAGTCCCTGATCACCTCTTGTACCATGTCTGCAGTCTCTGACCATCTCCTGTACCATGCCCACATTCTCTAATCATCTCCTGTTCCATGCCCGCAGTCTCTGACCATCTCCTGTACCATACCCACAGTCTCTGATCATCTCCTGTACCATGCCTGCAGTCTCTGACCATCTCCTGTACCATGCCCACAGTCTCTGATCATCTCCTGTACTATACCCACAGTCTCGGATCATCTCCTGTACCATGCCCACAGTCCCTGATCATCTCCTGTACCATGCCTGCAGTCTCTGACCATCTCCTGTACCATGCCTGCAGTCTCTGATCATCTCCTGTACCATGCCTGCAGTCTCTGATCATCTCCTGTACCATTCCTGCAGTCTCTGATCATCTACTGTACCATGCCCACAGTCCCTGATCATCTCCTGTACCATGCCTGCAGTCTCTGATCATCTCCTGTACCATGCCTGCAGTCTCTGATCATCTCCTGTACCATGCCTGCAGTCTCTGATCATCTCCTGTACCATGCCTGCAGTCTCTGATCATCTCCTGTACCATGCCCACAGTCCCTGATCATCTCCTGTACCATGCCTGCAGTCTCTGATCATCTCCTGTACCATGCCTGCAGTCTCTGATCATCTCCTGTACCATTCCTGCAGTCTCTGATCATCTACTGTACCATGCCCACAGTCTCTGATATTTCCAAATGACCGAATTTGTTGAAATTTGATAAAAATCGTATTTGTAACGAAAAGGAATTGCACATGTCTAATCAAGTTGTTATGGGAAAAGTTCTGCTTTTAGCAACGGATGAGCTTGACACTTTTTTTCAGTTGCCCTTGACGAAGGTCCGGTGCACATGACCGTTGGCGCCGGACTTTCCTGTGTCTTGAACTTATCTACCAATTACAAACAGCCTTGTGTTATTTTTTTTTTTATCCTTTGCTGAGGACACAACAGGATTCCATGCATTTCCTTACGCACTTTTAAAAATAAATAAAAAATCCACTTCCAATGATAGGAAAAGATTTCTGCGCTACTTTCAGTGCAATCTCTAAATCCAAAGACGGTAATAGAAAGTATCACGTCTTTACTACCATCCTCTCCTAATTCAGATATTTTCTACGGATCCGGTGACGACGAATTACATTAAAATTAAAGGGATCATTGTGTTTGATGACGGATGGACGCTGTCCAGATTGGTGACTGCCATTCATTTAGCTCCCACCGTAATATTACCTGAGACTCTCGAAATCCCATTTAATAGTCGGGAAATCGGACATAACGCGTCGGCTCATCTCGGACGTACTAAACAAGGTGATAAATCGCAACGGTTTAATTTACTTTCCCTTCTTTCGGTCCGGGGGTAAAAACCAAATTACACCTCAAAGTCGTCATTAACAAAAATTCATCTTACTCGTCCATTTGAGACGCGGCGAGTTTAATGAATGATTATTGAGCCGTGACATGGGGATGAGTGAAGACCGCATTATGCTCAGGTCAGGCAAAGTATGTTTTAAGGGAAGAGATTACACGCCGGGACTCTTAAGTGCAGCGCTATTACTGCCTGTTAACTGCGGGAGGGCAGTTGTCTCTGGGAGACGTACAATGTAATAGATGGCTCTGTCAGGAAATGCAGTGTTTGTTTCTTGGCAGCATTTGCAGTCACGCATGCACAGGATGATCGTGTTTCTCCATTTTTCCCCAGGATTAAATGCCTATGGCCCCCCCCCCCCCATTAAAAAAAAAAAAACAAGTCTTCTGCAGTATTTAATTAAAAGTACAGTTGTCTCTTAATCTTTACGAAAAGTTCTACAAATACCTGTTGATCCTATGGGGGCGTGGCTATTAGCATTGTAGGGTGGCAACGATGCTGCACCGCTCCTGCAGTCAGAGCAGAGTTGCCACTCTTATGTGAGCTGTGCTTGCTTGCATTGCAGCGGGAGGAGAAGATTTTATGGGGCATGGCTATTAGCATTGTAGGGTGGCAATGATACTGCACTGCTCTGCTCCTGCAATCAGAGAAGAGTTGCCACTCTTATGTGAGCTGTGCTTGCTTGCACTGCAGTGGGAGGAGAAGATGTTACAGGGGCATGGCTATTAGCATTGTAGGGTGGCAATGATACTGCACTGCTCCTGCAATCAGAGAAGAGTTGTCACTCTTATGTGAGCTGTACTTGCGTGCACTGCAGTGGGAGGAGAAGATGTTACAGGAGTGTGGCTATTAGCATTGTAGGGTGGCAACAATGCTGCACCGCTCATGCAGTCAGAGCAGAGTTGCCACTGTCATGTAGGCTGTGCTTGCTTGCACTGCAGTGAGAGGAGACGATGTTACGGGGTGTGGCTATTAGCATTGTAGGGTGGCAACGATACTGCACCACTCCTGCAGTCAGAGCAGAGTTGCCACTCTCATGTAGGCTGTGCTTGCTTGCACTGCAGTGGGAGGAGAAGATGTTACAGGGGCATGGCTATTGTCTCTCTGGGAGACGTACAATGTAATAGATGTCTCTGTCAGAAAATGCAGTGCTTGTTTCTTGGCAGCATTTGTTTTGCAGTCACGCATGCACAGGATGATCGTGTTTCTCCATTTTTCCCCCGGGATTAAATGGTTATGCCCCCCCCCCCCATTAAAAAAAGTCTTCTGCAGTATTTATTAAAAGTACAGTTGTCTCTTAATCTTTACGAAAAGTCCTACAAATACCTATTGATCCTACGGGGGCGTGGCTGTTTGTAGTCAGAGCAGAGTTGCCACTCTCATGTAGGCTGTGCTTGGTTGCACTGCAGTGGGAGGAGAAGATGTTACAGCGGCGTGGCTCCTCCAGAGTTACCATGGACCTCCCCTGACCTGTCTGGTGTGTTCCTTGGCCTTCATGATGCTGTTTGTTCACTAAGGTCCTCTAAGGTCCTCTAACAAGCCTCTGAGGGCTTCACAGAACAGCTGTATTTATACTGAGATAAAATTACACACAGGTGGACTCTATTTACTAATTAGGTGACTTCTGAAGGCAATTGGTTCCCCTAGATTTTAGTTAGAGGTATCAGAGTATTGTGTGGGCTGAATACAAATGTACCCCCCACACTTTTCACATATGTATTTGTAAGAAAATTTAAAAAAACAAGTTATAATTTTCCTTCCACTTTACAATTATGTGTCACTTTGTGTTGGTCTATCACATAAAATCCCAATAAAATACATTTACATTTTTGGTTGTAACATGACAAAATGTGGGAAATTTACAGATCTTTGTAAAATTATTTCACATTATTGTTCTGTTTGTATTAATAATTAACAACCTTGCTTTTTGTTGTGTTTTTCTTTTTTTAAATTCCAAACTCGTTTTTTGCAAAAAAAAAACATTGGCCCAGATTCAGAGAGCGATTACGCCTGTCTAACTGGTGTTAGACAGGAGTAATTTCAAATTTCGTGCGCCGTATCACTAGTTTGAATCCTCAAACCATGATACGGCGGCTTCGGGCTTCGATCCGAGAGGCTTACGTCTTCGTAAGCCTTCGGATCTACGTTGCGATATTTTTGCGGCCGCTGGGTGGAGTCCGCGTCGTTTTCACCGTCGGGGTATGCAAATTAGTTTTTACGGCGATCCACGAAGGTACGAGTGTCCTTCGCAATCGCCTACGTCATTTTCTGGCTACGTAATGTTAGAGCAGCTTTTTGCTGGTCTAACAGTGCGTAACCCATGTTAAGTATGGCCGTCATTCCCGCGTCAAATTAAATTTTTTTTTTTTAACGTAACTCGTTCGGGAATAGGAATGTACGTAAACTACGCTACTACGACGTAACGACGTGATTTCGCGCAATGCACGGCGGGAAATTTGGGAACGGAGCATGCGCAGTTCGATCGCCGCGGGAACGCGCCTATTTTAAATGCTTCACGCCCCCTAATCGCGTAGATGGATTGCGCCGGGAGAAATACACTACGCCGCCGTCGTTTACTGGACAAAATCTACCTGGATTCCACGTAGAGCCAGGTAAAATACGGCGGCGTAGTGTATTTGGGAAACGCTACGATAATATAATTCTATGTGAATCTGGCCCATTGTTTCCAATGTTTTTTTTATATTTTTTTGCATTTTTTTTTTTAAAAAAAATGAAATTTTTTAAAATGTTTTTTCCTTTTGCAATTTTTTTTAAATATGTTTTTCGATTTTTTTAAATATTTTTTTCCAATTAAAAAAAAATATTTTTAACAATGTTGCTTTGTTTTTTTCATTTATAGGAGATGTTCTGACAAGGCTGCACCGAGAACAGGACAGGACAGTTGGCTTAGAATTCTCTCTTGTTCCTGATGCCATATAATGGCGGTGTATATACCGGTGTCTCTTCTCTTGTCGGTAGGACTGACGCACGCGGTCGAGCGTACTTTTTTTTTTAAAGCGACCCGTAACGCTCTGTGGCTGTGTAAGTAACAGGATAAAATAAGGCAGCTCTGTCCGGCGCTGTCACACAATAGGGCAGGACGCATTTCTGCGCTGGTTTCGGTGACCGCAGTAACCCCGGCGCCTGGCCTGGCAGAGCGGAGGAGTGTTGGAGCCCCTGTTACATGTATTAAGCCAATGGTTTCGGGGCCCCCAGGGCACTTAGGAACCTGTGTTTCCCAGTGAACTGTGTCTTTTTGAAACTCACAAGCCTGACGGGGTTGACGTGTCCCCAGCCGATACACTGACATGCCACATTACTTTGTGTGACGTGACACTTTGACAAAAAGGGACGCGACGCTTCAGTCTGATGTGTGAAGGCTGCAGATTTGAGGAGATGTTTTCAGAATAATAACACTAAACTCCCAGGATTTTATGCAGCCTACCTGCTCCCGGCTTTTCCTTTTTTTTCCTCCCTGGGCCTCACCTGTGACAGAGCGTAAAAAAAAAAAGCTTGAGCAATTCTGAGCAGAGCCGCCGAGGATCGGGAGGTGGTACTTCTTAGTTCCTAGAAGAGCAGCTGAACTACATTCATCATAAATAAAATAGTATTAAACCCAGGGTTGTCATTAGAAACAGGGCCCCATATAGTCTACCTGACAGACCCCCGCAATAACAAAAGTTGAAATTTTAATACAATTTTTAAAAATATTTAAAATAATTTTTTTGCAAATTAAAAAATATTTTTTTTGCTAATTTTACAATTATTTTTTGCAATTTTTACAAATATGTTTCCCATTTTTTTTAAATAGTTATTTCCATTTTTTTTAAATATTATTTTTGCAATTTAAAAAAAAAAAATGTTTCCAATTTAAAAAAAATGTTTTTGCAGTATTTTAAAATATTTTCTTCCAATTTTTAAAAATAGTTTTTAGCATTTTCTTAAAATAGTTTTTTTTTTGCAATTTTTTAAATTAGTTTTTTCCAATTGATTAAAATATTAGTTCCAATTCATAAAAATATTGGGCCAGATTCAGATACACTTAATATTGCGCTGCGTAATCGAAATACTCTACGCTGCCGTATTTTACCAGGCTCTACACCGAATTCTGGTAGATTTTTGCCCGTACGCTACGGCGGAGTAGTCTATTTCTCGCCGCGTAATCGAAATACGCGATTAGGGGGCGTGATGCATTTAAATTAAGCGCGTCCCCGCGGCGATCGAACTGCGCATGCTCCATTCAGAAATTTCCCGCCGCGCATTGCGTGAAATCACGTCGTTACGTCATTCGTTGTTTGAGTAGCGTCGTTTACGGACATTCCTATTCCCGGACGACTTACGTAAAAAATAATAAAAGACGTTGGAAAACGTAGAAATTCGACGCGGGAACGACGGCCATACTTAACATGGGCTGTCTAATATTAGAGCAGCAAAAAGCTGGTATAGTGTTACGCAAATAAAAGATGACTAAAGGTGCCGTAAGAGATTGCGAATGAAGATCGTAATTTCTGGGATCACCGGCAAAAGCTCATTTGCATACCCCGATGCCGAAAACGACGGGAAGTCCACCCAGTGGGCGCAATTTTATTGCAGCGTAGATCCGAAGGCGTACGGACACGTAATCCAGTCGAATTGAAGCCCGTAGCCGTCTATTCATGGTTTGAGGTTTTCGACTAGCTAGAAAACGCGCGTAATTTGAAATTACTCCAGTCTTACACCAGTTAGACAGGCGTAATGGCTCTCTGAATCTGGACCATTGTTTCCAATTAAAATATTTTTTTGCCATTTTTAAAAATATTTTTTTTTTGCATTTTTTCCAATTGATTACAATATTGGTTCCAATTCATTAAAATATTGTTTCCAATTTTAAAAATATTTTTTTTGCCATTTTTAAAAATAGTTTTTTGCATTTTTTCAAATAGTTTTTTTTCCAATTGATTAAAAAATTGGCTCCAATTCAATAGTTTTTTTTCCAATTGATTAAAATATTGGTTGCAATTCATAAAAATATTGGCCCAGATTCACAGAGCGATTACGCGTGCGCAACTGCTGTTGCGCGTGCGTAAGTGTAAATGTGCGCGTGCGTATAGTTGCACGCGATTCACAAAACAATATACGCCAGAAATCTACGTTTTTTGGTCCGGCGTAATTGAGTTAGACCTTCGCTTCCCTTCGCGCAAAACTGCGCTAGACACACCATTGATTTGCTAGTCAAATATGCTAATGAGGGAGTTACGGGGATTCACAAAAAAACGCAGTTGCTGCGCAGGCTACGCGATGTGCGCAACAGCAAAATGTCCTGTCTAAAGTTAGAGGCCCAGATTCACAGAGCGATTACGCGTGCGCAACTGCTGTTGCGCGTGCGTAAGTCTAAATGTGCGCGTGCGTATAGTTGCACGCGATTCACAAAACAATATACACCAGAAATCTACGTTTTTTTGTCCGGCGTAATTGAGTTAGACATGCGCTTCCCTTCGCGCAAAACTGCGCTAGACACACCATTGATTTGCTAGTCAAATATGCTAATGAGGGAGTTACGGGGATCCACAAAAAAACGCAGTTGCTGCGCAGGCTACGCGATGTGCGCAACAGCAAAATGTCCTGTCTAAAGTTAGAGCACCTAAAAGCTGGTCTAACTTTTGAAAAAACGTCTACATCTCACAGAAAGCAACACCGTTACTGAGGAGCAGACCACACACACGTGTTGCACTACAATTTGACTGCCAACATGCTAGGGGCATCGTCGCTCATAGCTGCACTAGTGAATATAGATGACCAAAGAAGGAGGAGGGCACGGAGGATGGCACGGGAGAGGGCACGGGAGAGGGTATACCGCACCCGCATACACCTGTTTGGCATGAATGATTCAGAGGTCTTTCGCATCTTCAGATTCCCCCCTCATGCCATCCTGGAATTAACCACAACCTTGCAGGAGGACATCACCAGCCCAACACAACGCTCACATGCAGTGCAGCCACTGGTCAAGGTACTGGCAACACTCCATTTCCTTGCCAGTGGCTCTTTTCAGCGTACAAGTGGAGTGGTGGCTGGGATGTCACAATCCTCCATGAGCAGATGTGTGCACCAGGTTGTCCCAGCAATCCTCACACGCTTGGCCAACCAAATCATAAAACCCACCACTGAGGAGCTGCGAATCAAGGCAATGGCAGATTTCTACCGAATTGCCAGATTCCCACGCACCATCGGGGCCATAGATTGCACACATGTGGCACTCCAGCCCCCCCATGAGACCGAGCACATGTACCGCAATCGGAAGAATTGGCATTCCATCAACGTACAGGTGATAGTTGATGCCCAAGGCCTCATATGGCACGTTCGTGCCAAACACCCCGGATCCACCCATGACAGCTACATCTACAATCAATGCCACATCCGAACGGAATTCGAACAGAACGTGTATGGGAACACCTGGCTGGTTGGTGAGTGACATGGGAGTCAGGCATGACTATCCCCTCCCGTGATGCACAACAGAAGTGGCACATGCATGACTAACATTCTCCTGTCTTATCCTTTACAGGTGACTCTGCATATGCCCTGGGACCCCATCTCATGACTCCTATCCGGAACCCCCAAACCCCAGGAGAGGAACGATACAATGAAGCACACATCAAAACCCGTGCAGTGGTGGAGCGCACCTTTGGCCTCCTGAAGTCACGTTTCCGATGCCTGGATAAGTCTGGGGGTACACTGTTGTATTCCCCAAACTTCGTGTGCCATATCATCGTTGCATGTTGCATGCTGCACAATCTCGCAGTGAGGAAGGGCCTGCAGATAGAGGAACGTGATGACCTAACCCCCCAACCAGACAATCAACCCCTAACCGAGGATACCCCGTCTTCTGAGGGAAGAGCAGTCAGGAGACAGCTCATATTGGGCATCTTTGCACGTTAAACACACACATTAATCATGGCACAATGAGAATGCATGCATGCACACCACTATGGTCCCTAGCACACACACCCCACATCCTCATCAAATTGGATTGGCACCAGTCCACCATGCAAGACTAGTGAGCAGTAACGCCACGTCAAGGCTCCAATTATGTCACTGTACATTCATACACCATTCACACGGACCTGGGGATCACTTCTCCCTGGTCCTGGGGAACCCTTCTCCACCAAAATTGAGGATGACACCCCTTTTCCAGCAGGAATGTCACCCCCACATTCAAACATCATTCACAACCCAAAATATGCCAAAAATGTCAGCAAAAAAAAAATAAGGCATAGAAAAAAAAAAAAAAAAGCAGAGAACAAAAATAAAAATGCTTTCAAAACAAAAGAAGGGGGAAAAAAAAAATTAATGCCCTCTGCCTGAGCCACGCCTGGGGCGCCCCCGGCCACGGCCCCGGACCCTCAGGGGAGACGCATGGGGGAGGGGAAAAGCCGGGGAAGGAGGAGCAGCCCCTGAGATCTGCCCACCTGGCGGCCTGCCCTCCAAGGCCACGGCTATTCTGTCCAGGGCAGCACCAAGTGTTGCCGTGTTGCCCTGGATAGCCTGGGTAAGGGCCCTCACATCCTGCCCAACGCCTGCTGCTGTAGTTTGCAGGTCATTTAGGCAGGTTGTGGAGGCCCGGGAGTGGGAGTCCAGGTTACCCAGCCTATCGTTGATGGAGGACAGGCTCTGATCCACCCGCCCCATAGTCTGGCAGAGCTGTCTCAGAAGGCGGGTCTGGGTGGCCAGGTTCCTTCTCAGACAGGCGGGCAGGAGATTGGGCGCCCCCCTGGTGCTCTGGGATGACCTCCTGGCTCCAGCTGATGGTTGTGGCCGGGGAGAAGGTGAGGCCCTTGTGAGGAGAGCCATGTTGGGGGAGGAGGGGGGGGGGGCTCACCCTTAGGGAGGGCAGGCTTCTTGCAGCCAGAGGGGAAGAGTCCGCTGAAACCAAACGGCCAGTGCCTTCCATGGACTCCTCCTCCTCATGATTCTCCTCCTCCTCATGATCGTCCTCCGCATGATCCTCCCCCTCCTCTTGTTCCTCCTCTGCGGACTCTGGCCTTGTTGGGGGGGCCTCATTAGGCTGCTGTCCTGGGGTTGGAGCGGTCAGTCCAGATGGCCCTGCACCCTCCTGCACAGCTGTGGATGACACAAAACATTCACAGGTTGGAGGATCCACACACTTGCCACATATTCCCTTTCACCCCCTCCCCCACACATGCTACACACCTGAGAGAAATAAAAACCTTACCTGGCACCGCGGGGACCGGACTTGTGTCAAAGCCTGGCAGGCCCTCCACTTCATGCCGGTGAAAGGTCAGGGCCACCACACGCTCCGTCGCTGTAAATTTAACCCGGCATGGTGGGCCCCCTCCTGTGCCCCTGGCATGGGCATTTATTGCGGCCAGTTTTTTTTTCACCTCACGCCGGAGGTCATTTATTTTCTTTTCAATCCCAGAGCGGGTCCGTGTCTCCCCCTCCCCCGATGAATTGACCTGCTCCGTGATCATATCCAATATCTCCCTCCTCCTGGCCGGGGTGGTGGTGGCACTCTGCGGGCCGTGGAGAAAACGCCCATAGTCGGTAATGGCCCGGGCAAGAATTCTTTTTTCCCCCACAGTAAAATTGAGCTTTCTTTTTCTCTCAGTCATACTTCCAAACAAACTCACTAGCAGTCACCAAAAATCTGTCACAAATACAAGCACAACCAATCAGACAAGAACACACACAAAGAGAAAAAGAACAGCCAAAAATCACACTAGCACTCAGCAAGAAACAGTCACCAAAAAATCAGATGAAAAAATAAAGCAAGAAAACAAACGCTCTGAAATATATCAATCAAACAAACAGTCTCAAACACTTATCAAAATACACTTTCACAAAACTACCAACAAGCACAAGATCACACAGAACACTAATCTCACAACTACAAAACACACTCTAACGAACAACAGAGCAAAAGCACTTGATTCAATGGGAAGGGACACAAAGGGATGTACTTTTGCAATGGAAGGGCGTTTGTGTGTGTCTATTTATGCTGTCTGCGTAGTTCACAACGTTGCCCTAGTCCATTTCCAATTTCACTGATTGCGCCGCTCCCGAGTTGTGAGCATGCGCACAACGGAGCTGACATGGTTTCCTTCACGCGCGCATGCGCGAGTCGGCCGGCCCTTCATTTGCATGGGGTCACGGCTCATTTCAATGTAACACGCCCACGTCCCTCCCAATTTGTATTACTCCTCCTTACGCCTCCGGAAAAAACCTTACGCTTGCGCAATCTCTTGCGCAAAAGCTACGTGAATCGCGGGATTACGCGGCTAGATTGCGCAAGTCTAACGGAAAAGTGGTGCGCTATACGCCGGACCGATAATGCGCCGATCTACGTGAATCTGGGCCATTGTTTCCAATTTTTAAAAATAGTTTTTGCAATTTAAAAAAAATGTTTTTTTGCTATTTTTTTAAATATTTCTTTGCGATTTTTAAAAATATTTTTTTGCATTTTTTAAAAATAGCTTTTTGCAAATTTTTTAAAACAGTTTTTTTTTATTTTTATTTTAAAAAAATCAAATTTTTCTTAAAATATATATATATATTTTTACAAGCTGTTCAGTTGCACTGATGATGAATAAACAGGAGACAGAGGCTCCTGTTTATTCAAAAATTAAAGCATAGTAAGCCGTGGCGGCCAGTGTTTTTTTTTTTTTGGGAAGGGAGCAGCAAACAATCCCCCGTTGGTCGTGGCATCTCAGTCAGCACCCCCCCCCCCCCCGCACTTACCCTACTAGCAGGCTCCGGCAGGCAGCGGCGGGCTTCGGCTGGCAGCGGGCTCCAGTGCTAGGGGTTCCTTGATTAATGAGCAAGTTCAGCCTCTCAGATAAGTTTCCACTGCCACCATTGAACGTTAACTTCTTTTACTGTCCATTCACAGGCTGGGTTGGGTCCAGAAAGACCTGGGCTCGGAGGAAGTTGGCTCGAATGATGCTGACCATCAGACTGAGGACATCTAGTGGTGGAAATAAGGTACTGCAGGGAATTGAAGTTATTTGCAATACATTGTAATATTGTAACTAAATCATTTATTTCATTTTTTTTTTAAGACTGAAGCTCTTCTTTAAACTCGCCTCTCAAACGGGTTCGGCTGCAAATGCCGCAGCTGGTAATAAAAGTCGGTCCTTCGCATCCCCCTCATGTCCGCTCATCACTTAGGAAGCCGTGATCTAGCATTTTGAAGAAAGTTGGTGATTCAGCATGTTCCCATTGTATTAATAGAAGCATTTCATATTTGTCTCTCATCTGAAAAGGAAGCGCACCGAGCCCGACAACGAGGGGCGGCGACGGATCCGTCACCTCCTTCTGTCACTTCATTCGTCTCTTCTTGGTGCAGCTTTGTCAGAACATCTCCACTATAATTGATGAATAAAAAGAAAAGAACATTTTTTTTTTACATTTTTAATTTATAAAACAAATATGTAACAATATTGTGCTGTTGGAGCAACGTTGTTACACAGATCTGCAAAGATGAGCTCATCATTGTGCTGCTTCTCCTTTTACTGTCCATTCACAGGCTGGGGTGGGTCCAGAAGGACCTGGTCTCTGAATTAGCAGTATAAGGAGCCAATCAGTTCATGTGCTGACAAGAAGCATGCTAATAGAAGGAGAAAAATTACGAGGGAGAAAGAGATCAATTCATCGCTGTGCTGCTTCTCCTTTCACTGTCCAGTCACAGACTGGGGTGGGTCCAGAAGGACCTGGATTCAGTGAAAACAGTACAAGGAGCCAATCTGTTCATGCGCTGGCAAGAAGTATGCTGATAGGAGGAGAAGGCAGAGCAATAACAGAAATATTTGCTCATAATTGTGCTGCTTTTCCTTTTACTGTCCATTCACAGGCTGGGTTGGGTCCAGAAGGACCTGGTCCATGAAGTAGCATTAGAAGAAGCCAATCAGTTCATGTGCTGACAATAAGCATGCTAATAGGAGGAGAAAAATTAAGAGGGAGAGAGAGGTGAATTCATCGCTGTGCTGCTTCTCCTTTCACTGTCCAGTCACATGTTGTTCCAAAGTTCTGCAAATGGGAATATAGTTTAATTACCCTCTTGACCTCCAGAAGGTTTTATAACAGAAAGATGAGCTCATAATTGTGCTGCTTTTCCTTTTACTGTCCATTCACAGGCTGGGGTGGGTCCAGAAGCACCTGGATTCAGTGGAAACAGTACAAGGAGCCCATCAGTTCATGTGCTGGCAAGACGTATGCTGATAGGAGGAGAAAGCAGAGCAAAAACAGAGAGATGAGCTCATCATTGTGCTGCTTTTCCTTTTACTGTCCATTCACAGGCTGGGTTGGGTCCAGAAGGACCTGGTCTCTGAAGTAGCATTAGAAGAAGCCAATCAGTTCATGTGCTGACAATAAGCATGCTAATAGGAGGAGAAAAATTAAGAGGGAGAGAGAGGTGAATTTATCGCTGTTCTGCTTCTCCTTTCACTGTCCAGTCACAGACTGGGGTGAGTCCAGAAGCACCTGGATTAAGTGGAAACAGTACAAGGAGCCAATCAGTTCATGTGCTGGCAAGACGTATGCTGATAGGAGGAGAAAGCAAAGCAATAACAGAAACATGAGCTCATCATTGTGCTGCTTCTACTTTTACTGTCCATTCACAGGCTGGGCGGGTTCAGAAGGACCTGGTCTCTGAAAGTAGCAGTATAAGGAGCCAATCAGTTCATGTGCTGACCAGAAGCATGCTAATAGAAGGAGAAAAATTAGGGAGAAAGAGATCAATTCATTGCTGTGCTGCTTCTCCTTTCACTATCCAGTCACAGACTGGGGTGGGTCCAGAAGGACCTGCATTCAGTGGAAACAGTACAAGGAGCCAATCAGTTCATGTGCTGGCAAGAAGTATGCTGAGCAATAACAGAAAGATGAGCTCATAATTGTGCTGCTTTTCCTTTTACTGTCCATTCACAGGCTGGGTTGAGTCCAGAAGGACCTGGTCTCTGAATTAGCAGTACAAGGAGCCAATCAGTTCCTGTGCTGACAAGAAGCATGCTAATAGAAGGAGAAAAATTACGAGGGAGAAAGAGATCAATTCATCGCTGTGCTGCTTCTCCTTTCACTGTCCAGTCACATGTTGTTACAAAGATCTGCAAATGGGAATATAGTTTATTTACCCTCTTGGTTTTACCTCCCTTCATGACCAGGACATTTCTAGTAGTCCCTGTCCCTCTATGGAGGGGCCCCTGGATTGAAGATAGTAGTCCCTGTCCCACAATGGAGGGGCCCCTGGGTTGTAGGTAGTAGTCCCTGTCCCTCTATGGAGGGGCCCCTGGATTGAAGGTAGTAGTCCCTGTCCCTCTATGGAGGGGCCCCTGGATTGAAGGTATTAGTCCCTGTCCCTCAATGGATGGGCCCCTGGGTTGTAGGTAGTAGTCCCTGTCCCTCTATGGAGGGGCCCCTGGATTGAAGGTATTAGTCCCTGTCCCTCTATGGAGGGGCCCCTGGATTGAAGGTAGTAGTCCCTGTCCCTCAATAGGTGGGCCACTGGGTTGTAGGTAGTAGTCCCTGTCCCTCGATGGAGGGGCCCCTGGGTTGTAGGTAGTGGTCCCTGTCCCTCTATGGAGGGGCCCCTGGATTGAAGGTAGTAGTCCCTGTCCCTCGATGGAGGGGCCCCTGGATTGAAGGTAGTAGTCCCTGTCCCTCTATGGAGGGGCCCCTGGATTGAAGTTAATAGTCCCTGTCCCTCTATGGAGGTGCCCCTGAGCTGGAGGTAGCAGTCCCTGACCAGAGGAGTCCTTGGACTGGAATTAGCAGTTCCTGAATAGAGGGGCCCCTCTATAGAGGGACTGCTACCTCCAGTCCCAGGGCCCCTCTATTCAGGAACTGCTAACTCCAGTCCAAGGACCCCTCTGGTCAGGGACTGCTACCTCCAGCTCAGGGGCCCCTCCATAGAGGGACAGGGACTACTACCTTCAATCCAGGGGCCCCTCCAATGCTCTATTTGAGGGGGAGGGGAATTAAATTTTGTTTGGTAGCCACGTCGCACGACCGCGCAATTGTCAGTTAAAGCGGCGCAGTGCCGAATCGCGGAAAAAAATAATGGCCCGGTCATTGGGCAGCCAAATCCTCCAGGGCTGAAGTGGTTAAAGCGACGCAAAAAAAATGGCCTGGTCAGGAAGGGGGTAAAACCATCCAGGGCTGAAGTGGTTCATTCACCCCAAAAAAAAAAGCGTTATCCAAGTGGCGCGGCGGTCGCAGAAGATTCGCTGTTTTTGGGCCTCATCGTTTTTACTGTTTGCAGCCGTGTCGGCAATCAAGGCTGTAAAAAAAAAAAAAAGGGGTGCCGTATTTCATCGGGCGTGCGCATTGGATGGTTTTCCACGTGGCGGCAGAGAGCGAAGGCATCCCGCGCCATCTGTTTGTACGCCGATGATGAGGCCGGTGAATATGCGAGTGTAAGATCAGCCGGCGGGGATGTCATGTATCTTCCCTGCGCGCTTCGCCCCGGAGACAACACGCGGTACACTGATTTCTACCTGTGTAATCCCGCAGTGTCACCGGTGCCAGCCCTGCCGGTTAGGATCCGCTCCCCTCCCCCCTGTCACAAGCGCTTGGAGTGAGACGGAGACGGCGTGAACGCTTGGCATGTGAGGCCGCAGAGGTCGGGTTCCAAGGACAGCCGGGGCGGCGCTGACGGGGGACTGGTGACAAGTTGCCAACCGAAGTGAAAAACAACCAAAAAAAAAAGGGAAAATAAAAGCTTTCATCCTCTAAGGGACGAGACGCTCCGTTTGCAGGATCTGTCCGCTGAAAAGTAACCGATATCTGCAGCTTACCAGTCCTGAGATGTGATGGCTGCCTTCGTTTTCTTTCATTTTCACCTGGTGATCCTGCCAGCAACACACAGGTCCGCCATCAGGGGGGTACAGGCAGTACACCTGTAAGGAAACTGGAGGTCCCCAGGGGCATGGAAGGCAACCCCCTTTTTTTAACTTATTTTTTTATTAAAGGACCCAGAGGTCCCCAGGGCCCCAGGTGGCAACCCCCCTTTTTTATATATATATTTTTTTTATATATTGATTTTATTTTATTTTTTTACTTTTTACTGTCTGTACTTACTGTCAGTAATGGACGCTATTGTAAATTTAGTGGGGGGTGAGAGAGGTATCCTGCTCTCATTTATGTTAATTGTTTAAATTTGCGTTTCGGGCTTCGCAAAAAAAAAAAACAGAAGGGGATCCATCCCCCTCCGCCTGGGTGGATCGGATCGAAGGGCCCATAGAGTAGAGTGGGCTGTATCCATGTCTGCTTTCCATATGTAGTGGACGCAGACCTGTCATGCGCCCGCTCCACTCATTGTGCCCCGTGTGACCACTTTACAAGCCTCTTAAGTGGCCCTCGCCCTTCAAAAGGTTGGGCATCCCTGCCTTACCCCCATAAAGGCACCCAGCATAAGTGTGCGCAGCCTTTTTTGGCATTAGGGTGTGCCTGGGCAAACTCAAAGCTCAAACACACTCTACCGATCACTCATGATGTTCATTCAGAAAGGGAAGAATTAACACAGGATTACAGCGCTTAGGCCGCGTGCACACGACCGAGAAACTCGTCGGGCGAAACTCATCGTTCCGCCTGTCGAGTTCCTTGTTCGGCAGTCAAAAAGCTCGTCGAGCCAAATTTTCCCATAGAACAACGAGGAAATAGAGAACATGCTCTCTTTTTGGTTCGACGAGTTTCCCGACGGGTTGCTCGGCGAAAAGTGTACACACGACCGGTTTTCCCGGCAGAATACGTCTCCCATCGAGGTTCTTGCTGGATTCTGCCGAGAAAATCGGTCGTGTGCACGGGGCCTTAGGGTGTCTATTGGGAACAATCAGCAGATAAGGTTAAAAGCTGATAATAAAGAGTTAATAATAAAAAGTTGAAAGGATAAGTAGAGGGGCACAATCGCTGCACATGTAATCAAGGCCGCCATCAGGAATTTTGGGGCCCCTTACACAGCTTCAGGCATAGGCCTGAATTGAGAAGCGGGGGGGGGGGGGGGGGGGCCTTTACAAAAAGAATAAATAAAGAAAAATATATATAAAAAAGAGGGTAGCCATCGGGGGGCCCTGGGGACCTCTGGGCCCTTTAATAAAAATATATCTATATATATATATATATAAAAAAATAATAATAAAAAAAAATAATATAAAACAAAATGTAAAACATTTGTATAAAAAAAGGAGGGTTGGCATCAGGGGGCCCTGGGGACCTCTGGGCCCTTTAATAATAATAATAATTTTATATATATATATATATATATATATATATATATATATATATATATTTATTTATATATATATATACATATATGAAATAAAAAAAAAAATAATAATAATTTTATATATATATATATATATATATATATATATACATATATGAAATTAAAAAAAAAGGGACCTCCGGGCCCTTTAATAATAAAAATAATAATTATATATATATATATATATATATATATATATATATATATATATATATAGTACTTTTATATTACATGAAGGGCCGCCATCATGCAGTGCACCTGTAAGGGGCCGGGGGTCCTCAGGGGCCCGGATGGGAACCCCCCTTTTTTTAAATAAAAATTTTTTTTTTTTATTTCATATATATATATATATATATATATATATATATATATATATATATATATACATATATGAAATAAAAAAAAAGGGACCTCCGGGCCCTTTAATAATAATAATAATAATAATAATTATATATATTTTAGAGTCCATAAAGATTGGTCCAAGAATCCGGGCCATGAAAGTATTATCATCGGTGGTGAGAAGTCAGGGCAGGTGTTTTGCAGGTACTTAGGGCTGCTCTCCAAGAGTGAAGTCAACTCCAAACATAAAATGAAAGGAAACAAGAAAGCGCCTCTAAAAGTAATCTGAATTCTAATAATTACAAGAGCAAGTATCCAACACTTACATCCAATGGTAGTTCACCAATCACCATTGCTACATTGGATACTTGCTCTTGTAATTATTAAAATTCTGATTACTTAGAGGCGCTTTCTTGTTTCTTTTCATTCAGAAAGGGAAGGGGCAGGTAAATGGCATATTTACTGGCCTCTTCCCCCACTCATCCCAAAACATCCACAGCAGGGCCGTCTTAATCGCATCATGGGCCCCTGGGCAAAGTAATGCTCTGGGGCCCCTACAATGATGACAGTGCAGGTAAACAGGCATCAAGTAGGTAGGAGGCAGACTGCCCCCCCTGTGTATCTATCACTCTCAGTGCCATCATGGGGGCCCCCAATTTCGGGGGCAGCCTGGGCTCAAGGTCCAGCTGCTTTGGGGAAAGTGCAGGCCCCCCCCCCCCATGCAGCTGGGGCCAGTGCCCAGGTGTGCCCTCTCATTAAGACAGCCATGATCCACAGCAACAACCAGTGGGAGAGGAGGGAAGCTGGCAGTGCTGTGGGGGGAAGGATGGGGAGCCAGGTCAGTAGGGGGATCTGTTCCGCACAGGGTGATTAGAGTGTGCCTGGGCACACCTGGCACACCCTGTGCGCACGCCTATGGCACCCAGACATCATTTCATTTAGTACTTTTTCTTTTTTTTTTCGCTCGTCAGTGAAACCCGTCACGTGCGCGTCCACCCTACACATGGAAAAGGCAGATAATTAAAAAGCGCGCAGCTTAGCGGAAGAGGGCCGCGGCTTAATTACAAATCTGATGCCACTTTCACTCATTTCTCTGCATCTGGGAAAACCTAATTTGCCGTCAACTTTGAATGTCAGTTAATCAGTTTTTTTTTTTTTTTCTTCTGAGCGCCGGTGATAAATACGCCGACTTGCAACATGCATTATCGCAACAGAGTTCGGCGTTATAAATGACTTTTTTTAATGCAGCTAATACGCTGTTTTGAATGGCTTCAGATGCGATCCTTTCCGTATCAATCTTTCATCTCATCCAGGAGGTGAACTCCTCGAAGTGAGAGCCGCCATTTTTCTCTTTCCCTTTCTCCGGCGCTAATGAATGATGGCTTGGGATTTATAAGACAATACATACCATTATATGCACTGCAGCATATTGCAAATGTGTTGTGCTAATCCAGTGAATGAATAATGTTTCCTCTTAACTCTGTCATCTCTCAGTCTGACGAGCTCCTTCCCGTCAGCGGCAAGTTGCTGCTTACAGCGGGAGCTGTGCGGAGGCAATATCTGTTTAGCTGCTAATATTATGCTGATACATGAGCAGCTACTCAACCTGTTAATGAACTAATCCCAGTACAAGGCGGTACAGCCAGTGATCTTTGTTTGTAACATTGTAATCTGCATTTTTTTTTTCAGGAGGGCAAAAAAATAAGAAACAGATTTCGCCAATTCTTTTTTTTTTTCTTGTAGAATTTCCTGTATTTTTTTTCTTATTATTGAATAACCGTATATACTCGAGTATAAGCCGACCCGAATATAAGCCGAGGCACCTCATTTTACCACAAAAAATGGTAAAACTTATTGACTCGAGTATAAGCCTAGGGTGTCCATCTGCATGCCTCACTGTGCCTCACTGTGTCCATGTGCATGCCTCACTGTGTCCATGCCTCACTGTGCCCATGTGCACGCCTCACTGTGTCCATGCCTCACTGTGTCCATGCCTCACTGTGTCCATGCCTCACTGTGTCCATGTGCATGGCTCACTGTGTCCATGTCTCACTGTGTCCATGCCTCACTGTGCCCATGTGCATGCCTCACTGTGTCCATGCCTCACTGTGTCCATGTGCATGCCTCACTTTGTCCATGTGCATGGCACACTGTGTCCATGCCTCAATGTGCCCATGCCTCACTGTGTCCATGTGCATGCCTCACTGTGTCCATGCCTCACTGTGTCCATGCCTCACTGTGTCCATGTGCATGCCTCACTGTGTCCATGTGCATGGCTCACTGTGTCCATGTCTCACTGTGCCCATGCCGTACTGTGTCCATGTGCATGCCTCACTGTGCCCATGCCTCACTGTGCCCATGCCTTACTGTGTCCATGCCTCACTGTGTCCATGTGCATGCCTCACTGTGTCCATGTGCATGCCTCACTGTGTCCATGTGCATGCCTCACTGTGTCCATGTGCATGCCTCACTGTGTCCATGTGCATGCCTCACTGTGCCCATGCCTCACTGTGTCCATGTGCATGCCTCACTGTGCCCATGCCTCACTGTGTCCATGTGCTTGCCTCACTGTGTCCATGTGCATGCCTCACTGTGTCCATGTGCATGCCTCACTGTGTCCATGTGCATGCCTCACTGTGTCCATGCCTCACTGTGTCCATGTGCATGCCTCACTGTGTCCATGTGCATGGCACACTGTGTCCATGTGCATGGCACACTGTGTCCATGCCTCACTGTGCCCATGCCTCACTGTGTCCATGTGCATGCCTCACTGTGTCCATGCCTCACTGTGTCCATGTGCATGCCTCACTGTGTCCATGTGCATTTCTCACTGTGCCCATGTGCTTGCCTCACTGTGTCCATGTGCATGCCTCACTGTGTCCATGTGCATGCCTCACTGTGTCCATGTGCATGCCTCACTGTGTCCATGTGCATGCCTCACTGTGTCCATGTGCATGCCTAACTGTGTCCATGTAGGGTGACCACGTGTCCCGTATTGCCCAGGACAGTCACGTATTTTGCAGGTCTGTCCCGGGCACATTCACTCCAGGACTATACAGTGTCCCGGAATAAAACTGGCACAGCCACCCCCCGGGCCAATCTGATGCCCCCAAAAAAGGCCGCCACATCACCGCTTTACTCACTGACAGTACTTGTCCTGGCCGGGAATGCCTGGAGGAGCACAATCCCCGCCCCCTGCTTGTGATTGGGGAAAATCATAAATCCCGCCTCTTGTGTCCAATCACTGTGCTGTGGTTCCCTACAGCACAGGCTGATTTTTGGCAAGGGAGGGTGTCCCTGAATGGTAGTTTGGAAATGTGGTCACCCTATGTCCATGCCTCACTGTGCCCATGCCTCACTGTGCCCATGCCTCACTGTGCCCATGACTAGACTGACGTTTAACATGGGAGTGTATGGAAGGGGCACCCGGCTTTGAAAAATCGGTGCTCCCCGGTCGTAGGTCCCCCAGACAACAAACTTTGCACACTTGCAGAGGAGAAACATGTGTGCCAAGTTCCAGGAGACCTACGACCGGCCAGTACCGGGTCCCCAAAGTCACCGGAGTAATAGCCATTTAACATGGGAGTCTATGAAAGGGCTGCCCGGTTTTGAAAAATAAGTGCTCCCTAGCCGTAGGTCCTCTGGACAACAAACAAACACTTGTAGAGAAAGTGTGGAGCTACATGTGTGCCAAGTTTGGGGTCCATAGGACCGCCCAGTACCGGGTCCCCAAAGTCCCCAAGGTCCCCAGGCGGAAAAAGGTGACTCGAGTATAAGCCGAGGGGGGCATTTCAGCACAAAAAAATGTGCTGAAAAACTCGGCTTATACTCGAGTATATACGGTAAGTAAGGCTACATTTGGTGCTTAAAGTTTGGCCTAGTTGAGGTTTATCCGATAGATATTTATTTTAGAACAGTTCCCCCCGGTCTTTTTTCATTTGGGTACCCTTTGGCAGCCCATGGGGGTGTGAAGGATCAAAATAGAGCCAACAAAATATATTTAATGGATGTAGCATTTGCTAGATATGTTTTTTTGGGGGGTTTTGGGACTGCAGTGGGTCAGAGGGCAAGGTATTCCTTCATGAAGGGTGTCTGGGCCTGAGGGGTGAGGGGTGTCAAGGCATAGTGTAGGGTGTAGCAAGATGGTGGCGACGGCATAGAATGTGACGGGCACCGGCTCGTCGTAGGTCGATGACGTCACCGCGTTCTTGCCATTCAAAAGAACGGCGGTTCTTTTGAATGGCCGTGTGTATGCACGGCTTGGCAAGAAAAACTTGCCAGGAACCCCGTCAGGAAAACCAAAGTTTTTTTTTCGTGATGGGATTCCCGGCCATTTTTTTCCCCCGCCTTGGATAAAGCATTGGAGTTACCCTCCACCGCTTTATCCGAGGCAAAAAAAAAAAAAATTGATGTAAAAATTTTCGGATTTTGAGGCCTCAAAATCCGAAACTTTTTACATCGATTTTTTTGATGAAAAAACTTGACGTAAAAAATTTGCTGTGAAAATTTGATGTAAAAAAATTGATGTAAAATAAAAAAAATGATGTCAAAAATTGATGTAAATAGTTGGGGATTTTGAGGCCCTGTACGGGCCTCAAAATCCCAAACTTTTTACATAATTTTTTTGATGAAACTTGAAACATTTGCTGTAAAAATGTGATGTAAAATAAAAAAAATTAAGTAAAAAATTGATGTAAAATAAAAAAAATGATGTAAAAAATTGATGTAAATAGTTGGGGATTTTGAGGCCCTGTACGGGCCTCAAAATCCCAAACTTTTTACATAATTTTTTTTGATGAAACTTGAAACATTTGCTGTAAAAATGTGATGTAAAATAAAAAAAAAATTAAGTAAAAAATTGATGTAAAATAAAAAAATGATGTAAAAAATTGATGTAAAATAAAAAAATTTGATGTAAAAAATTGATGTAAAAAGTTTTGGATTTTGAGGCCCTATACAGGCCTCAAAATCCAAAACTTTTTACATAATTTTTTTTTTTTTGCCTTGGATAAAGCGGTGGAGGGTAACCCGCTTTATCCAAGGCGATTTTTAAAAACAAATTAATGTAAAAAGTTTTGGATTTTAAGGGGAATTTCTTGTGCCTCAAAAATAAGTCCATTCTTGAAGGTCAAAGCTCTTAGCAGATACAAAAAGAAAAATAGGAAATGATTTGAATGATTGCATAGGCGTTTGTGAAAGAAACCTGACTTTTAGCCGTACGCTTCAACATCCAAGACGTTGACGAAAAAAGTCCTGTCAATTATTATTTTATTTTTTTTATATTTTTTTGAATGTTTCCCCTCCCGGTCATAGAAACCTGCCATACTGATTATTAAAGTAGAAGCTATTGAAAGTCAAAAATATCTCTGGCTATTAAGCACCCACTGGTCTATAGTGGCGTTTGGCTTTGGAGACATTCATTAGGCCGGCCTAAATGGCGGAGATTATACTATGGACTTTACGTTGGTGGCATAAGGAGCTCCATTACCCAGGTCCCCCCATTTATAAAACCCCAGGACCCCGGCCTGATAAGGCTGCTGCCTACTTAGTCTTAAAAGCTCCGTCCTGCTGTTTAGGGAAGTCAAACGGAGGAATTGAAAAGCGCCGCAATAGACAGGTGCCAACGGCTGAGCAGATAATTAACATTTGTACTCGGCAGCATTTTTTATGAGATGCACAATGGGTTCGGCGGCTCCTATATTTCTTTTTTTTTTTCTCTATCTGATGGATGCAGAATGAAGGACAAGAGCGGAAGTGCAACGCCAACCCGCTGAAAGGATTTGCTGCCACCGCCTTAAATACAGGCTTTTGAGGTATCCACGGCACCTTATACAATTTTTTTTTCATATATGCTAAGTAATGTGTAACACTTTCACCATTAGAATTTAACGTTTTAACAATCAATAAACTGCATAGAAAACAGTAATCAGTAAATTATTATTATTCTATTATAAGCTATATATATATTATATAAATATTATAATTATTATTATTATTATTTATTAATAACTATATCATAATATAATTTGTAATTTTATTATATGTATATATATATGTATATAGATACAGTGGCCCAGATTCACAGAGCAATTACGCCTGTCTAACTGGTGTTAGACAGGAGTAATTTCAAATTTTGCGCGCCGTATCACTAGTTTGAATCCTCAAACCATGATACGGCGGCTTCGGGCTTCGATCCGAGAGGCTTACGTCCTCGTAAGCCTTCGGATCTACACTGCGATATTTTTGCGGCCGCTGGGAGGAGTTCGCGTCGTTTTCATGTGTCGGGATATGCAAATGAGTTTTCACGGCGATCCACGAAGGTACGAGTGTCCCTCGCAATCGCCTACGTCATTTTTTGGCTACGTAATGTTAGAGGAGCTTTTTGCTGGTCTAACAGTGCGTAACCCATGTAAAGTATGGCCGTCGTTCCCGCGTCGATTTGAAAATATATATTTTTTTTTTAACGTAACTCGTTCGGGAATAGGAATGTACGTAAACGACGCTACTACGACGTGACGACGTGTTTTCGCGCAATGCACGGCGGGAAATTTGCGAACAGAGCATGCGCAGTTCGATCGCCGCGGGAACGCGCCTATTTTAAATGCTTCACGCCCCCTACTCGCGCAGATGGATTGCGACGGGAGAAATACACTACGCCGCCGTCGTTTACTGGACAAAATCTACCTGGATTCCACGTAGAGCCAGGTAAAAAACGGCGGCGTAGTGTATTTCTGATACTCTACGAGAATCTAATTCTCTGTGAATCTGCCCCAGTATATATATCTATATAGATATATCTATCTATATATATATCTAAATACATATAATATAATTACATATTATATTATGATATAGTTATTAATAAATATATAATAATAATAATATAATATATTTGATAATAATAATAATTATTATTATTATTACAGATACCGTATATACTCGAGTACATGCCGACCCAAATATAAGCCGAGGCAACTAATTTTGCCACAAAAAAAAATGGGAAAACTTATTGACTCGAGTATAAGCCTAGGGTATCCATCTGCATGCCTCACTGTGCCTCACTGTGTCCATGTGCATGCCTCATTGTGCTAATGCCTCACTGTGCCCATGCCTCACTGTGTCCATGCTTCACTGTGCCCATGCCTCACTGTGCCCATGCCTCACTCTGTCCATGCCTCACTCTGTCCATGCCTCACTCTGTCCATGCCTCACTGTGCCCATGCCTCACTGTGCCCATGCCTCACTGTGCCCATGACTAGACTGACGTTTAACATGGGAGTCTATGGAAGGGGTGCCCGGATTTGAAAAATCAGTGCTCCCCAGCCGTAGGTCCCCCAGACACCAAACTTTGCACACACAACTTTGCACACACTTAGAGGAGAAATGGGGCTACATGTGTGCCAAGTTCTGGTACCGGGTCCCCAAAGTCTGGGAGATCAGGCGCAAAAAGGATGACTTGAGAAATGACCGTTTACCATGTGAGTCTAAGGAAGGGGTGCCCGGCTTTGAAAAATTGGTCCTCCCCGGCCGTAGGGCCCCTGCACAGGTGTCTCCTCCAGCAAGACTGGAACCAGGAACTCTGCACCCTGCTGCTCAGACCCCAGAGTATTTATGGGCTCTCTCGACACCTACTGAGCACACCTCCCCTAGGATTGGCTGGAGTCCCTTGATAACTCAGGCTTCCCACCATGGTTCTAGAGTCCTCTAGAAGACAGGGGGAAGTAATCGGAGCATCCTGTGAAACATTGAGCAGCCCTGAATAATCAACCCCTCCTCCTCTGATAACAGTGGAACTAGCTAAATGTATCTATCAGCCTACTCTACACTAGGAGGGTGTTACACGCAGGTACTTGAAGTAGATGCCAACAAAGACCTTGGGGCCCCTTTAATACTGTACTGAATGTTTATATGTTATTTATATTTTGTTAATAAATGGCTGCTATGGCCATTAACCTCCAACCTGTGGCAAGTGTGGTTACTTAGCTAACAGTAAATGGTGAAGTGGTGGTCAGGCAGTGTTAGTGTCAAAGCATCTTTTATTCTCTAGTCTAGTCATGGGCTTCAATGTTTCCCAAGCAAAGGTGCTTTTTACAATCCTCAATTTCCGGAGGACTTTCAGAGGTGAAGCAGACTCTACGTGGCAATATACAGAATGCAAAATGTAAGCCGGGACCTAATCTGTTCTATTAACTTAGAAAAGTCAAGTGGAAAATGAAAGCCGTAGCTTCAGCATATTCCTCCGGTTCACTGAGCGCACAATGTTACTTTTATCGGGATGCTTTGTACATGCGGAGGTATTGCTCATTTGCACTGCATTCCATTTGCACATTGTCCGGAAATGTAACAGCTTCTTATGGACAATGTTTAAATTAACGCTTCCTGTGTTCATCCTTAATTCTTCACAAAACGCCGTGTGTTGGCGATGATGACCTCTGCTAAACACATTTCGGGATGTACGCCATTCCCAGAAGAACGATTAATGTGTCCGCATTTACCAAATATTATTTCCACCTGCTTAAAGGGGACTTGTACTGATACCAAGGCTGTGGCAAAACCTATACCCCTTGTCAGAGCATTTTTTCCTCAGAAAATAGGTGCAGGAACTCAACCACGACCCCGTTCAGATTTCAAAAACAGTAGAAGGGTCTTAAATGCCAGGATTGCATTGCATACAGAGTGCTGAGTACAGGGAGGGGTTACACACAGAGTTCAGAGCTGTCACTTGTAAACACAGAAACCAGACTTCTGTGTTTACAAGTGATTGTGGTGAGCAGGCACCAAAGGGTCTGAGCCAGAGGTGGTGGAACTGAGTTCCCCCTGAAAAAAAGTCCTGCACCTTGTAGTGTTCAGTTGGCAGTACCAGCACAGAACACGACCCATTCAAGTGAATAGGGCCGTGCTGCAACTGCTGAAATGCGCAGCTGCGGCACTGTGGTGCAGGCTTGTCAGGGTCAAAAGAGGCAGATACATCACTGCCCAGCCGCCGGTCTACTGCCACGGTGAAACACTCCTTAGAGGGACAGCAACCGATGACCATTATTAAGTACTTTAAGAATTGCAATGGATGGCCTTCGAACCCTGACCTTCTGTATACTTGACAGGAGCACCAACTACAGCTGAAAAAAAAATGGCTGATGCTAGCTTAGAAATGCTTCAGCCATGATACTTTGTATGATACATAGTTGGCAGTGGAATTCGGTTTTTGAACAATCATTAATAGTCAGTAGGATTTGGTATTTGAACGGTCTGTAGTAGTAAGTGGGATTTGGTATTTAAATTGCCTCTAGTAGTTGGTGGGATTTGGTTTTTGAACAGTCTATAGTAGTAAGTGGGATTTGGTTTTTGAATGGTTTATGGTAGTTTGTGGGATTTCGTTTTTGAACAGTCTATAGTAGTTGGTGGGATTTGGTTTTTGAACGGCCTCAAGTAGTTGGTGGGATTTGGTTTTTGAACGGTCTATAGTAGTCAGTGGGATTTGGTATTTGAACCATTTATAGTAGTTGGTGGGATTTGGTATTTGAACCATTTATAGTAGTTACTGTAATTTGGTTTTTAAATGGTCTATAGTAGTTGGTGGGATTTGGTTTTTGAATGGTGTTTAGTAGTCGGTGGGATTTGTTTTTTGAAGGGTTTCAAGTAGTCAGTGGTACTTGGTTTTTGAACGGTTTATAGTAGTTGGTGGGATTTGGTTTTTGAATGGCCTCTATTAGTTGGTGGGATTTGGTTTTTGAATGGCCTCTATTTGTTGGTGGGATTTGGTTTTTGAATGGTCTATAGTAGTTTGTGTAATTTGGTTTTTAAATGGTTTTTAGGTGTTGGTGATATTTTGTTTTTGAATGGCCTCTATTAGTCGGTGGGATTTGGTTTTTGAACGATCTATAGTGGTTGGTGAGAGTTGTTTTTTTAATTGTCTTTAGTAGTCGGTGGGATTTGGTTTTTGAACGGCCTCAAGTAGTCAGTGGTACTTGGTTTTTGAACGGTCTATAGTAGTTGGTGGGATTTGGTTTTTGAATGGCCTTTAGTGGTTGGTGGGATTTGGTTTTTGAACGGCCTCAAGTAGTCAGTGGTACTTGGTTTTTGAACGGTCTATAGTAGTTGGTGGGATTTGGTTTTTGAATGGCCTTTAGTGGTTGATGGGATTTGTTTTTTGAATGGTCTATTTTTAACTGTCTATAATAGTCGGTGGGATTTGGTTTTTGAACGATCTATAGTGGTTTGTGAGAGTTGTTTTTTTTAATTGTCTTTAGTAGTTGCTGGGATTTGGTTTTTGAATGGTCTCAAGTAGTCGGTGGTACTTGGTTTTTGAACGGTTTATAGTGGTTTGTGAGAGTTTTTTTTTTTAATTGTCTTTAGTAGTTGGTGGGATTTGGTTTTTGAATGGTCTCTATTAGTTGGTGGGATTTGGTTTTTGAATGGTCTATAGTAGTTTGTGTAATTTGGTTTTTAAATGGTTTTTAGGTGTTGGGGATATTTTGTTTTTGAACGGTCTATAATAGTCGGTGGGATTTGGTTTTTGAATGGCCTCAAGTAGTCAGTGGTACAGTACTTGGTTTTTGAACGGTCTATGGTAGTTGGTGGGATTTGGTTTTTGAATGGTCTATAGTAGTTAGTGTAATTTGGTTTTTGAAAGTTTTTTAGTAGTTGGTGAGATGTGGTTTTTGAACGGTGTATAATAGTCGGTGGGATTTGGTTTTTTAAAAATCTATAGTGGTTGGTGAGAGTTGTTTTTTTAATTGTCTTTAGTAGTCGGTGGCATTTGGTTTTTGAACGGCCTCAAGTAGTTGATGTAATTTGGTTTTTGAATGTTTTTTAGGTGTTGGTGAGATTTAGTTTTTGAACGGTCTATAATAGTTGGTAGGATTTGGTTTTTGAATGGTCTCAAGTACTGCAGTTGGTGTGATTTGGTTTTTGAATGGTTTATGGTAGTTGGTGGGATTTAGTTTTTAAACAGTCTATGGTAGTAAGTGGGATTTGGTTTTTGAATCACCTCTAGTAGTTTGTGTAATTTGGTTTTTGAATATTTTTTTGTACTTGGTGAGATTTTGTTTTTGAACGGTTTATAATAGTCGTGGGATTCAATTTTTGAATGGTCTCAAGTAGTTGGTGGATTTTGGTTTTTGGATGGTCTACAGTAGTTGGTTGTATTTAGGTTTTAAAAGGGTTAATGGTAGTTGGTGGTATTTAGTTCTTGAATTGTCTATAGTAGTCGGCGGGATTTGGTTTTTAAATGGCCTCTAGTAGTTGGTGTAATTTTGATATTGAACGGTCTATAATAGTCGATGGCATTTGGTTTTTAAGTGGTCTCAAGTAGTTGGTGGGATTTGATTTTTGAATGGTCTATATAGTCGGCAACATTTGGTTTTTGAATAGTCTATAGTAGTTTGTGTAATTTGGATTTTGAATAGCTTTTAGTAGAGATTCGTCTTTTTGAACGGTTTATAATAGTCGGTGGGATTTTCTTTTTTAAACGGTCTCAAGTAGTTGGTGGGATTTGATTTTTGAATGGTTTATAGTAGTTATTGGCATTTTGTTTTTGAACGGTCTATAGTAGTCGGTGGGATTTGGTTTTTGACCGGTCTTTAGTGGTCAATGGAATATGAAAATAAAGAGACAATAGATACATCTGAGTAGAGAGTAATAGAATGATGGGCTCCAGACTTTGTCCTGACGCACCCCAAAATCTTGACTCCTTTGTTATGCAAATGTCAAAAGCCGATGCTTACCCATAGAAAGCGTTTCGGTGAGTTTTGGTTTTTGAACAATCTATACTAGTCAATAGGATCTGACTTTTGAATGGTCTATAGTAGTCAGTGGGACCTGGCTTTTGAATGATCTGTAGTAGTCGGTGGGATTTGGTGTTTGAATGTTCTATAGTAATTAGTGGGATTTAATAAATCCTGGTGCCTGTGCAGTTCTGAACACTGGGGGAGAGGAGACTGAGAAAATGCTTCCTTCTGTCTGCAGCAGAAAAATGACATCTCATCTTAAGCAAATTTACTGGACTGGATCTCAAAAAACACTTTGTAAGGATGAAAGATGGAACTTTGCTGAAACACAATGCTATTACTTTATGTTGCGTCAGGTCGGGACTCGGGAATATAATTCCGCAGTCACTGAGAGGCTTGCTTTAATTTTCTAAATGCCATGACGTATAGGATACGTCCTTGGCAGTCAGAGGTTTAAATTGATGCTCATCTGGATCATTATATCATCTAACACCGTGCTCTGCTGTAGCTTTGCTTGATATTACCATCGAACGATCGCACTCACGGGTACGGAAACTCCAGAGCTGGCAGCTAAAAGTTTTTTTTTCGAAAACCTTTAGAAGAGATTGTGAAATTGAAGACTTATTTATACCATTGCCATACAAATATTAGCTACCTGTATAAATAGTGAGAGGGGAGATTGCTGCAGTTAAGCTGTCAGGTTGACAGGTGGCTCAATAAATCAGGATGTAATTGGGACTTTCATACGTCAAATTATCTCCGGCGGCTCGAAGCGCTGGAAACTTTTGATACGTTCTTGCGCTTTTTTGACTTTCTAAGTCAGCTAATTCTTCCGTGGTCAGATATCGAGGGTCGTCTAATTTTGTCCCTAGAGCGACTTGAATTGTGTTATCTGAGATGCGGGGGGAACTTTGCACATCTCTGAGTCCTGAAAAAGCTCTCTTTTAAAGGAACAGTCCACTTTTAATGCAACAGACATAAAAAAATAAAAAAAATACGTAAGGATAAAAAGAGTTATAATGGTTATCAGTCTAGCAGGCAGCAACTGTGATTTTTTATCTCTTGCAGAGCTACACGCTGGGCCACTGATAGGACGGTACTAGGGTACCCATGTGTCCCGGATTGCCCGGGACTGTCCCGCAATTGACATGTCTGTCCCTGGTCCCGGGCACCTTTATTCCGGGACAATGCAGTGTCCAGGAATAAAAATAGAGGACACAGACACCCCCTACTAACTAAATTTCTGGAACTGGTTGCTAGGGCCGGCTCTGCCTGGCATCTTGCAACCAGTGACAATTTACTCTCAGACAGTTAGACCGGGAGCGAGGCCTGCGCCTAGTGCAGCACTGCAGGCCCTGAGATTGTAGGGACTGCAGGCATGGCTAGGGGGTCTCTCATCCACCCCCTCTTCACTCCAATGGGCTTTAGCCCCAGATGTTTTGTAGACCTAGCAATGCCCCTGCTCCTGACCCCTGCCCTCTGTACATTACATACTCCTGAACCTGCACACTGTGCAATGCATACTCCTGACCCCTGCACTCTGTAGATTACATACTCCCAAACCTGCACTTTGTGAGATTCATACTCCTGACACCTGCAGTCTGCACATTACATTTTCCTGAATCTGCATGGTGTATGATGCATACTCCTGACCCATGGATTCCGTACATGACATACTACTGAACCTGCACACTATGCAATGCCTGACCTCACAAATGCTCTTCTGGAAGAATGGTCAGACATTCCCATAGACACCTTCCTAAACCTTGTGGACGGCCTTCCCAGAAGAGTTGAAGCTGTTATAGCTGCAAAGGGTGGGCCAAATGTAATATTAAACCCTACGGACTAAGACTGGGATGCCATTAAAGTTCATGTGCGTGTAAAGGCAGGTGTCCCAATACTTTTGGTAATGTAGTGTACATTCCTTTACCCAACCCCAAGCGATACAGTCTTTCTTCCACATGATAGAAGCTGAATTAAAACTGGAAATTCAGCCCCGGTTTTTGGTGGCTCCCACTCCAGCACCGCCCTTATGGCTCATTGTAGGCAGGTGCAGTCTCTTTTCTCCCCTGCTTTCAGGGAGAATATTCTGAAAGAGGGACAGGGCTGGGAACTTGCGTGACAGGAAGTTCATGTGAGGAGCTCTGACCAATCCCCAACTGGAATTGGCAGGGGGCAGGCCTCCTAAATAAACTCAGGTCCAGGCCATTGGAGAGGAGTTGTTGGCTGGGTGAAGTGAAGAATATAGTGTTAGACTGCAGCAGAAGGCCTATCCCCATGGCGGGGGGGGGGGGGGTGCAGGCCTTGGCGGAGGAGCTTAGGAGCTGGGAGGGAGCCTTTCCTTAAACGGTCATGAAGGAGGTGTCCTAGAACAGAGGAGCTGGAGAAGCAGGCGGTACGCATGTCCGGGTAAATTCTTCATCAAGGACTCAGGGCAGGAGAAGGTCGGTGAGTGAGGCACAGGGGATATCTGGAGGAGGCATGCCAGGGGAGCTGGGTGCAAGGCCAGAGGAGAGACTGTGGGGTTTTGGCCTGAGGGCACAGGGTTTGCAAGAAGAACTGGCTGGGATCAGTAGTCCACCAACCATTTTGTGCTGCTAAATACCCGGGCCATCAAGAAGGGGTACTGAAGGTCCCAGGCCTATCAAAATTCAGCAAAGTTCAGCAACCACCTGGAATCATTCAGAGTGATCCTGGATGCAGTGTGAAGATGATGGGGGGTGGAAAGACTAACGATGTGGCAGTAAAGTTTGTACAGGAGGAGAAACTGCACTTGTAGGCTTAGGCGTGCGCACAGGGTGTGCCAGGTGTGCCCAGGCACACCCTAATCACCCTGTGTAGAACAGAATCTCCCACTGACCTGTAGGGTTGCCACCTGTCTGGGATTCACCTGGGCATTCCTGGTTTTGAATCAGTCTGCTTGAAACTCGGACACATTATTCAGACCAGACTGTGGCACCCCAAGTAACCAAGATAGTCACACACAAATCTGTTGCCATCCGGGAGCTGAGGGCGGTCGTCTGGGGGCAGTTTTGGCATCACTGGCGGGGCAGGGTGAAGATGATGGCAGCAAGAGCAATTTGGCCACACCTACTGTTCACTGTGGCATTACTACTCTTCTTGGGGCACCCAAAGGTGTCCCAGGCCGCAAAAGGGTTCGGGGGTTGGCTTGAAGAAAAGGTGGCAACCCTACTGACCTGACTCCCCCTCCTTCCCCCCCACAGCACTGCCGGCGTCCCTCCTCTCCCACTGGTTGTTGTTGTGGATGTTTTAGGATGAGTGGGGGAAGGGGCCAGTAAATACTGTATTTATCGGCGTATATCGCATACTTTTTTGCCCTGAAAATCAGGGCAAAATCGTGGGTGCGCGATATACGCCGATACCCGCTTTCCCGCGCCGAGTTTTGAATACTGCGCCGACATATACCCAGCGCAGTACACTCGGGTATATTCGGCCAGTCTCGGCTTCTTCCGCGGTCACGTCCTCGACGTACAGGACGTGAGCGCGACAGTTGCCGAGTCTGCCTGGGTGTACTGTGCTGGGTATATGCTGGTGCAGTATTCAAAACTCGGCGCGGGAAACGAGCGGGGAGGACGCGAGGACGCCGGACCCGCCGAAGAGGACACCGGACCCGCCGAAGAGGACACCGGACCCGCCGAAGAGGACACCGGACCCGCCGCAGAAGGACACCTGAAGCCGCAGAAGGACACCCGATGCCGCAGAAGGACGCCGGACCCGCCGAAGAGGACACCCGAAGCCGCAGAAGGACGCCGGACCCGACGAGGCTGCCGATGGACGCCGCGCAAGACACCAAAACTGTAAGTACAAAAATAACTTTTTTTCCACAGGATTGGGGGTCACTTTAGGGGTGCGCGGTATACACGGGAGCTCGTTATACTGCGATAAATACGGTATGCCATTCCCTTTCTGAATGAACATCGTGAGTGATCAGTAAAGTGTGTTTGACCTTTGGGGTGCACACCCTAATGCCAAAGGCTGCGCACACCTAGGTCTATTTGCCTTTAGTAAATGAACCCCATAATGTTTTGGGGTTCTAAGTAATTTTCTATCAAAAAATACAGATTGTTACTTGTAATCAAAAAGTGCGAGAAAAGGCTTGGCCTTCAAATATGTAATATATATATATATATAGGATATCTGTCCTAATAATAAATCACTGGTCCACTTTCAGACAGAAAACACTCTTCTGTCTCCACACTGAACAAAGGAACATTGGAGCAGGCTACTTAGCAGGTAGATCGGGTTACACTGTGTCACCGGATCACCGTTTCCATTAGCCCATTACTCCTACGTGACGTCTAACGTTACCCATTAGGACCGACCTAATCTGATAATCCGACTTCAACATTTTTCTGATCGCAGACCTTAGGAAGAATGGAGCGCCAATGTCAAGCGGCATTGGCGGCGGGGAATGCAGAGTCTCCATGTAGCTTGGTGGCCATTTCTGTTCTAGATACACCTACAGCCATATGGAGAACAGAGTGTGGGGCTTATTAAAGGATCCGTCCACACAGAGCTGATATCTCAGAGAGTTAAAATCCCTGGCTGTATCTTCTGTCTCTTGGGGACTCTATTGGTGAGATTTCTGCTCTGAGTTCTGGGGTCTGTATACCTGCTGTACCCATTGTAAGGGGTTTCCACCATCCCTGCACTGAGTTCCTGGAACTGTACACCTGCTGCGCCCATTATGAGGATTCCCACCATTCCTACATTGAGTTCCCGGGTCTGTACCCCTGCTGTACCCATTATGAGGGATTCCCACCATCCCTACATTGAGTTCCTAAAACTGTGCACCTGCTGTGCCCATTAAGAGTGGTTCCCACCACCCCTACATTGAGTTCTTCCTGGGTTTGTATTCTTGCTGTACCCATTATGAGGGGTTCCCACCATGCCTACACCGAGTTCCTGGGTCTGTATACCAGCTGTGCCCATTATGAGGGGTTCCCACCATTCTTGTGCTGATTTTCCGGGCCTGTACACTTGCTGTGCCCATTAAGAGGGGCTTCCACCATCCCTGTGATGATTTCCCAGGCCTGTAAGCTTGCTGTGCCCATTATGAGAAGCTCCCACCATTCCTATGCTGAGTTCTGGGTGTGTACACCTGCTGTGCCCAATATAAGGGATTCCCACCATCCCTGTGCTCAGTTCCCAGGTTTGTACACCTGCTGTGCCCATTATGAGGGGCTTCTACCATCCCTGTGCTGAGTTCCTAGGTCTGTACACCTTCTGTGCCCATTATGAGGGGCTCCCACCATCACACATATGCCGAGTTCCAGGTCTGCACACCTACTGTTCCCATTATGAGGGACTACCACTATCCCTATGGTGAGTTCCCGGGTCTGTACTCCTGCTGTGCCCACTATGAGGGGTTTCCACCATCCCTATGCTGAGTTCCCGGGTCTGTACACCTACTATGCCCATTATGAGAGGGTTTCCACCATCCCTATGCTGCGTTCTGGGTCTGTACACCTACAGTGCCCATTATGAGGGGTTTCCACTATCCCCGTGCTGGGTTCCCAGGTCTGTACACCCACTGTGCCCATTATGAGGGGCTTCTAACTTCCCTGTGCTGAGTTCTCAGGTCTGTACACCTACTGTGCCCATTATGAGGGGTTTCCACCATCCCTATGCTGAGTTCCCAGGTCTGTACACCTTCTGTACCTATTATGAGGGGCTTCCAACATCCCCGTGCTAAGTTCTCAGGTCTGTTCACCTGATGTGCCCATTATGAGGGATTTCCACCATCCATATGCTGCGTTCTGGGTCTGTATACCTGCTGTGCCCATTATGAAGGGGTTCCCACCATCCCTGTGCTGAGTTCCCAGGTCTGTACACCTGCTGTGCCCATTATGAGGGGCTTCCACCATCCCTATGCTGAGTTCTGGGCCCATTATGAGGGACTACAGGAAAAGCAGGTACAGCAGTCCATTCAAAGAATAGCCTGCGGGGCACGAAGATGGGAACCTGGGCTAGGATTTACAAAAAATAAAGTTGTGTAACAATAAAAAGTTACTTCTCTTTTTAATAAATACCAATACCCGACATTCCAAAACTCTGCAGGGTCCCGGAATGTGTCCAATCACTGGAAGAGATGGGCGCGTTCCTCCCGGCGCTCGCACTGTCACTCCTCCTGTCCTATTTACATACTCACATTCCGCACAATGCTGCTTAATTATCGAGGAGTTTTTTTTTTCCTTCCTCTAGTCATTGTTTAGCGCCTTAATGCCGTATCCCGTGCGATATTAATAAAACCAGGTCAACGAACCTTTCAAATGAGAGCGGTACTTTGTCAAATTATACACAACATACCAGCAACGCATTTATAAATTCCAGCCGCTTGCGGATAAAGTCACAAATCATAATGAATTGGTTAGACAGCATTATCATCAATTTTCCGCAGGTACAGCTGTGGGAAATCAGTCATTTCCATCAAATGCCATCGTCAGCCGCCGCCGCCGCCAAATCATTTTTTACACTTAACTGCTGAAAAGAGCAAAAAAATAAAAAAAACTAAAGACTTTTCCTTTTTTTGTTTCCCTCTCTGGCCTACGGGTGGCGCTTTTGAGCAACAGAGCGTTCGATAAATTAATAATGTACATCTGTTTTATTTATTTATTTATTTTTTACTTTTCTATTGATGTACTTTTTTTTTTCTCGTTTTTTTTTTCTTTTTTAAGCCGAGATTATGGAGATGAAATAGCTCGCCGTATTTTAACACACATTACAACAATCTCTTAAGGCAAAAAGTAAATTCATGGAAATGAGTTATAGTTTGGGAAAATATGCCGCATTTTTTTTTCTTGTTGGTTAAAATTGCTTTAAAAGTAGAAGGTGGAAAAAAAATAAAAAATAAGACTTAGTGTATCAGACTAATAATGATAAACTTAAAGGACGACTCTGTCTGGACCAGGATTTCTCAACCAGGATTCCATAGACATCTAGGTTTCCCAGGAGGGGTACCTTCGGAGGTCTCTAGGGTTCCTCCAGAGGTCTCTAGGGGTACCTTCAGAGGTCTCTAGGGTTCCTCCAGAGGTCTCTAGGGGTTCCTCCAGAGGTATCTAGGGGTTCCTCCAGAGGTCTCTAGGTGTTCCTCCAGAGGTCTCTAGGGGTACCTTCGGAGGTCTCTAGGGTTCCTCCAGAGGTCTCTAGGGGTTCCTCCAGAGGTCTCTAGGGGTTCCTCCAGAGGTCTCTAGGGGTTCCTCCAGAGGTCTCTAGGGGTACCTTCGGAGGTCTCTAGGGGTACCTTCGGAGGTCTCTAGGGTTCCTCCAGAGGTCTCTAGGGGTTCCTCCAGGGGTCTCTAGGGGTTCCTCCAGAGGTCTCTAGGGGTTCCTCCAGAGGTCTCTAGGTGTTCCTTTGGAGGTCTCTAGGGGTACCTCCAGGGGGCTCTAGGGGTTCCTTCTGAGGTCTCTAGGGTTCCTCCAGAGGTCTCTACTGGTACCTTCGGAGGTCTCTAGGGTTCCTCCAGAGGTCTCTAGGGGTACCTTCGGAGGTCTCTAGGGTTCCTCCAGAAGTCTCTAGGGGTACCTTCGGAAGTCTCTAGGGTTCCTTCGGAGGTCTCTAGGGGTTCCTCCAGAGGTCTCTAGGGGTTCCTTCGGAGGTCTCTAGGGGTTCCTTCGGAGGTCTCTAGGGGTTCCTCCAGAGGTCCCTAAGGGTTCTTCCAGAGGTCTCTAAGGGTTCCTTCAGAGGTCTCTACGGGTTCCTCCGGAGGTCTCTAGGTGTTCCTCCAGAGGTCTCTAGGAGTTCCTCCGGAGGTCTCTAGGGGTACCTTCGGAGGTCTCTAGGGTTCTTCCGGAGGTCTCTAGGGGTTCCTTCGGAGGTCCCTAGGGATCCTCCGGAGATCTCTAGGGGTTCCTCCGGAGGTCTTTATGGGTTCCTTGAGCAATAAGCAATTTCTGCCTTTTAGATAAGTTTCCACCGACACCACTGATCTTCTAAACCAGTGGTCTCCAGATTGGGACGGCTCTAGGCTTTGTGAGGCCTTAGGCAAAGGATCTCAAAAACTGGAGGCCCTCCATCTGTTGTGAAACTACAAGTCCCAAGAGGCATTGCAGGTCTTACAGTTACAAACATGACTCCCACAGGCAAAGAGGCGTGATGGGACTTGTAGTATTACAAAAGCTGGAGGGCCACCAGTTTGAGACCCCTGCCTTAGGCAAATCTTATGCCCCGCACACACGATCGGCATTTCCGATGGCCTAAAATCCGACGGAATTTTTCATCGGAATTCCGTTCAAGTTGTCTTGCATATACACTGTCAGACCAAATTCCGACCATCCAAAACACAGTGACGTAAAACACTACGACGAGCCAAGAAAAATAAAGTTCAATGTTTCAGAGCATGCGTCAACTTGATTCTTGTTAGTCCAGGAGGGCTATTTAACCACTTAAGGACCCCTTCACACCGATATACGTTGGCAGAATGGCACAGCTGGGCACAATCACGTACCTGTACGTGTTTTTTTAAGGTAAGGTGACCAGATGTTTTAAATGAAATCCGGGGACATATTTTTTCTTTACTAGTAATGGCAACAATCAGCGACTCTCTGCCCATCGCTGCCCGCCTCATGGCTACTACTGGATGGGGAGCGGAGGAAGATCACTCCGCCAGGGAAGGCAAGGAGATAGGCAGGTGGCTGGCCAAGATTTGAGCCAAGGCAGAAGATCATGCTAGCGGAGCTGAATGGGCATGCGCCCGTAAATGAAGAAATATTCCTTTCGCTCCGACCAGCACATGATCATCAGAAAGGGGCACATATAATGGGAAAAATACAACCCCCCTATGCTAGTAGGCACGGCGGAGCGGGGGGTGTAATTCCAATTTTTTTATTTTAATTCTGCACTGACTATCTTTGAAATTGCCCCTGCCCCTTATTAAATCCAATCTGGGGACAAAACCAGGGACAGACTTGGTCTGGGGACAGTGTCCTCAATCAGGGGACTGTCCCCTGAAACTGGGGATGTCTGGTCACCCTACTTTAAGGCCCAGCCGTGGGGTCGCAAGTGCGCCGCCAGCGGCGAGCTCGCGACCCGGTCCCAAGATCCGTGACCACGCCCATGGACCCGATCGCCGCCAGTGTCCCGCGATCGGTCACCGGAGCTGAAGAACGGGGAGAGGTGTGTGTAAACACACCTTCCCCTTTCTTCATTGTGGCAGTGTTCCCTGTTCCCTGATATAGGGAAAGACGATCACTGACATCACACCTACAGCCACACCCCCCTACAGTTAGAAACACACATGAGGTCACACTTGACCCCTACAGCGCCCCTTAGTGGTTAACTCCTAAACTGCAATTGTCATTTTCACAGTTATCTGTGCATTTTTATAGCGCTGTGAAAATGACAATGGTCCCAAAAATGTGTCAAAAGTGTCCTAAGTGTCCGCCATAATGTCGCAGTCACGGAAAAAAACGTTGATCGCCTCCATTAGTAGTAAAAAAAAAAGTATATTAATAAAAATGCCATAAAACAATCCCCTGTTTTGTAAACGTTCTAAATTGTGCGCAAACCAATCGATAAACGCTTATTGCGATTTTTTTTACCAAAAATATGTAGAAGAATACCTATCGGCCTAAACTGAGGAATTTTTTTTTCTTTTTTGGGATGTTTATTATAGCAAAAAATATTGCATTTTTTTCAAAATTGTCGCTCTATTTTTGTTTATAGCGCAAAAATAAAAACCGCAGAGGTGATCAAATACCACCAAAAAAAACCTTTATTTGTGGGGAAAAAAAGGACGCCAATTTTGTTTGGGAGCCATGTCGCACGACCGCGCAATTGTCAGTTAAAGCGAAACAGTGCCGAATCGCAAAAGGGGCAAGGTCCTTAACCTGCATAATGGTCCGGGGTCTTAAGTGGTTAAGGGATGCTCTTGCTCACTGTCAGTGCTGACTGGTCTTCAGCTTTTCCTGTGCTCTGAGTGTATCCTGCATCTGATTTCCGTTGTTGACCCAGCTTGTTTCTGACATGATCCTGGATTCTGCTTGTACCTCTGCCAGCCTGTTCCTGACCTCGGCTCGGTTCCTGACCATGCTTCTGCTTTCACTCCTGTGCCTTGTTGCCCGCCTGCTACTGACCTTGGCTGCTTCTGACTTGGCTTCATACTACTTCTGAGTGTCTGCTTTGGCTGTCCTTCATATCAGCTCCGCCATCGCAGTGTGTTCCTGCCTATAGCCTGCTGAGAGCTTTGAGGCGCCACACATTCAGAACCAGCGATACATGTGAAGTGCCCCCTTAACCTCGGCTGGTCCAGCTTGCATCACCTCTGCTCCTGGCCTGATGTCCTGCCTGACCTCTCTAGCCTGCATCTCCTGCTAGAAGATCTGCTATCAATGCCTACTGGCGGATTACCCGGGACAGTCCCGCATTTTGTAGGTCTTTCAAGGGCACATTCATTCCAGGACAATACAGTGTCCCGGAATGAAACTGACACAGCCACCCCACCCCCCCCCCGGGCCAATCTGATGTCCCCCAAAAAGGCCGCCACATCATCGCTTTACTCACTGACAGTACTTGTCAATGCCTGGAATGCCTGGAATGCCTGGAGGAGCACAATCCCTGCCCCCTGCTTGTGATTGGAGAAATCATAAATCCCGCCTCTTGTGTCCAATCACTGTGCTGTGATTCGTTACAGCACAGGCTGATTTTGGGGAAGGGGTAGTTTGGAAATGCGGTCAGTCTAACTGGCACGCGTGTTCCTCCTGTGGTTCAGCATAATCTGTTCCACCTTCATTGGGACCCAATTGGAGATACAAGAGAGACTAACCTTGTCAACTCAGTCTCCTAGCAGGTTTGTGACACCATCATTGTTCCAAAAGCAATATTGTTGCTTTACTTGAAGTCTGAGACTTCCATTTTAAGTTTCTGCCATTATTTCATTGGGGATATCCAACTCTTCCTCTGACCAGTTGGGTTGGTGAACAAGGACCTCTGACCGACTGGCCTGGAAAAGTCAATGAGAGCCTGAAAAATGCATTGGTTGAATGGTGTGCCAAGTATATAGGGCCTTATGCGACCAGGGACAAATGCCCGGTAAGGAACAATTCTGCCTTCTCGGCATTCACATATGGACACATACGGACCCATACACCGTAAAAAGTTTTGGTTTCTGGTCCAGGTCTCCATCATATGTTCTGGTGACTTTGAATGAGAAGGATGCTGGCATGGAAAGAGCCAACAAAGCAAACAAGGATCCAAATTGCCACACACCAGAGGAAGTCCAAATATCAGACAAATGAGAAGTGGCTTCAGCCTTGTTCCATCCAGGCCACTCTGCCCCTGAAACATCATCCACCACAGATCGCTTTTTAGTGTAAATTAACCCTTCAGGACTGGTTTCCAACCTCAATCCTCAAGAAACCTTGACAGGTCATGTTTTCAGGATTTCCTTCATTTTGCATGGGGACAATGTCTATGACTTGGTATTTATCTAAAAGGGAAATACCCCAAAATATGGCCTGTTGGAGTTACTTGAGAAACAAGGTTGGGAAACATTGTCCTATAGCACTCCCCTTAATAATACCCCCTTGAATACTACATAAAAGGTTATGAAGGAAGGGGCAAAGGAGCTAGGCCAGCACAGACGATAATTATACTCTCCCAGAAGAGGAGAGGGCTATGATATGAAAGGTCAGAGCAGGGACGATCCTAGGGTCACAGACGCCTGGGTGCAGACATTTTTCTGGCGCCCCACATGGGCGTGGTCATCTTACTAACTCCTCCCCTTTGCAAATGGTTTTATGGCTACGACTCAAACACAGAGATGCTCCCCTAAGAAGAAGTCTTCATTACCCTGGAATCCTCCCATGGTCTTTTAACAATTAAGAAAATTAGTACACTAATGGGACCTGGAGGGGGGTCTCTCTAATGCACACAGAGGGGGCTTCTGTTAGAGGCTGTTAGGAAGAGCCCCCAGATGGCACGGGATGATTGGCAGCAGCTCCGGCCAACCCTGAAGCCTCTCATCACACCGCCTATGGGAGACGAGCCGACACACACAGAGGGGGCGGGGCAGACAGACTGCTCCACGCACATCGGACAGAATAATTAGTGGAGCCTAGTACCAAAACGTGTTTCGGTATTAGGCTCCGCTGCAGTACCCAGCCCGAATTCCGGGAACAGCGGGAGGTATGCGCTCTTGTCAGTTGCCAGCGGAGAGAGCAAGCGGGATGGGGAACCACAGCACCCGCTACATGCGCTCCGCCTCTGGACACAGAGGAGAAGGAGGGAGGGGAGCACTCTGGAGCTTCGGCCCCCCCACCTCTGCGGCGCCTGGGTGCAGAGCACCCTGCGCACCCTGCCTAGGATCGGCCCTGGACTGTGGTGAAGAATTGACTTTTCCTAAAGTAGCCAATTTCCTAAAGTTTAGAAGCACATTGCAAGTCAATAGGAATAGGCATTTATAACAGTTAATTTTTTATTAATTTATAAAGACATGGTCTCTTTAATGGAGGCCTGCCATTAATAAGAGTCTGCCTTTCCCCTTGATGTACAGGCATTGTTGTAATGTCATTATAAGCCATAGTCCCGGAGTTGAGAGAAAGGTGAGTGACAGGTCCTGGCTACACAGGGCTTTCGTTCTCTTGAAGCGTTGACCGCGCACAATGAGCAGGCGAACGTCTTTGTACCATACAACACACACATCCGGTGATAGATGATTTAAACAACAAAGCTCAGCCACTGAGACAAAATTAGTGTTGTTTTAATTACCAGTGTCTGTAATATTACCCATCCATTACTGTCTGGCAGAACATTGTCAGCAGCAAAAGATGGGCAAGGGGGGGGGGGGGGGGGGATTGAGACACGCCGGTGACGTCTCCAGGATAGACATAGGCTCACATTTCCCCCCTCACTGTGTCATTTTATAATCTCAGTTTCTTAAAGGAACCTACCACTGAAAAAAATATGTAGGCTGCAATGGCACTGGAAATGCTTACTGCTTGGCTCATCCAATGGCTTCTGTACTTCCTGAAACGTGGAAGTCGGTAGATCTGGTTGTAGGTTCCACGTCTTTTGCTCAAAAAGTGATGGCCGGGACAACTAGCTAGGAGGTTAGAAATGGCCGGGACATGGGCCTACCTTTTAGGATCAGATGGAAACGAGGTGCTGGATGTAGATCTTCGGCCCAATTATAGAAAAGGCATTAATTAAAGAGGAAGTAAACCCTGATGGGTGTTACTTCCTCTTTGTTTCCCTGCAAAGGTAAAGCATAATGGGCTACTAAGCATCGCCTAGTAGCCCATTATGTGACACTTACCTGGAGGATAAGCCCGCCATGTCCCCGTCTTCCTCGCTAGTAGCGAGCATCCATTCTTCACCCCTCTTCCTTCTGGGGTCTGCGAACTCCGGCTCTGTGACTGGCCAGAGTCCTGTGACATCGCGTGACATCACTCCCTCCTTTAACGGCATGACCTGAGATAGAAACGGCACAGCGCGCCCTTTCTAAATCCGGCGCATGCGCAAAAGAAATCACCGTACGGCGATTTGCAAATATCTCCTAGACCGTGCAGGTCTGAGAGATATTTCAAGCACCTACAGGTAACCCTTAATCTAGGCTTACCTGTAGGTTAAAGTCATTGTAAAGGGTTTACAACCACTTTAATCCTGATGGGTTGGGTTTGGCAGTTTTTCTACAACCTTTTTTTTCAGTTTAGTCAAGTTCTTCTTCCTTATTTAGCTAAAGTAACCACAGTTTTGATGATGAGGCAGGGCAAGGAAAAACAAGGTCGTCTTCACGAGCCCAAGGCCCTCCTTATCAGCCTATAATGCCATTGGTTGTTGGGATGCCATTGGCTGGTCCTTACAGTGCCCAAGGGTGTAATCCTGCAATTTAAAAACCTGTGGCTTTGTGTAAGGCAAGCTTGATCCACCCACCAACTTGGTGACCATTTTTAGGCATTTGGGGAAATTTTTAGGCATTTTGTGAAGACTCCCCTGACGAACTCACCCCTGGCCAGTTGAAAAAGTCTGTTTTACATGATATTTATCCCAAAGGTGTTCTACCGGGTTGTGCAGGCCAGTCAAGTTCCTCCACCCCATACTCACTCATCCATGTCTTTATGGACCTTGTTTTGTACACTGGTTCAAATCATTTAGGTGGAGGGGGGATTATGGTGTGGGGTTGTTTTTTAGGGGTCGGGTTTGGCATACCAAGACATTTTGGACAATTTCATGCTCCCAACTTTGTGGGAACAGTTTGGGGATGTCTACTTCCTGTTCCAACATGACTGCTCACCAGTGCACAAAGCAAGGTCCATAAAGACATGGATGAGCCAGTTTGAGGTGGACGAACTTTACTGGCCTGACCTCAATCCGATAGAACACCTTTGGGATGAATTAGAGTGGAGACTGGGAGACAGGCCTTTTCAGACAACATCACAAATGTTCACATATGCTCTTCTGGAAGAATGGTCAAACATTCCTATAGACACACTCCTAAACCTTGTGGACGGCCTTCCCAGAAGAGTTAAAGCTGTTATAGTTGCAAAGGGAGGGGCCAACTCAATATTGAACCCTACGGGCTAAGACTGGGATACCATTAAAGTTGTTCTGGAACATAGGAAATGTGTGAAGCAAGGAGATTGGACATCATGTATACAGCTCTGGCCAAATCCTACGGACGAAGACTGCAATGCCATTAAAGTTCATGTGAAGGCAGGTGTCCCAATACTGTTGGTAATCTATCTATCTATCTATCCAGTGGTGGTGCGTCTATAGAGGACACTGAACCGGTTCTGGTTACCGGTAACCTGATTGGCTGAAGCGTAATCGAGGGCGGGAGAAGACATTGAGGGACATGGAAAGAGGATGGCTGACCCCCAGAAAGTTAAGTGTCGGGCGGGGGGAGGGGCATTTTACAGGGCACAGCGGCGACAATGGGCACAGTGGCAACAATTAAAGGGCACAGTGATATCAATGGGCACAGTGGTGACAATAGGTACAGTGGTGACAATTAAAGGGCGCAGTGGTGACAATTGGCACAGTGGCATCAATGGGCACAGTGGCGACAATGGGCACAGTGGTGACAATGGGCACAGTGGCGACAATTATAGGGCACAGTGGCATCAATTGGCACAGTGGCGACAATTCAAGGGCACAGTGGTGACAATTGGCACAGTGGTGACAATTGATCTGGCTGACCCCCAGAAAGTTAAGTGCCGTGCGGGGGGAGGGGCATTTTACAGGGCACAGCGGCGACAATGGGCACAGTGGCAACAATTAAAGGGCACAGTGATATCAATGGGCACAGTGTTGACAATAGGTACAGTGGTGACAATTAAAGGGCGCAGTGGTGACAATGGGCACAGTGGCGACAATGGGCACAGTGGCGACAATTATAGGGCACAGTGGCGACAATTATAGGGCACAGTGGCGACAATTCAAGGGCACAGTGGTGACAATTGGCACAGTGGCGACAATTGATGGGCACAGTGGCTGTGTTTGATGACATGGCACAGTGGTGACAATTGATAGCACAGTGGCTGTGTTTGATGGCATGGCACAGTGACTGAGTTTGATGGCATGGCACAGTGGTGACAATTGATGGCACAGTGGCTGTGTTTGATGGCATGGCACAGTGACTGAGTTTGATGGCATGGCACAGTGGTGACAATTGATGGCACAGTGGATGCGTTTGATGGCATGGCACAGTGGCTGCGTTTGATGGCACAGTGATTGCGTTTGATGGCATGGCACAGCGGTGCGAATTGATGGCACAATGGCTGCGTTTGATGGCATGGCATAGTGACTGCATTTGATGGCATGGCACAGTGGTGACAATTGATGGCACAGTGGCTGCATTTGATGGTCACAGTGAGGCTGCAATGTTTTTTTTTTTCGTTTGCGCCCCCTAAAAATTTTGAGCACCAGCCGTCACTGTATCTATCTATATAATATACGGTATATAGCCAAAACAGTGTTGAGCATGTAGTCCACACAATTCAATAGGGATGATGGGTTCAGGAATAAGCCAGCTTCCAATCTGATGTTGATACTTACTCCAAACACTTTCCGTAATGCTGAAATTATTTGTAATGTATATATATATTTATATTCTCTTTAAAAATTAAAGATTAAAATTAAGCATTTTCATTAGCCCGACTCCTGCAGAAATGGTGCAATATAGTGACGGAGATCCGCCCCATATGAAGAAGATCAAAGTCCTCTGTAAGATCTCACCCGGCGCCCAGGAAGGGAGGCGCTGGAGCTGCTGGATGAGCCGAAGACATGTTATAAATTATAGCAATAAATAATTTGTTTATGCGGATTGATAATCAGAGAAAACTAATTAGTACGGAATTAATTTTTCATAATTGCACGGTATATTCCCTTTAAGTTCAGATTTCCCCTCTGTCTCCAGAACAAATGGATTTAATTAAGGTTAACTAGATCTTTTTATTTGTCATGAATATTGTATACACATTTGTAAAATATGTTTGGAATATGTCTTCATGAAATCTCCGGAGGTCAGGCGCAGTGTCCTGTTGCCTAATAAAACAATATCAATTCCTCGTTCTCGGTATCAGAAGTTTGAACCGCCAACAGAGGGGGCGGGGTTGGTGCAACTTACTGTATGAATTAAAGGGGAACTTTATTGCATTTTTTTTTTTTTTTGCAAGTGCATATTTTCATTATTTTAATGCTTTTTAAAAGTTATTTTCATATTATTACTTAGTTTATTGTATAGTAATACAGGGTGGGCCATTTATATGGATACACCGGGGTGGGCCGTTTATATGGATACACCTTAATAAAATGGGATTGGTTGGTGATATTAACTTCCTGTTTGTGGCACATTAGTATATGTGAGAGGGGAAACTTTTCAAGATGGGTGGTGACCATGGCGGCCATTTTGAATCCAACATTTATTAAGGCGTATCCATATAAATGGCCCACCTTGTACCTTGGTCTGCGAGCATAATTCGTTCCAGAATGCTTGTAATCCAAAGCACTTGTATATCAAAGCATTTTTTTTACAGGGTATAAAAGAGAAGAGAGGCGCCTCTAAGGCTGCATTCACACCTAGGCGACAAATAACGCCGCGTACGCGGCTTATTTTGCCGCGATTCGATTAACTTTTTTTTTTTTCCATTGCTGTCTATGGCCGAACGCCAATGCCGCCTGAAAAAAAGGGTCCGGGACTTTTTTTCAGGCGGCAGGCGTACGGCGTTTCGGCGTTCGGCGTGAGATGTGAACCATCTCATAGACAGCAATGGAAATTCGCCCCTCCAGCGTATCGAGCGTCGGGCGTTTTGTCGCCAAGGTGTGAATGCAGCCTAAGTGTAGCAATAAGTTGGTAAATGTTGCACCTTCAATAAATGTAACCATATTGCTACACTTAGAGGCTCCTCTCTTCTCTTTTATACTCAGTTGTGACATGACGCTACTTGTATATCAAGACATCACTTGTATATCAAGGCAAAAATGTTAAAAACATTTTGCTTGTCTTGCAAAACGCTCTCACACCAAGTTACTCTCAAACCAAGGTTTTACTGTACCGTGTTTCCATTAATGCATTACATCTTTCTATTTGTAGATCCGAGATCTGTCCCTTGCACTTATCGGTGTTTGATTGCAATCACTCAGCCTCCCTGATCAGGCTCTCTTTACACTGCTGTGACCCCAAAGTCATGCAACTTGCTTGCGATTTCCCTTCAACTTGCTTGTGATTTCCCTTCAACTTGCTTGCGATTTTTTGTGATTTAACATTGCTGTTTATGGAACTCAAATGGCACCAAAGAATGTGTTTTGACTTGTCATGCAGCTTCATGTGCCACAAGTCACGTGATAAGTCACAGCAGTTTGAACCAGGGCTTATAAAGGGCCCTGCGATGGGAATAAAGTTCCCCGGAATCAGTGAAAGGGTTTCCGCTGCAGGACCCGAGGCTGAGTTCAAGGGATGAGGGGGCAACCCTAGACCAGACCCTGGCATTCCGCTGCTGTGGGGGTGGGCCCAGAGACAACAGAAAGGAGGCCGCTGCAGGACATGAAAAAGGGTTTCCACTGCAGGACGCAAGGCTGGGTTCAAGGGATGAGGGGGCAACCCTAAACTAGACCCACATTCCGCCACTGTGGGGGTGGCCCAGAGACGACAGAAAGGAGGCCGCTGCAGGACATGTGTAAGGGTTCCACTGCAGGACGCAAGGCTGGGTTCAAGGGATGAGGGGGCAAACCTAAACTAGACCCACATTCCGCCACTGTGGGGGTGGCCCAGAGACGACAGAAAGGAGGCCGCTGCAGGACATGTGTAAGGGTTCCACTGCAGGACACGAGGCTGAGTTCAAGGGATGAGGGGGCAACCCTAGACCAGACTCTGGCATTCCGCCACTGTGGGGGTGGCCCAGAGAAGACAGAAAGGAGGCCACTGCAGGACATGTGAAAGGGTTTCCACTGCAGGACGCAAGGCTGGGTTCAAGGGATGAGGGGGCAACCCTAAACCAGACCCACATTCCACCACTGTGGGGGTGGCCCAGAGATGACAGAAAGGAGGCCGCTGCAGGACATGTGAAAGGGTTTCCACTGCAGGACGCAAGGCTGGGTTCAAGGGATGAGGGGGCAACCCTAGACCAGACCCTGGTATTCCGCCACTGTGGGGGTGGCCCAGAGACGACAGAAAGGAGGCCGCTGCAGGACATGTGAAAGGGTTCTACTGCAGGACGCGAGGCTGAGTTCAAGGGATGAGGGGGCAACCCTAGACCAGACCCTGCCATTCCGCCACTGTGGGGGTGGCCCAGAGACGATAGAAAGGAGGCCGCTGCAGGACATGTAAAAGGGTTCCGCTGCAGGACGCAAGGCTGAGTTCAAGGGATGAGGTGGCCAACTCTAGCCCAGTTACAAGTGTGACCTTTGTAGTTCCGCCACTGCCTTCCATGATCCAGTCCAGACAGGTTACTTTTTAAGTGCTGGAAGCTCCGAAAGAGGGACGGTCATGGCGGACGCGGCATGCAGATCTGAGAGGAGTAACGTTGAGGGTTGGGTACATATGCAGTCAAGGGGAGCTCTCCTCGAGCCTCCTTGCTCCGAGATGAAAGATTGAGGCCGGGCCGTTTTGGCACACCGCTGCAAACGAGCGATCCTCTTAAAAGATTACCGTAATTATCCAATCTTCAGCTAGTTTGTATTGGCAAACTATAAATACCGTTCGCATTAGGACAAGGTGCTCGAGGAACGCACATGAAAGGTCAGCGTAATTTGCAAGTCACTCGTCATTAGAATATGCTAAAACACATGGCTCGAGGGCTTCGACTTTAATGATGAATACATTGATTATTAAGTAGCCAACGAACGCACACAAAAAATGATCCCGGCCCCGCCGTAGCGATGGGGAGGCTTTATTTTCGGCGAAGAATCCGCGCCTTGAACTGTTTAATTGTGGAAAGGGAAAAAAAATAAAAATTCCTCAGAGAAGCCCCAGGAATTGGAATTAAAGACTCGAGCCATGTTTGTGATAAGATTATTAATAAATCTCGGCAAAGTGTTAGACTCCTGACAATAAGGCAGCGAAGGAGCTCTCTGTCTCGCCCCGCGCCGTACAATTTAAGATCGGTCACAATCAACGTAAATTATGACTGATTCTAGGCCGCTCCGCGCTCCCTTTCATAAATCTCTTGTTCCTTATATGCAAATGAGACTCTATTTTAAAATAGATAATTTCTCACCCATCGTTCAGGTTCATCGGTGAGAAGCTCCTTCTTCACGGCTCTGGGGGGGGGGGGTAGAAAAGGATTATGTGTGTCACGTCAGCAGGGGGGGGGGGGCACCAGAAGATGGGGAAATGTTGGGTGGGGCGGAGAGGCTTATTTTTGGGGATAGGGGACAACCTAAAAAAAATGCGGTATATGAAAAGCTACTATTGGCATCCCCCAATATATGCAAGGTATAAGGAGAGAAAAAAAATGAAACATTTGACTTTGGTTTAATGGAGCCTGGGGGTCGGGAAAAGCCATTTTAGGCTAAATTAGGCTTAAAAGAATGTATAGTGATTTATTTTTTGTATATTATTTACTTTATTAAAATTTAGTTTAACCACTTGCCTACTGTGCACCTACACCCCCCTTCCTGCCCAGACAAAATTTTAGCTTCCGCCACTGCGTCGCTTTAACTGACAATCGCGCGGTCGTGCGACGTGGCTCCCAAACAAAATTGACGCCCTTTTTTCCCCCCACAAATAGAGCTTTCTTTTGGTGGTATTTGATCGCCCGTGCGGTTTTTATTTTTTGGGCTATAAACAAAAAAAGAGCGACAATTTGGGAAAAAACAAAACAATAGTTTTTGCTTTTTGCTATAATAAAAATCCCATTTAAAAAAATAAAAAATGATCTCAGTTTAGGCCGATACGTTTTCTTCTACATATTTTTGGTAAAAAGAATTAAAAAATTAAAATCGCAATAAGCGTATAGTGACTGGTTTGCGCAAAAGTTATATTGCCTACAAAATAGGGGACATAATTATGATTTATTTTTTTACTAGGAATGGCGGCGATCTGCGATTTTTTTTCGGGACTGCGACATTATAGCCGACACATTGGACACATTTGACAAATTTTTTGGGACCATTCACATTTATACAGTGAACAGTGCTATAAATATGCATTGATTACTGTATAAATGTGACTGGCAGGGAAGGGGTTAACCACTGGGGGGGCGGGGAAGGGGTTAAATGTGTGTCCTAGTTAGTGTTCTCACATAGAGGAGTGTATCTCCCATGGTTGAGACACTAGGTTCTTTCATTCTATTACTAGGGTAGGACCCACTAATTCGGGGTACTTTGTCGCAGTAAGTGGGCTTAGCACTATATGACCATATAGTGTGACCAAACCCCCGTATTTTTTAATATGTTCAGGTGTTTTTAACTAGCCTTGCAGGATAAATGTCATTTTTGTATGTGTGCGCTATAATCTGTTTTGTACTAGTTAGTGTTCTAACTGTAGGGGGAGGGGGGGACTGGGGGAGGTGACCGATGCTGTGTCCCTATGCACAAGGGACACAGATCGGTCTCCTCTCTCCCTGACAGGACGTGGAGCTCTGTGTTTACACACAGAGCTCCACGTCCCTGCTCAGTTAATGGGCAATCGCGAGTGCCCGGCGGGCATTGTGTTCCCTCGCGGCTTCAAATGACAGGACATCATATGACGTCCTGTCAGAACAACAGAGTATTCCGTCCACCGTCATTTTAAGGCGGGCAGGTATTAAGTGGTTAAAAAAAATCTTAGACAGGCCTATGCCTATGAATAACTAAAGCCCTTACCATTTCCACCCCTCTACTTTAATAATAATAATAATATATATATATACACCGTATTTATCGGCGTATAACAAGCACAGGGGTATAAAACGCACCCTAACTTTAAGATGGAAGTTTCAGGAAAAAACCTTTCCACAGCCCCCTGTGTATAACACGCAGGCACAGTTTACCCTCTATTTTCAGGGTAAAAAAGTGAGTGTTATATGCCAATAAATTCAGTATGTATATATTTCAAGTCAGTTCCTATTTGGTTTGGTGGTGCCTCAGTGATGGTCTTCGGAGGCATCTCCATGGAGGGACGCACAGACCTCTACAGGCTACACAATGCCACCCTGACTTCCATTAGGTATCGGGATGAAATCCTTGGACCCATTGTTAGACCCTACACTGGAGCAGTGGGTCCTGGGTCCCTCCTGGTGCATGACAATGACCGGCCCCATGTGGTGAGAGTATGCAGCCTGGAGGTTGAAGGAATTGATACCATTAAATGGTCTCCAAGCTTGCCGGACCTAAATCCAACAGAACACCTCTGGGACATTATGTTTCGGTCCATCCGGTGCCGCCAGGTTACACCTCAGCCTGTAAGAAGCTCAGTGCTGCTCTGGTCCAGATCTGGAAGGAAATACCTCGGGACACCATCCGTCGTCTCATTAGGAGCATGCCCCCACGTTGTCAGGCATGCATACAAGCACTTGGGGGGGCCATACAAACTACTGAGGACCATTCTGAGTTGCTCCAATGAAATTTCAGCAAAATGGGCTAGCTTGCTGCATTATTTTTTTTAATTAAGCCCTCTGTAGGTGGATAATGTTCATTTCCATCAAACGATGTGGCATCCTTTCATTCCTAACACATCACCCAGTCCATATCGGTATAGATCCTAACACATCACCCAGTCCATATCGGTATAGATCCTAACACATCACCCAGTCCATACCAGTATAGATCCCAACACATCACCCAGTCCATATCGGTATAGATCCTAACACATCACCCAGTACATATCGGTATAGATCCTAACACATCACCCAGTCCATACCAGTATAGATCCCAACACATCACCCAGTCCATATCGGTATAGATCCTAACACATCACCCAGTACATATCGGTATAGATCCCAACACATCACCCAGTCCATATCAGTATAGATCCCAATCACCCAGTCCATATCGGTATAGATCCTAACACATCACCCAGTCCATATTGGTATAGATCCCAACACATCACCCAGTCCATATCAGTATAGATCCCAACACATCACCCAGTCCATATTGGTATAGATCCCAACACATTACCCAGTCCATATCAGTATAGATCCCAATCACCCAGTCCATATCAGTATAGATCCCAACACATTACCCAGTCCATATCGGTATAGATCCTAACACATCACCCAGTTCATATTGGTATAGATCCTAACACATCACCCAGTCCATATCAGTATAGATCCCAATCACCCAGTCCATATCAGTATAGATCCTAACACATTACCCAGTCCATATCAGTATAGATCCCAACACATCACCCAGTCCATACCAGTATAGATCCCAACACATCACCCAGTCCATATCGGTATAGATCCCAACACATCACCCAGTCCATATCAGTATAGATCCCAACACATCACCCAGTCCATATCAGTATAGATCCCAACACATCACCCAGTCCATATCAGTATAGATCCCAATCACCCAGTCCATATCAGTATAGATCCCAACACATCACCCAGTCCATATCAGTATAGATCCCAACACATCACCCAGTCCATATCAGTATAGATCCCAATCACCCAGTCCATATCAGTATAGATCCCAACACATCACCCAGTCCATATCAGTATAGATCCCAACACATCACCCAGTCCATATCAGTATAGATCCCAACACATCACCCAGTCCATATCAGTATAGATCCCAACACATCACCCAGTCCATATCAGTATAGATCCCAATCACCCAGTCTATATCAGTATAGATCCCAACACATCACCCAGTCCATATCAGTATAGATCCCAATCACCCAGTCCATATCGGTATAGATATCCAGCAAGATACTTTTCCCAATCGAACTCTGATGTGTTTTTAAAGTATTCCTTTAATTTTTTTTGAGCAGTGCATTAAAGCTATCATGCCTAGTGTAGTCAGTTTTCAAGTGGAAAGCAGAGGGACTGGCAGGACCACCAGAGATATCACACAAAGGAAGCAATACAAAGAGAGCAGAATACTTTTTTTCATACAAGTACAGCAGACACATATCAGAAATGTTAAATGATGGGGTAACATATTCTTTAAATTTAACTATCCAGACTCTCTGCTCTGTTGAAAACCAAAAAAAGGTAAGCTTTGGTCGGAGCTGGACTTGGCTCTAGCCGCTGGGTCAGTAACTATCCCTACAAATATTCTTGTACATTATAATGATAAGATAAATCCCCCTGTAGACATGAGGTTGATGAATTTCTTGTCGACACGTCATGTTCGTCTTCCAGTCTCCGGCACAAATCATCCGCATATAACCCCAGCAGAAGTCTACAACAGGTGTTCATCAGTGGAAGAATTATGTGCGCCCCTCAGAGGGAGCCAAGTCATTTCCAGGTCACGATAATCATTTCTCTAATCAGAATCAGTATTCCCCTATCAGGAAGGAACCGAATATCGCCGTGCAAAATTTGCTTCCAATTTTCTTAATTGTTGAATGGAGATATTTTTGTTTTTTTTGCAAATTATTATGTCAAGGTCACTACAAGGTGGAAGAACTGATGTGGATTCTCATGAATCAATAAAATTGTTCATAAAGTCAACCAGAAACGTTATAGTCAAAGGTTGTTCCATCAGCATCCATAATGCCGCGTACACACGATCACTTTTCGTCATGAAAAAAAAAATGTAATTTTTCAGCATGTCCAAAAAACAACGTTTTTCCAACTTCATCATTAACCACTTAAAGCGGATGGTTCACCCAAAAAAAATATTAAAAGCCAGCAGCAACAAATACTGCAGCTGCTGACTTTTAATATTAGGACACTTACCTGTCCTGGAGTCCAGCGGCGTCCGCAGCAGAGGACGAGCGATCGCTCGTCTCCCTGCTGCTCCCCCCTCCATCCACGGTGAGGGAACCAGGAAGTGAAGCGCTCCGGCTTCACTGCCCGGTTCCTTACGGCGCATGAGCGAGTCGCGCTGTGCGCGGCGATTGGCTTCCGCTGTGTGCTGGGAGCCAAGAGTTCCCAGCACACAACGGGAAAAGCCCGTCTTTTGCCCGAGACTGCGGGCCGGAAGTGGGTGCAGATACCTGTCTTTAGACAGGTATCTGCACCCCCCTCCCCCCTGAAAGGTGTCAAATGTGACGCCGGAGGGGGGGAGGGTTCCGATCAGCGGATCTTCACTTTAGGGTGGAGATCCGCTTTAAAGGGGTTGTAAAGGTAAACGTTTTTAAGGTAAAAAAACATCTCACAGCACCGCCCCCCCCCCCCCTCCCGAGTTCCCGTTTTACTTACCTTACCGTTCAAAACTCCCGGGCGCGTCCACGTCATCTTCTTTGGCTCCCAGCCTGGCCGTTGATTGGCTAGGCTGGGCGGGTTGATAGCAGCGCAGCCATTGGCTGGCGCTGCTGTCAATCATAGCGGATGACGCGGCGGGGAGCGGGGCCGAGTGATACAGTCGGCGGCCATGTGCATGCCTCACTGTGCCCATGCTTCACTGTGCCCATGCCTCACTGTGCCCATGACTAGACTGACATTTAACATGGGAGTCTATGGAAGGGGTGCCCGGCTTTGAAAAATCGGTGTTTCCCAGCCGTAGGTCCCCCAGACAACAAGCTTTGAACACTTGTAGAGGAGAAATGAGGCTACATGTGTGACAAGTTTGGCCAGTACCGACCGGGTCCCCAAAGTCACCGGAGGAATTACCATTTAACATGGGAGTCTATGGAAGGGGTGCCAGGCTTTGAAAAATCGGTGCTCCCCGGCCGTAGATCACCCAGACAACAAACTTTGCACACTTGTAGGGGAAGAGTGGGGCTACATGTGTGCCAGTTTGGGGTCCAGGGGACCTACGGTCGGCCGGTACCGGGTCCCCAAAGTCACCGGAGGAATTACCATTTAACATGGGAGTCTATGGAAGGGGTGCCCAGCTTTGAAAAATCGGTGCTCCCCGGCTGTAGGTCACCCAGACAACAAAATTTGCACACTTGTAGGGGAAGAGTGGGGATACGTGTGTGCCAGTTTGGGGTCCAGGGGACCTACGGTCGGCCGGTACCGGTTCCCCAAAGTCCGGGAGATCAGGCGTAAAAAGGTGACTCGAGTATAAGCCGAGGGGGGAATTTTCAGCACAAAAAAATGTGCTGAAAAACTCGGCTTATACTCGAGTATATATGGTATCTAGTAGTAGTCACATTCAACTGGACTTCTGATCTAATTTGAAGCTGAAGAAGCGGCTTGGACAAGCTGTGAAATGTCTTTAACATTATAGTTGATTTTGACTAGCTACTACTAGATACGTCCTTAATGTTGTACTACTAGGTGATATAACCCTCAAAGATCAACCAAAAACTAGGATATCAGTTTTATGTTTGTCCATGAAGGTTCTCATTCATCCAAGCCATAATAGAAGAGTTGGGCAAGAACTGAGATTTGGTTCAGAGGCGGTAGGTCAGGTCCACCATGTGGCAGCATTTTATTTTAGTCTAGTCAATATTCCAATTGCACACATTCCTGGTAAAATGGCCCCTAAAGAAAGGGTGGGTGCTGAAACGATCACCAGCTGGGCACTGGAAATATCAAACAAACAAACATATTCGCCAGCACACCGTGGATCGTCCAATTACGTCCAATTTTTTTTAATGCAAAACAAACAGTACAATAGTGCAACGTTTCGAGGACACGCAGGACCCCTTCGTCAGGCAAGTGATACGTTGCACTATTGTGATGTTTGTTTTGCATTAAAAAAAAATTGGACGTAATTGGACGATCCACGGTGTGCTGGCGAATATGTTTGTTTGTTTGATGTTTCCAGTGCCCAGCTGGTGATCGTTTCAGCACCCAACCTTTCTTTAGGAGCCATTTTACCAGGAATGTGTGCAATTAGAGTATTGACTAGACTGAAATAAAATGCTGCCACATGGTGGACCTGACCTACCTCCTCTGAACCAAATCTCAGTTCTTGCCCAACTCTACTATTATGGCTTAGATCACAGGTGTCAAACACAAGGCCCGCGGGCCAAATCTGGCCCTCCAGGCCATTTCATGTGGCCCTCCCACCTCTCCTGTAGCTGCAGGAGAGCTCTAGCCCTCCTCTGGTTCTCCTCCAGACCCCTACTTTCTGCTTTCAAGCAATGCATCCAGCTTATTTTCAGCAGCAGCATAAGGAAAGGGGGGTGCACTGTGATGTAAGGGAGAGTGGGGGACTCAGCTTCTGATGGTGAGGAGGCTCTTAACATCTAATGTAAGGGGAGGGGATGCGCTGAACATCTAATCTTACAGACACAACCGGCCCTTTTGAGGGCAATCATAATGCTGATTCGGCCCACGATGAAATGGAGTTTGACACCCCTGGCTTAGATGAATGAGAACCTTCATGGACAAACATAAAACTGATATCCTAGTTTTTGGTTGTGGACCTAATTGGACGATCCACGGTGTGCTGGCGAATATGTTCGTTAGCATTTTATTCCAGTCATCCCTTTGGGATAAAACAACTCTCCAGTATGCTATAGAAGCCTATTAAATGATCTCATCTAATACGGCATTCCTTTACCCAACCCCAATGCTTTACAGAATTTTCCTTCTGACCCACTTTCCGTGTATAGGGCCCTCTAAGCCTATGTAGTACTACACAAAGAGCCAACGTGAGGCTCTGTGTTAGAATTAAGATTATCGCTCATTTGTGGCCTTTTTCATTGTCATCTAGCCAGGCAGAAATAGGTGAGAACATTTGCATGGTAATGTACATAATTAATTATCTGCTGTCCCATCAAAGCTGACATTGATGAATCAGCCCGTGATAGAATTGCCTTTGCATGACACCCGAGCGCTGGATGGAAGGAGAAAATTAGTGAGACCGATTTTAACACATGCAAATTTTCCTCGCGTCTGTGTGGCTGATGAATTGAGCAGTGGAATTGAGTGCAAAATATTCAATATAAATACCAACCCCCCCCAACCAACACCACCCACCCCCCCAGTCCTCCTCTACGGGACAGAGGTGGTAATGATGACAAGGTTCTATGTATTAAGATCAGAGCGGTTTTCACAAAATTCCCAATTAATGGTCACGTCTAGAGGAAACGGTCTCCTAGTCTCGCTCCAATATCTCATTGCCTCTGGCTGTGTTAAGATGTCAGGTGGGCCTGGGAGCGAATATCACGTCAGCTGGCACCCTTTAACAAACACAAAAGGCGCAATTGTCATTCGCCAGGGCTGTGCCAACTCATACTTTTTTTAATTGCAGACGGTTTATATTGTAGAGTGAATATTAGACACCGCCTACTAACCTGCCTATCTTGGGCCAGATTCACGAAAAGTTACGCCGGAGTATCAGTAGATACGCCGTCGTAACTCAGAATCTGCGCCGTCGTATCTTTAAGATAGACAGACAGACAGATAAATAGATAGATAGATAGATAGATAGATAGATAGATAGATAGATAGATAGATAGATAGATAGATAGATAGATAGATAGATAGACAGATAGATAGATAGATAGATAGATAGATAGAAGGACAGACAGACAGACAGACAGACAGACAGACAGACAGACAGACAGACAGACAGACAGATAGATAGATAGATAGATAGATAGATAGATAGATAGATATATAGATAGATAGATAGATAGATAGATAGATAGATAGATAGATAGATAGATAGATAGATAGATAGATAGATAGATAGATAGACAGAAAGATAAATAGACAGACAGACAGATAAATAGACAGACAGATAGATAGATAGATAGACAGACAGACAGACAGACAGACAGACAGACAGACAGACAGACAGACAGATAGATAGATAGATAGATAGATAGATAGATAGATAGATAGATAGATAGATAGATAGATAGATAGATAGATAGATAGATAGATAGATAAATAGATAGATATATAGATAGATAGATAGATAGATAGATAGACAGACAGATAAATAGATAGATAGATAGATAGATAGATAGATAGATAGATAGATAGATAGATAGATAGATAGATAGATAGATAGATAGATAGATAGATAGATAGACAGACAGACAGATAGATAGATAGATAGATAGATAGATAGATAGATAGATAGATAGATAGATAGATAGATAGATAGATAGATATATAGATAGATAGATAGATAGATAGATAGATAGATAGATACACCAATGATGGTTCACTATTATTCCAACTGATACCAATGTGGGTGCACTATTCCTCCCATTGATACCAATGTTGGGACATGATTTCTTCCACTGATACCAATGATGGGGAACTAATATTTCCAATGACACCAATGATAAGGCATTATTATTTCCAATGACACCAATGATGGGGCACTATTCCTCCCACTGATACCTATTATGGGACACAATTCCTTCCACTGATACCAATGATGGGGCACTATTATTTTCAATGACACCAATCATGGGGCACTATTCCTCCCACTGATACCCATTATGGGACACTATTCCTCCCACTGATACCCATTATGGGACACTATTCCTCCCACTGATACCAATGATGGGACACTATTATTTCCAATGACACCAATGACGGGACACTTTTCATCCCACTGATACCAATGATGGGGTACTATGAGATAGATAAATAGATCGATAGCCTAGATAGATAGATCAGATAGACTAATCAGATAGATAGACCAGATAGTCCAGATAGATAGATAGATAGTCCAAATAGATAAACAGACAGACAGAGAGATAGATAGATAGATAGATAGATAGATAGATAGATAGATAGATAGATAGATAGATAGATAGATAGACAGACATATAGATAGATAGATAGATAGATAGATAGATAGATAGATAGATAGATAGACAGACAGACAGACAGACAGACAGACAGACAGACAGACAGACAGACAGACAGATAGATAGATAGATAGATAGATAGATAGATAGATAGATAGATAGATAGATAGATAGATAGATAGACAGATAAACAGACAGACATATAGATAGATAGATAGATAGACAGACAGACAGACAGACAGACAGCCAGCCAGACAGACAGACAGACAGACAGACAGATAGATAGATAGATAGATAGATAGATAGATAGATAGATAGACAGACAGATAGATAGATAGATAGATAGATAGATAGATAGATAGACAGACAGACAGACAGACAGACAGACAGACAGACAGACAGACAGATAGATAGATAGATAGATAGATAGATAGATAGATATATAGATAGATAGATAGATAGATAGATAGATAGATAGATAGATAGATAGATAGATAAACAGACAGACAGAGAGATAGATAGATAGATAGATAGATAGATAGATAGATAGATAGATAGATAGATAGATAGATAGATAACAGACATTGAGGAGATACGTCCTCCTGTCTGCAGTAGGCTGACACCATCGTCTCGGGTTGAGTCTACCAAGGGTGGCCTTTCAATGGCAAAAAGTTAAGCCTAATATAAAATGTACTTAGTTATTTGCTATTACTGTGAACTGCAGGAATTTTTCCAGGCAGATTTTTAGTTACTGAAAAGTCCAGTGTACAGACGGCCCATGTGTACGGAATAGTGTGGAATAATTTCCAGGCGTTGGTCTTGGAACCTCTCTCCAGACCTGGGTACAAAGCACAGTAATCTTCCCTGATTCCCATTACAATTTATGATTAGCATGTCACAAAGTATCATAAATTATCGGCGTACCTCGGATAGCGATGAGGAGTCATTTATATTACCCCTCTTTGTCCACGCTCACAATGGAGGTCGGTAATTTATGGTTCTACACCACAACATTACCCATTCATGATGCTTATTACGTCTTAAGTGTTTTATTCCCGCTCTACGGCCTTCCTTCTTTTTCCTTCTTTTTCTCCATTCTTCCCATATTCCAAAAACCTCTAGATGACCAGGAATCCTTAACCTCATTGGTTCCCAAGACTGCTGTCGATTGGCTGAATAATAATGAACACGTTGGGCCACATGGTAGGAACGTTTGTGTTATTAATAAGAAGCTCACACATCCTATTTACATTAATTTGCGAGGTTTAAAATTAATTTAACGCGGCCTCCGATGACCTCCAATCTGCTAAGACAAAGCCCCGGCGTTGTAGGAACGCTTAAACCATTCATTAAACATTTTATGCAAATCGTGTTTGTTTATAAACAAATTAACCGCGAGGATTTTCAAAACAGGTGCTGTGTTGTGAACGCGTACTAAATGGTGTGGTACTGAAAGAATTAATTAGACCTTCAGAAGTAATTAGTTGCAATAATTTGCGTGATTAGCGGCTTGGTTAAAGAGTAAGACACACACACACATTGTAATGCATGGCGTAGTCGCTGTAGTTGATGTGTATTTCATATGGAGAAGGTGAGTTTTTTTTTTTTTTTTTTTCTTCTGTAGGATTTTTATTTATTTATTGTTTCAGGGGAAGAAAAAAATTTGCTGACAAAACCGAGAGTTAATTGCCGAGTGTTGTGCAAAAGGGGAAGGCTTGTTTTTCGAGGTCTGATAGGAAAATGCTTGGCGTCTACGAGAAGCACATGCTGTTCGGTGGACCCTCGTATCTTGTCAGTGTTAAATAAGATGCACAATTAACAAATTACTTCCCAAGGTAACTGAGGGCAACAGATTCTATGATTTGCTTGATACACCATGAGGTTCTTCATCAAATACGTATTAAGTGGGATTCGGCACCGATTGGGTATAACTGCCAATAATGGAAATCCCAAAAATGTGCCCAAGTTGCTGGATGGGTTGAGTCACGCCTCCATTGTCCTTCTTATTTTTTCCCCGTTGCCCTCTGACCTAACCTAACCAACACTGCCCCTCTAGAGTAGGGATGAGCTTGGGTTTGGCTCAGGGAAGAAAAATTTGCTGACAAAACCGAGAGTTAATTCTGATCCCAGTACTGTGCCCTCCTAACCCCCCCTGTACTGTGCCCTTCTGCACCCCCCCCCTGTATTGTGTCCTTCTGCATCCCCCCTGTACTGTGCCCTTCTGCATTCCCACCTGTACTGTGCCGTTCTGCATTCCCCCCTGTACTGTGCCCTTCTGCATCCCCCTGTACTCTGCTCTTCTGCATCCCCCCCTGTACTGTGTCCTTCTGCATCCCCCCTGTACTGTGCCCTTCTGCATTCCCACCTGTACTGTGCCCTTCTGCATCCCCCCCTGTACTGTGCCCTTCTGCATTCCCCCATGTACTGTGCCCTTCTGCATTCCCCCCTGTACTGTGCCCTTCTGCATCCCCCCTGTACTGTGTCCTTCTGCATCCCCCCTGTACTGTGTCCTTCTGCACCCCCCCTGTACTGTGCCCTTCTGCACCCCCCTGTACTGTGTCCTTCTGCATCCCCCCTGTACTGTGCCCTTCTGCATTCCCACCTGTACTGTGCCCTTCTGCATTCCCCCCTGTACTGTGCCCTTCTGCATTCCCCCATGTACTGTGCCCTTCTGCATTCCCCCCTGTACTGTGCCCTTCTGCATCCCCCCTGTACTGTGTCCTTCTGCATCCCCCCTGTACTGTGTCCTTCTGCACCCCCCCTGTACTGTGCCCTTCTGCACCCCCCCCTGTACTGTGTCCTTCTGCATCCCCCCCTGTACTGTGCCCTTCTGCACCCCCCTCCTGTACTGTGCCCTTCTGGACCCCCCCCTGTACTGTGCCCTTCTGCACCCCCCTCCTGTACTGTGCACTTATGCATCCCCCCCTGTACTGTGCCCTTCTGCATCCCCCTGTACTGTGCCCTTCTGCATCCCCCCTGTACTGTGCCCTTCTGCATTCCCCCTGTACTGTGCCCTTCTGCATCCCTCCCTGTACTGTGCCCTTCTGCATCCCCCCCTGTACTGTGTCCTTCTGCATCCCCCCTGTACTGTGTCCTTCTGCACCCCCCCTTGTACTGTGCCCTTCTGCACCCCCCCTGTACTGTGCCCTTCTGCACCCCCCCTGTACTGTGTCCTTCTGCATCCCTCCCTGTACTGTGCCCTTCTGCACCCCCCTCCTGTACTGTGCACTTCTGCATCCCCCTTTACTGTGCCCTTCTGCATCCCCCCCTGTACTGTGCCCTTCTGCATGCCCCCTGTACTTTGCCCTTCTGGATCCCCCCCTGTACTGTGCCCTTCTGCACCCCCCTCCTGTACTGTGCACTTCTGCATCCCCCCCTGTACTGTGCCCTTTGTGTTGACTAGTCTTTGATTTATGGAATGTTTTCCTTTTTTGTAAAATTGATTTTATTGAAAGTACTAATGAGTATATGTTTAATTCTATCAACTATTTATACTTTATTTCTTGAAAGTAGGTGTGTGAGTTGGGAGCAAGCTGGTAAGGGGCCCCAGTGCATTACTTTGCCCAGGGGCCCATGATACTATTACGGCGGCCCTGACTGGGATATAGCTTTTAGGTAGAGTGATCCTTTAAGGCAGAGTTCTACATTCCTATACAAAGCGATACCGGCAATACCCCTCCCCCCCTTACATCAGCCGGTACACGTCCCCCGTGCTTTTTAACAGGATATTTGCAAATCAGTCTTTACTGTGTATCTATCAACCCTAACGGAGGATTCAAATAAAATTAAGATTTGTCTGTCAGGAGCCTTAGCGATGAGTAGCCCCGGGCAATGACGGAGAGAAGTCTGCGACTATTCCGGAGGTTTTGATTAAGATTAATGAGCAAAAGAAACTTTTCAGAGATGGATAAACAAGCATTTTGTTAACTAATGTATTTGTTCTCCATCTTATGGCGAGAAGGGAACTTTTCCCCTCCCTGTATAATTCCAAAGTCATAATTTATAGATGAGATCTCAGGAAAGTACGATAAATAAATCCGGTGGCGGAACTCAGGAGCGTCCTTGTTAAACCATTGGTGGTTTGGTCTGATTTATGAAAAGAGACTTAGCTTAGGGAAAAAACATCGAGGCCTCCGAGTCCTTCCGAAAATTCTCATTGCCTGACTTTCATGGTGACCCCCCTCTGATGAAGGTCTCTCTGCTGCCCCCTAAAGCATTAAAAGCTCTGTGACAATTATTAATACCTCTCCTTCTACCCATGGCTCAGATCTTCATTCTCTTTACGGAACCAGAGGAAGAATCTTCTATATCTTACCTGATTTCGGGTGAATGGCGTGCCTGGCCCCTGCTGAGTGCTGAGGTTCCATCTGCTGGGCCCTTCATCATTCTCTCTCTCTCTCTCTCTCTCTCTCTCTCTCTCTCTCTCTATCTATATATCTCTATCCCTATTTTCTAGCTAAATAACTAATTAACCAATCATCCATCCAGTCTATTTAGCTTTATATTTTATTTATCTTCTTCTAGCCATCCATCGAACCAGCATATCAATAAATCTGATCTATCTATCTTTCTATCATTTAGTCTCTTTCTTTCTTTCTTTTTTTCTATCTCCCTTTCTTTATTTCTCCCCTTTTCCCTATTTTTCTCCCTTTCTTTCTCCATCCTTCTATCTTTCCTTTCTTCCTTCTTTCTATCCTTCCTTTCTTCCTTCCTTCTATCCTTACTTCCTTCCTTCTATCTTTCCTTCTATCCTTCCTTCCTTCTATCCTTCCTTTCTTCCTTCCTTCTAACCTTACTTTCTTCCTTCCTTCTATCCTTCCTTTCTTCCTTCTATCCTTCCTTCCTTTCTTCCTTCTTATTTCTTTCTTATTTCCTTCTATTCTTCCTTCCTTCTATCCTTCCTTTTTCCTTTCTTCCTCCTATCCTTATTTTATTCCTTCCTTCTATCTATCCTGCCTTCCTTACATCCCTCCTTCCTTATATCCCTCCTTCCTTCCTTCCTTCCTTCTATCCTTCCTTCCTTCTATCCTCCCTTCCTTCTATCCTTCCTTTCTTCCTTCCTTCTAACCTTACTTTCCTCCTTCCTTCTATCCTTCCTTTCTTCCTTCTATCCTTCCTTTCTTCCTTCTATCCTTCCTTCCTTTCTTCCTTCCTTCTACCCTTCCTTTCTTATTTACTTCTATTCTTCCTTGCTTCTATCCTTCCTTTTTCCTTTCTTCCTCCTATCCTTATTTTCTTCCTTCCTTCTATCCTGCCTTCCTTCTATCCCTCCTTCCTTCTATCCCTCCTTCCTTCCTTCCATCCTACCTTCTATCCTTCCTTCCTTCCTTCTATCCTTCCTTTTTCCTTTCTTCCTCCTATCCTTATTTTATTCCTTCCTTCTATCTATCCTGCCTTCCTTACATCCCTCCTTCCTTATATCCCTCCTTCCTTCCTTCCTTCCTTCTATCCTTCCTTCCTTCTATCCTCCCTTCCTTCTATCCTTCCTGTTTTCCTTCCTTCTAACCTTACTTTCTTCCTTCCTTCTATCCTTCCTTTCTTCCTTCTATCCTTCCTTTCTTCCTTCTATCCTTCCTTCCTTTCTTCCTCCCTTCTACCCTTCCTTTCTTATTTCCTTCTATTCTTCCTTCCTTCTATCCTTCCTTTTTCCTTTCTTCCTGCTATCCTTATTTTCTTCCTTCCTTCTATCCTGCCTTCCTTCCTTCCTTCCTTCCTTCCTTCCTTCCTTCCTTCCTTCCTTCATTCTATCCTTCCTACCTTCCTTCCTTCTATCCTTCCTTCCTTCCTTAGTCCTTTCTCTCCCTTGGTGTCACACCTCCCCCTGCTGTCAGTTGTCTTTAGCTGGCGGTCTATTAGCTGTCACACAGTCCCTGGTGCGCGCAGTGACCTCACACAATTCCGGGGTCTTTATCCCAGGCGTCAGTGAATTGAGAGAGATCTTCTGTCTGATTAGCTTGAAAGCTGTCATCCCGATCCTCCTTCCCGCCTCCCGCTCTCCCTCCTAACAGACACCGCGCGGCCCAGTCAATAATCCTTCCCTTGTCTACCCTCCGCCTGTCTTTTCCCTCTTTCTCCTTTTTTTTGACGGCATGAAGTCAAAAGGGAGGTTATGATCGGAAAGTTCAGCCAAATGTTATCAGCTGTGGAGTCATTGCTGAGGGAGAGGGGCCTAGGAGCCCCCCTTGTGACCAGAGCCAATAATAGCCGCTCCGGCTCCGATAGCATCAACAGCTGTCAAATCTCCAGTCATTTGTGGCTCATCTATGAAGGTAAACACCTGTACGCCGTCAGGGCTTCATGGCGGCTCCTTCCCTTCCTTTCTGATCTTCATCTGTTCCTTCAAGGTGCTGCCAGGATAATCTAAACTGAGAGCTGATTTATGAAGTGAAAGAGTCCTTCAAAAGTTTGGCAAGGCTTGAAGAATTGACTGAGCTGAGTGTGGCATGGGGGGTTCCTGACACTCCCGACGTTCCGAATATGTCCGAGCCGTGTCTACGCACGGATCCCTCAAATTCCAAAGGAAACTTCGCTTTGAGGATCATCGAGTGTTCTTCAGGCTAAGGCCCATGTCGCAATTTTGAAGAAGCAATTCAAAGCAGCTAAAGGTTTTCTCTCTTAAGATGATGTGTGCAATGTGCCACCTTATCCAATAGGGCAGGGGTGGCAAACTTAATTTCACTGAAGGCCGCATCAGCAGAATGGTTGCCCTCTAAGGGCTGGTTGTATCTGGGGTGCACTATGCACAGAGTACAGGGTTCAGTCAGGAGTGCAATACAATCATAGTTCAGAGTTCAGAAGTGCTTTGTGCACAGCGTGCAGACTTCAAGGGAGCACTATGTACAGAATGTGGGGTCCAGGAGTGCATTACATATAGAGTGGAGTGTTCAGGATTGCTTTCTGTAGACTGCAGGGTTCAGGAGTGCATTACATATAGAGTGCAGAGTTCAGGAGTGCTTTATGTACAGAGTGCAGGGTTCAGAGGTGTCCTATGCACAGAGTGCAGACTTCAGTGGTGCACTATGTACAGAGTGTGGGGTTTAAGGGTGCCCTACGTACAGAGTGCAGAGTTCAGGAGTGCATTACATACAGAGTTTAGGGTAGGGCCACATGACAAAACCTAGCAGGCCAGACTCAGCCCATGGGCCTTGTGTTGGACATACAACATATTACCATAAAATATTGGGACGCCTGCCTTAACACACATGAACTTTAATGTGCAGGTTTCAGGGGTGCCCTATGCACAGAGTGCAGACATCAAAGGTGCACTATGTACAGAGTGTACAGAGTGTGGGGTTTAAGGGTGCCCTATGTACAGAGTGCAGAGTTCAGGGTAGGGGGGCCACACGACAAAGCCTAGTGGCCAAAGCGGGTCAGATTTAGCACATGGGAACATAGCACACATAGCACATGGCACATAGCACATGACATACACCATATTACCTTAAAATATTTGGATGCCTGCCTTAACAAGCACATGAACTTTAATGGCATCCCAGTCTTGGTCCATAGGGTTCAATATTGAGTTGGCCCCGCCCTTTGCTGCTATAACAGCTTCACCTCTTCTGGGAAGGCCGTCCACAAGGTTTAGGAGGGTGTCTATGGGAATGTGTGACCATTCTTCCAGAAGAGCATTTGTGAGGTTTAGGGTAGGCTGACCAGACATCCCCGTTTTCTGGGGACAGTCCCCGGATTGAGGACGCTGTCCCCTGACAAAATCTGTCCCCGGTTTTGTCCCTGGATTGGCGGCGCCACTTCTGCCGCAGTAGCCATGGCAATATTTTCTATTTTTGGCTGCTCAGTCTCAGGCGGCAATCGCTTCCGTTTTCCCTGGCATTTTAGCTCCGGCTGGCCATCCGGGAGTCTGTCTTTCTCGCCTCTGTTGCCTATCCCTTCAGCCCCTTCTGGACAGTCGTATGAGGGGAGGAATGTAATGTACACAGTGCTCTGGACGGTGGTATGAGAGGTAATGTACACGGTGGTCTAAGGGGAGGCCTGTAATGTACACGGGGGTCTGAGGGGAGGCCTGTAATGTACACGGTGGTCTGAGGGGAGGCCTGTAATGTACACGGTGGTCTGAGGGGAGGCCTGTACACGGTGGTCTGAGGGGAGGCCTGTACACGGTGGTCTGAGGGGAGGCCTGTAATGTACACGGTGGTCTGAGGGGAGGCCTGTAATGTACATGGTGGTCTGAGGGGAGGCCTGTACACGGTGGTCTGAGGGGAGGCCTGTACACGGTGGTCTGAGGGGAGGCCTGTAATGTACATGGTGGTCTGAGGGGAGGCCTGTACACGGTGGTCTGAGGGGAGGCCTGTACACGGTGGTCTGAGGGGAGGCCTGTAATGTACACGGTGGTCTGAGGGGAGGCCTGTAATGTACACGGTGGTCTGAGGGGAGGCCTGTAATGTACACGGTGGTCTGAGGGGAGGCCTGTAATGTACACGGTGGTCTGAGGGGAGGCCTGTAATGTACATGGTGGTCTGAGGGGAGGCCTGTAATGTACATGGTGGTCTGAGGGGAGGCTGTAATGTACATGGTGGTCTGAGGGGAGGCCTGTAATGTACATGGTGGTCTGAGGGCACTCCGGCTTCACTGCCCGTTTCCCTACGGTACATGCGCGAGTCGCGCCACGCCTGACGATTGGCTCCCGCTGTGTACTGGGAGCCGAGTGTTCCCAGCACACAACAGGGGGGGGATGGGGACGGGAGGTGACGTCATGCCTGAGACTGTGTGGCCAGAAGTGGGCGCAAATACCTGTCTTTAGACAGGTATCTGCACCCCCTCCCCCCTGAAAGGTGTCAAATGTGACACCGGAGGGGGGGAGGGTTCCGATCAGCGGGAGTTCCACTTTAGGAAGGAGCTCCGCTTTAAGTCCCGGGGTACCTCTTAAAGGGCCAGTAGACGCCGGCCTGAAGAGGTTAAATTTACTTTTTCTCTGCGCTGTCACCAATCGGATACCGCTTAGGATTTTCTTACGCGTTTGTCGGAGAACGATGATCGATTTTAACCCTCGCTTGTTTCCGCAGCCTTTGACAAAATAACCGTATTATAAATATTTTAGAAGCGCTGATTTTTTTATTTATTTATTATTTCCCAGGCATGGCCGGTAAAAGACGACCCGTCGCCTCCAAAAGATGAGAACTCGGCTTAAACGCAAAGTAATCGCCGTCACTTTATAAAGACAAAGCGCGGGGGGGTGGGCCTTTATTGTTGCAGCGCAAGTGCTACCTTTATCCTTCTTCGTTGTCGGAGGCGAATACATTTATTGCTAAAAGATTTGCTATCTGCGAAGGACGAGGGGAGCGGAGACAGGAGGTTTTTCAGCGCCCGAGTTCAGACAAATAGAGAAAGAGTGGCTTTTAATAGTTAAGATTTGTATCTACATATAGACAGCAGCTGTATGCGATCCGTCCACATCGCAGGAATATTAAGTTACAGGTAATCCCCCCTCCCCCCCCGGGTATTTTACCATAGAGCGCCATTATTATTACTTTTTTTCTTTGCTTGAGAACCCGCGCTATCCATTTTATCCCTTCCGCCCGCCCGCCCGCTCGCCCGCCCATATGTATCGCAGACAGAATCATTTCATTCTTGTTGAAAACAAATCTTTTTGCCGCTGTGAATCACTTTGTTAGAGTCTTATCTGTGTGCGGCGCTACGGCGCGTTTTACAGGATCGCGCTTACTGTTACAAAATGCGTGCCGCTTTTACATAACTTTTAAACCACTTCAGCCCCGGAAGAATTTACCCCCCTTCCTGACCAGAGCACTTTTTGCGATTCGGCACTGCGTCGCTTTAGCTGACAATTGCGCGGTCGAGCGACGTGGCACCCAAACAAAATTTACGTCTCCCCCACCCCCCCACAAATTTAGCTTTCTTTTGGTGGAATTTGATCACCTCTGCGGTTTTTAATTATTTGTGCTATAAACAAAAATAGAGCGACAATTAAAAAAAAATGCAATATTTTTTACTTTTTGCTATAATAAATATCCCCCAAAAATATATAAAAAATACTTTTTTTTCCCCTCAGTTTAGGCCGATACGTATTCTTCTACATATTTTTGGTAAAAAAGTTGCAATAAGCGTTTATTGATTTGTTTGCGCAAAAGTTATAGGCCCAGATCCACAAAGGAATTACGCCGGCGTATCTACAGTAATTCGCATTTCCCGCCGGCATGTCATTGTTTTCTATCCAGAAAACAAGATACGCCGGACTTACGCTAAGATACGACTGGTGTAAGTTTCTTACACCATCGTATCTTAGATACATATTTACGCTGGACGCTAGGGGCGCTTCCATCTATTTCCAGCGTAAAATATGCAAATGGGTCACGCCACGCCGGCGGCAAAGGTATGTGGATCTGGCCTATAGTGTCTACAAAATAGGGGATAGATTTATGGCATTTTTTTATTGGTATTTTTTTTACTACTAATGGTGGCTATCAGCGATTTTTATCGTGACTGCGACATTATGGCAGACACATTGGACACTTTTGACGGTATTTTGGGACCATTGTCATTTATACAGCGATCAGTGCTATAATTGATTATATTTGAATGTTCATATAATTAATTTAGGAATTTGAACGCTATATATATTTATTTATGTTTGCTGATGTTCCTAACCTATTTGACACATGTGGCCTAATTATTAGACTACGTGTACCTTTGATGTATTTCTTCATTGATTGCACATTGTTTGGTTTAGCGCAACTATATTTTTTCCATAAAAATGCACTGATTACTGTGTAAATGACACTGGCAGGGAAAGGGTTAACCACTAGGAAGGGGTTAAGTGTGTCCTAGGGAGTGATTCTAACTGGGCTGCGAGTGACACAATATTGAGCTTTTTGGCCTTAAAGCAAAATTCTATGTGTGGCGGAAAACTAACTCTGCACATTACCCTCAACACAGTCACACCATCCCCACTGTGAAACATGGTGATGGCAGCATCGTGTTGTGGGATACTTTTCTTCAGCAGGTACCGGGAAGCTGGTCAGAGTTGATGGGAAGATGGATGGAGTCAAATACAGGACAATCTTAGAAGAAAACCTATTATGCCCCGTACACAGAAGAGGAATTCCGCACAAGCTTGGTTTGCATACACACGGTCACTCCAAATTCCGACTGCCAAGAACGCGGTGACGTACAATACTATGACAAGCCAAGAAAAATGAGCATGCGTCAAATTATTTCCGAGCATGCATGTTTTTTTTCCCATCGGAACTCCATACAGACGAATGGATTTTCTGATAGGAAAACATGTTGTCTATCTAAGTCCGTAGGAATTTCTGACGGAAAAAGTCAGATGAAAAGCTCCCATTAGACTTTTTCAATCGGAAATTCCGCCCATGTGTACGTGGCATTAGAGTCTGCAAAAGACTTGAGACTGGGCGAGGGTTCACCTTCCAGCAGGACAACAACCCTAAACACACAGCCAGAGCTACAATGGAATGGTTTCGATCAAAGCATATTTATGTGTTAGAATGGCCCAGTCACAGTCCAGACCCAAATCACATTGAGAATCTGTGGCAAGACTTGAAAATTGCTGATTACAGACGCTCTCCATCCAATCTGACAGATCTTGAGATATTTTACAGAGAAGAATGGGCAGAAATGTCCCTCTCTAGATGTGCAAAGCTGGTAGAAACGTCCCCAAAAAGACTTGTAGATAAAGGGGGTTATACAAAGTACTGACTCCGGGGGGCGCCATACAAATGTACCCCCCACACTTCAACATAACTGCGCACCAGTGCAGAAAGCAAGGACCATAAAGACATGGATGAGCGAGTTTGGGGCGAAGGAACATGAATGGCCTACACAGAGTCCTGACCTCAACACCTTTGGGATGAACTAGAGCGCAGACTGCGAGCCAGGCCTTCTTCAGTGCCTGACCCTACAAATGCACTTCTGGAAGAATGGTCAAATATTCCCATAGACACCCTCCTAAACCTTGTGGACGGCCTTCCCAGAAGAGTTGAAGCTGTTATAGCTGCAAAGGGCGGGGCCAACTCAATTTTGAACCCAACGAAATAAGACTGTTCCAACATGACTGTGTACCAGTGCACAAAGCAAGGTCCATAAAGACATGAATGAGCAAGTTTGGAGAGGTTAGGAGTTTTCAGGGATCTCCTAAAGATGGAGAGGTTAGGGGCTGATCGGACAAAGCAGGACAGGGAGTTCCAGAGGATGGGAGAAGCTCTGGAGAAGTCCTGAAGGCGAGCATGGGAGGAGGTAACAAGGCAGCTAGAGAGCAGGAGGTCCTGGGAGGAGCATTAGGAGAATAAGAACGGAGACTGTGAGCCAGGTCTTCTTTTCTGACCTCACAAATGCCCTTTTGGAAGAATGGTCCAACATCCCCATAGACACCCTCCTTAACCTTGTGGACGGCCTTCCCAGAAGAGGTGAAGCTGTTATAGCTGCAAAGGGCGGGGCCAACTCAATATTGAAACCTACGGACTAAGACTGTTCCAACATGACACGTACCAGTGCACAAAGCAAGGTCCATAAAGACATGGATGAGCTGACCTCAAACCGATAGAACTTCTTTAGGATAAATAAGAACAGAGACTGCAAGCCAGGCCTTCTTGTCCAATATCAGTGCCTGACCTCACAAATGCTCTTCTGGAAGAATGGTCAAGCATTCCCATAGAGCAGGGTTTGACAAATTTGCTTGGAATCTAGGAGCCAGCTAAAAAAGTTAGGAGCCAAAAAACGCACCCCGTCCCGCCAAGCTCGCGTGCAGACGCAAACGCATACGTTAGTAGCGCCCGCATATGTAAACGGTATTCAAACCACACATGTGAGGTATCGCCACAATTGGTAGAGCGAGAGCAATAATTCAAGCCCTAGACCTCCTCTGTAACTCAAAACATGCAAGCTGTAGAATTTTTTTAAACGTCGCCTATGGAGATTTTAAAGGGTAAAAGTTTGTCTCCATTTCACGAGCGGGTGCAATTTTGAAGCGTGACATGTTGGGTATCAATTTACTCGACGTAACATTATCTTTCACAATATAAAAAACTAACTTTACTGTTGTCTTATTTTTTAATTAAAAAAATGTATTTTTTCCCCAAAAAAGTGCGCTTGTAAGACTGCTGCACGAATACCGTGTGGCAGAAAGTATTGCAACGACCGACATTTTATTCTCTAGGGTGTTAGAATAAAAAATATATATAATGTTTGGGGGTTTTAATTAGAGTGAAGGAGATGGCAGTGAAAACCACATTAGAACTGCTGTTTTTTGTAATGTAATGTAACCTGTAATGCCAAGGGCCACCACAAGATGGCCACTCCTAGATTCCTTCTGCAGGCCTCAGCTTCCTTCTGTGAAGGCCGCAAAGTCGCGGCCTCAATTACCGGCTGGCCCGCGCCGGCCGGTAATTGAGGCCGCGGCTTTGCGGCCTTCTGCTGGCCTCAGCTTTCTTCTATGAAGGCCGCAAAGCCGTGGCCTCAATTGCGATCGCGCCCTGTGCCGGCCGGTAATTAAAGCGGATCTCCACCCTAAAGTGAAGATCCGCTGATCGGAACCCTCCCCCCTCCGGTGTCACATTTGACACCTTTCAGGGGGAGGGGGGTGCAGATACCTGTCTAAAGACAGGTATCTTCACCCACTTCCGGCCCGCAGTCTCGGGCAAAAGACGTTTTTTTTTTCCCCACATCCCGTCCGTCCCCCGTTGTGTGCTGGGAACTCTCGGCTCCCAGCACACAGCGGGAGCCAATCGGCGGGCGCAGCGCGACTCGCGCATGCGCCGTAGGGAACCGGGCAGTGAAGCCGGAGCGCTTCACTTCCTGGTTCCCTCACCGTGGATGGAGGGGGGAGCAGCAGAGAGATGACGCCGCTGGACTCCAGGACAGGTAAGTGTCCTAATATTAAAAGTCAGCAGCTGCAGTATTTGTAGCTGCTGGCTTTCAAAAAAAATTTTTAATGGGCCATCCTCTTTAAGGCAGCGGCTTTGCAGCCTTCTGCTGGCCTCAGCTTCCTTCTATGAAGGCCGCAAAGCCGCGGCCTCAATTGCGATCGCGCCCCGTGCCGGCCGGTAATTGAGGCTGCGGCTTTGTGGCCTTCTGCTGGCCTCAGCTTCCTTCTATGAAGGCCGCAAAGCCGCTGCCTCAATTGCGATCGCGCCCCGTGCCGGCCGGTAATTAAGGCCGCGGCTTTGCGGCCTTCTGCAGCCCTAAGCTTCCCCAGACGCCAGGTCACAACTTCACGTCGCAATTGCGACCTGGCGCCCGGATTTTGTCGAGGCCTGCCATAGAGACACTCCTAAACCGGGGCCAACTCAATATTGAACACTACAGACTGTGGCGGCGTACACACGACCGAGGTTCTCGCTGGAAACCAGCGAGAACCTCGCTGGAAGCTGCATTCCAGCGAGAACCTCGGCCGTGTGTACGCTTCTGGCTCTCCCCGCCCGTCGGGAATCCCGTCGAGCGAAAAGAGAGCACGCTCTCTTTTTGCTCGACGGCCCGCCTGGATGAATGGCTGGTTGCCATTCCTGACGGGCGGGTCGCCGATTTCGACGGCCGGCAGAGAACCTCGACGGGCGGAACGATGTGTTCTGCCCGTCGAGTTTCTCTGCCGTGTGTACGTGGCCTAAGACTAAAAGGGCATTAAAGTTCATGTGCGTGTAAAGGCAGGCGTCCCAATACTTTTGGTAATATACTGTATCTAGTTTGTTTCTGTATGGTTTTGAAAAGTTCCAACAAGCTCTTTAAGGCTACAATATAACTTTTTCCATAACTGAGAGATTTTTTTATTTTTTTACTTGGTTGCACTTCTTTGGGTTCTTTCAAGAGTTAATGTTCAATGACCCTTCCTAAAGCATATTTCAATTATCCCCAGAGCTGAAATGAAGTGTTCCTGCTTCCAGGAGGCTCAATCTTGTGTACTCTGCGCTATGACTGAACCCGCAGCACCGAGCCAAACCTTCGGCCCCTCCATTATGTTCTTCAGACTCCCAAGCTTGAAAGAGACCGTTAAGAGTTTTAATGCCAGCAGGCAACAAGACCGGCGGCTCATAATTTCTGATAATAGCTGATAAATTCAATTACAGGAATGTCTCTGTGGGGACTAAAACATAAGGTGCCAAGGTTAGCCTAGCAAAGGGGTCATTATCGCCTGACTAATAGCAAAACGTCTCAGAAAAAAAAGAAAGTGTTCCTACAATGTCAATGTTGGGTAGGTGGAGAAATTAATAATAAAAAAAAAAAACAAAAAAAAAAAGTAATTACTTTGTATTATGATATTTCTGGAACATTTTTTTTCCTTTTGTGGTTCCTTTTTTTTTTTGTTGTTGTTTTTTCGTTTTGCGATTTCTAAAAAAAAAATAAAAAAATGATAAAAACACAGATTGGGCCGGGATTCAGAAAGGATATACGTCGACGTATCTCCAGATACGCCGTCGTAAGTACAAATGTGCGCCGTCGTATACTTGCGCCGATTCACAAAGCGAGATACGTAGAAAAACGTGGCTTCAGCCGTCCGACGTGACTTGCCTACGCCGGCGTATCGTGGGCGCATAGTTACGCTGGACGCATTCGGCGTTCCCATGTTGAATATGCAAATGAGTAAGATACGCCGATTCACGGACGTAGATGCGCCCGGCCGCTTCATATACGCGATTTGCGTAAGGCTTACGTCCGGCGTAAAGTTACCCCTCATATAGCAGGCGTAGGTAATGCAAAGGTATGGGCCAGGGAACAACGCCGTCAAATTTTATGTCGCGTACGCCGTTTACGTAGTACTACGTGAATAGGGCTGTGCGTAGGTTACGTTCACGCCGTAGGCATTGCACCGACGTATCTTAGGGAGTATATGCGACGTGATCCTGAGCATGCGCGCGCATGCCCCGTTCAATCGGCCATTCATTTGCATGGGGTCAAGCTTAATTTAAATAGATGACACCCACCTCCTTCCTACTTTGAATTAGGCGGGCTTACGCCGGCTAATTTACGCTACGCTGCCGCAACTTACAGAGCAAGTGCTTTGTGAATACTACACTTGCCTTTCTATGTTACGGCGGCGTAAGCGTATATCAGATGCGCTACGCCGCTCTAAACATACGCCGATGTATCTGAATCCGGCCCTTTGGGTTTACAGCCTTAGATCCAGAATCAGGGCTGCCTTAATGAGAGGGCACACCTGGGCACTGCCCAGGGGCCACAGCTGCACGGGGGCGGCCCTGGACGTTCCCCAAAGCAGCTGGTCCTTGAGCCCACACTGCCCCGAAATTGGAGGCCCCATGATGGCACTGAGAGTGATAGATACACAGGGGAAGCAGTCTGCCTCCCACCTACTTGATGTCTGTTTACCTGCACTGTCATCATTGTAGGGCAGTAGTGGCGTAGCGTGGGTGGGGCCAAGGGGGAGGTTGCCCCGGGCACAACATTTAGAGGGGCGCAGCGGCAGGAGACTGTGAGCTCTTCTGCTTCAAAGGCCATCCATGATAATCCCAGGGATTGTGACCGTGCAGAGACTGGGGGGAAGGAGGAGGGCAGGTCAGTGTGTGAATCGGGTAGGTCAGTGTAGTGGTCAGTATAGCAATCAGATAGGTCAGTTTAGTGGTCAGTGTGTGAATCAGGTAGGTTAGTATAGTGATCAGGTAGGTCAGTGTAGGAATCAGGTAGGTCAGTGTAGTGGTCAGTATAGGAATCAGGTAGGTCAGTTTAGTGGTCAGTGTGTGAATCAGGTAGGTCAGTATAGTGATCAGGTAGGTCGGTGTAGGAATCAGGTTGGTCAGAGTACTACTGTACTAGTGGAAGGGACTCAGAGAGTGTCTAAAATCCGTGGGATAGGGGGTGCAAATCTCTTGCCCTGCCCCGGGCGCTGACAACCCACGTTACACCACTGTTGTAGGGGCCCCAGAGAATTACTTTGCCCAGGGGCCCATGATGCTATTAAGACGGCCCAGTCCAGAATGTTTTTTTTCCCTTGATTGAACTTAAATCTCATGCCCCGTACACACGATCGGAAATTCCGACAGCCCGATGTGAGCTTTTGAACGTAAATTCCCACCGTGTGTAGGCTCCATCGGACTTTTCCTGTCGGAATTTCCACCAACAAAAGATCAAGAGCTGGTTCTCAAAAATCCGATTGTCTGTAGCAATTCCGACGTGCAAAATTCCGTCGCATGCCCAGGAAAAAAATTGACGCATGCTCGGAGAAGCATTGAACTGCATTTTCTCGGCTCGTCGCAGTGTTGTACGTCACCGCGTTCTTGACGGGCGAAAGTTCAGAGAACCGTGTGTATGCAAGCCAAGGTTGAGCGGAATTCCGTCGGAAAAACCAAAGTTTTTCCGACAGAAAATCCGATCGTGTGTACGCGACATTAGGCGAGCCAGAGATCAAAACTGCAGCCAGATCAGAAAGGCCGCCATTTATTTCACCCAGGTACCGCAGTCACCACTGACAGGGCTTCCATCTTTGCCCGGTCTTCCTTCTGGGTTCACGGGCTCCGGCTGTATGAGTGGCCAAGACACGATGAGCATGGGAAGGGCCGTCTTAATAGCATCATCGGCCCCTGGGCAAAGAGCTGCTCTGGGGCCCCTATAACGATGACAGTGCAGAAAAACAAACATCAAATAGGTAGGAGGCAGACTGCCTCCCCTGTGTATCTATCACTCTCAGTGCCATCATGGGGGCCCCCAATTTCGGGGCAGCGTGGGCTCAAGGAAAGTGCAGGGGCCCCCCATGCAGCTGGGGCCCCTGGGCAGTGCCCAGGTGTGCCCTCTCATTAAGACAGCCCTGAGCGTGGGAGTTACGGACCACGGCATAGAGCTCTGAAGGAACGTCACGCGTATGCGGTCCCTTCAGAGCGCATGGTTGGTGACGTCACATCCTGTGAGAATATCTTCTAAACAGTCCAATTTTAGGAGATATTCATTCTACCGACAGGTAAGCCTTATTATATACTTAGTTATAAGTTTAAGTTAAATATTGGACTTTACTTCCACTTTAAGAAAGAACTGCTTCCTCGGTCTCCCGCAGCAGAACAGACCCCCCTATTCTTGGAGAACAAAGGGAACGAGCAGTTTGAGTTATCGAGCAGAGCGGAACCCACCGTAAGTGTATCTGAAAGTACAAGGCAGCAATAACAGGCCAATTACACGGCTCGATTTTCAGGATACTTCGTTTTTGGGCCAAATAAAAGCAAAAATGAAATTGGGCAACTCGGTAAACTTCGGCCGTCGCTAGGGAACGGAGCAATCCAGAGCCGTCCGATTCGATCCACACATCTTCATTGGCCTCCCGGCCACCTCTTAGGTGTTTCGTCGCAGGATCAATAAAACTTCTTGGGCTTCAGCGAAACGCCTTCGACAAGCTTGTCTAGCACCGCAAACAAAGTAGAGCCATTGATCTCCCGGCCTGATGTAACCCATTTACCATTCCGCGAGTCTGTGAAGGAAGGTTGGAGAGGTTATGAAGACCCGCGGGAACGGCGGCATCCCCGAGTGCGTTTGGTAGATATCTCAACGTGTCTTCCTCGACTCCTGTAACTTAGCCGTTCCCGATAATCTATTGACGTCGTCAAAGCGTCGCTGGGAGATAGTCGCGGTCTGAGATATTTCGCAAAAAAATAAATGGCCAGTTTAAAGGAGAATTCCGGCGTGCGATTTAAAGCGGACCTTCATCCTAAACCGGCCTTTCTCATCCTATTTATCACAGAGGAACCCTTAAACCGATAAACCCAGCTCAGGGCTGACTACAGCACAGCAAATAAGGTCTCAGGGATCCCCTGCTAATAATGACTATGGGCCAGATTCAGGTAGATGGGCGAATCTTTAATTTGGAGTAACGTTTCTCATTTACGATACTCTGGCGAAACTTTAGGAGCAAGTACTGTTATTCACATAGCACTTGCTCCCAAATTTGCGCCGGAGTAACGGAAATGCGCTGGCGTAACCCGACGCAAGTGGAAGTGGGTGTGATCATATGTAAATGATGGGCGGAGCCCAGCGCAGAGGCTTACGTTCAGCGCATCATCCACGGAGCATGCGCAGTGAGTGAGGCTCCACTCGGCCCCCTGTGCGCATGCTCACACTAACTTCCGTCGGCACCCCAACCGGGAAACGTCAGCGCAATGCGTTCCGTTGGGCGTTTAAGTGCGCCCGTAGAAGCGCCATTCCGGCACTAAAGTATATCCTGCTCCCCCTCCCCGCAGTGAAGTTACTTTTGTTCTGAGATGGCTGCTCCCGTTCCCCGCAAACACACAGGAGAAAGCTGAACTCTAAAGGCCAGGAGCTGTCAGCCGTCATCTCGGCTATGGAGACCTATGATGTCTTCCTCCATGGCTGTAAAAGTTGACAGACAAGCATGGACAGAGGTGTTGTCCTGCAAGTGGGGGTGCTCAGCTAGCTCTTATCGTCGGTAACGCTGCTGTAGCTGCTCTCCTGCTGACCTGTGGCCATCTGGAGTAAAGATAAAGCAGCCTTTTGTAGAAATAACTTTGCGCCGGACGGACGAGATACGTGCGGCGCATGTAGCCAGCGTATGGTGCTAATCTGTTCGCGAATCGGGAAATCTCCCTCATTTGCATATTTGCAGGGGAAATCAATAGGCGCGACTGATGCGCCAAGCGAAATAATGCGCTGACGATACTCTGGCGAGGGAAAGTTAAGCCGATCGGAAATGGCCCGTTTTCCGGCGCATCTAGTTTGGTGGGTACGGCCACATAGAAACTAATGCACATTTTTACAGTTACGCGGCGCATATCGAATTACTCCAGCGCAAGTCTTGCTGAATCTGGCCCTATATCTACAACTACAACTGGGATGGTCAGTGGGAAGAATGCTCCTCACACTTGTGGTCATTGGGAAGAATTACCCCCCTTACAGATAGCTAAAAAGTTCCATGGAGTCATGGGGAACTGAGACCCAGAAATTTCTCATTGCTCAAGGAGCCCCTAGCAGTAGAAACCTCTGGAGAAACTCTGGTTGAGAAACTCTTCCCTAAACCTAATATCCTCTGGGGGGGATTGTGCTGGGGGACTGACTGAACTGGGGGGATTATACTGGGGACAGACTGAACTGGGGGGATTATACTGGGGACAGACTGAACTGGGGGGATTATACTGGGGGGACAGACTGAACTGGGGGGATTATACTGGGGGACAGACTGAACTGGGGGATTATACTGGGGACAGACTGAACTGGGGGGATTATACTGGGGGGACAGACTGAACTGGGGGGATTATACTGGGGAAAAACTGACCTGGGGTGGGGGGGTGTACTGGGGAAAGACTGACCAAGGGGATTCTACTGGGGGACAAACTGACCTGGGGTGTGTGTACTGGGGGACAGACTGACCGGGGGGGGGGGGGGGGGGGTTACTGGGGGACATACTGACCTTGTTGATTTAAATATGCTTCTTAAGCTTCTCCAATTATTAATACAATTTGGCCTGGTGGGATAATACTGGGGGACAGACTGACCTGGGGGATTATACTGGGGGACAGACTGATCTGGGGGATTATACTGGGGGACAGACTGATCTGGGGGATTATACTGGGGGACAGACTGACCTGGGAGGGTTATATTGGGGGACAGACTGACCTGGGGGGATTATACTGGGGGACAGACTGATCTGGGGGGATTATACTGGGGGACAGACTGATCTGGGGGGATTATACTGGGGGACAGACTGACCTGGGAGGGTTATATTGGGGGACAGACTGACCTGGGGGATTATACTGGGGGACAGACTGACCTGGGGGATTATACTGGGGGACAGACTGATCTGGGGGGAAATACTGGGGGACAGACTGATCTGGGGGGATTATACTGGGGGACAGACTGACCTGGGAGGGTTTATATTGGGGGACAGACTGACCTGGGGGGATTATACTGGGGGACAGACTGACCTGGGGGGATTATACTGGGGGACAGACTGATCTGGGGGGATTATACTGGGGGACAGACTGACCTGGGAGGGTTATATTGGGGGGACAGACTGACCTGGGGGATTATACTGGGGGACAGACTGACCTGGGGGTTATACTGGGGGACAGACTGACCTGGGGGTTTATACTGGGGGACAGACTGATCTGGGGGGATTATACTGGGGAACAGACTGGCCTGGGGGTTATACTGGGGGACAGACTGATCTGGGGGGATTATACTGGGGAACAGACTGGCCTGGGGGTTATACTGGGGACAGACTGACCTGGGGGATTATACTGGGGGACAGACTGACCTGGGGGGATTATTACTGGGGACGACTCCTGAGGTGGGATTATACTGGGGGACAGACTGACCTGGGGGATTATACCTGGGGACAGACTGGCCTGGGGGTTATACTGGGGGACAGACTGGCCTGGGGGTTATACTGGGGGACAGACTGATCTGGGGGGATTATACTGGGGGACAGACTGGCCTGGGGGTTATACTGGGGGACAGACTGGCCTGGGGGTTATACTGGGGGACAGACTGATCTGGGGGGATTATACTGGGGGACAGACTGGCCTGGGGGTTATACTGGGGGACAGACTGGCCTGGGGGTTATACTGGGGGACAGACTGGTCACGCCAACTGTTCGTCGCGGGGAATCCTTGAAGTAAGCCCTTTCAGTTCAGGGAGGAGCCGGTACAACTGAAGACTAAAATAGAAGGCCGGGGGTTGGGTTCTGCTTTAAGCAAGCTGTTTTCTGATTGGTTATTATTATTATTTTTTTATTTTTTTAACAATCCCCCCTATATAATTCCATTATAATTAGGGCAGAAGGCCATTGGCCAATCCATCTATTCGCATTATGTAGCATCCAGTATGCTTTACATACGTTCATCCCATAGAAGCAGAATAAAACGCCACCTCCATAATAACCCCCCCCCCCCCACACACACCTCCTCGCCCCCCGCTGGGCGCGTTTACCGTTCGTTCAAGGGGAAAGAGATATTTAACAAGACGGAAGGGTTCCGCGGCGCGATAGGTGGTTATTAGCGGCAGATAAACTGTAATGTTAACTCATCTTCGGAGCGCGCTAATTACACAATTCTATCACCTGCGTGCGTCTGGGCTCCTCTGTTTTGTTAACATATTCGGCTCGGCCTTTTATTACCGCCCCCCAGAAAAGAACTTTCCCTTCATTAGCGGCCCAGGCAGAGCTCTAATTACCTTCACAAGTGCAAAAAAAAAAGAAAGAAAGAGCGTCGCGGCTCCTTCACACCAATCCCAATCCATCTCCTCCTTGTCTAGGAGCGCAAGACCCAGGCCACGCCCCTAATTCTTAAAGGGCATGTACACCCCAACAATCAACTTCTACATATGGTGTGGCCAGTGCCGGGACAAGGTCATCTAGAGCCCCCCGGGCTGAGCATGTCAAATTGCGCCCCCCCCCCCAAGATGTTCCCTCCCACCCAAAAAAAATTAAGCTCAAATCTGTATGCTTAGCTCAAATCCTCTCATTCCACATATGTTCCCAGCACATATTCCCCCCCCCCCAAAAAAATCACAAAAAACACCAGACCCCCCCTCCCCCCAAAACAGTTCCCCCCTCCTAGCACAGATACTCTACTCCTCAGATTTCCCTTCCCAGCACAAATCCTCTCCCCCTACTCCAAATCCCCCCTAGCTAGCACACCCCCTACCCCTAGTCCCCCCATCTTAGCACAAATTCCCCCCACCCCAAATTACCTTTTCTAGTACAAAATCCCCCCCTTCGTAGCACAACACCCAACCGCCCCATTTACCTGTTCTAGTACAAATCCCCCCCCCACCATATTTACCTTTTCTAGCAACCCCAAAATCCCCCCCCCCCCCCCCCAATCCTAGCACAAATTCTCACCCCTACTCCAAAATCCCCCTCCAAGCACAAATTACGCTCCCCAGTCCCCATCCTAGCACAATAAACCCCCCCAAAAAAAAAAAATCTACTTAGCACACAATGCCCCTCAATCATCCCCCTCACCATATTACCTTTTCTAGCAACCCTCCTAGCACGAATCCCCCGTCCTAGCACAAATCCCCCCCCATCATATTAGCTTTCTAGCACAAATCCCCCTTCGTCGTAGCACAAATCACCCCCCCCATCATTATTACTTTTCTAGCACAAATCCCCCCTTCCTAGCAAAATCCACCCCCACCCCATATTACCTTTTCTAGCACCAAATCCCCCTTCCTAGCACAAATCCCCCACCCATATTACGTTTTCTAGCACAAAATCCCTCTTCCTAGCACAAATCCCCCCACCATATTACCTTTTCTAGCACAAATCCCTCCCTTCCTAGCACAAATCCCCCCCCATATTACCCTACTAGCACATACCATTCCTAGCACAAATTTCCATTTTCTAGTACAAATCCCCCCCCACCATATTACCATTTTCTAGCAACCCCCAAATCCCCCTCCTAGCACAAATATTACTTACTTTTCAAATACCCCTCCCCCTACTCCCCCCTCTACCCAAATCCCCCCCTCCAAACCATAGCACAAATTCCCACCCCACTACTCTCCTCAAATCCCCCTCCTAGCACAAATTCTCCCCCCCCAAATCCCCCTCCTAGCACAAAATTCTCACTACCAATCCCTCCTACTCCAAATCCCCCCTCCTCCTAGCAACACAAATTCTCACCCCCACTCCACAATCCCCCTACCATAGCACAAATTACACACCCCCTACCTCCAAATCCCCTCCTAGCACAAATTCTCACCCCCACTCCAAAATCCCCCTCCAAGCACAAATTACCACCGCCCTAACAAAAATCCCCCTCCCCAAAATTCTCACCCACTCCAAATCCCCCTCCTAGCACAAATTCCCACCCCCTACTCCAAATCCCCCTCCAAGCACAAATTACGCTCCCCAGTCCCCCATCCTAGCACAAATAAACCCCCCCCCCCAAAAAAAAAAAATCTACTTGCACAAATGCCCCTCAATCATCCCTCACCATATTACCTTTTCTAGCAACCCCCGAATCCGTCCTAGCACACATCCCCCCCCCATCATATTAGCTTTTCTAGCACAAACCCCCTTCGTAGCACAAATCCCCCCCCCCCATCATATTACCTTTTCTAGCACAAATCCCCCCTTCGTAGCACAAATCCCCCACCCCCCCCCATCATATTACCTTTTCTAGCACACATCCCTCCTTCCTAGCACAAATCCCCCCCCCCACCATATTACCTTTTCTAGTACAAATCCCCCCCCCCCACCATATTACCTTTTCTAGCAACCCCCAAATCCCCCTCCTAGCACAAATTCTCACCCACTAATCCAAATCCCCTCCAAGCACAAATTCCACCCCTACTCCAAATCCCCCTCCAAGCACAAATTCTCACCCCCACTCCAAATCCCCCTCCTAGCACAAATTCCCACCCCCACTCCAAATCCCCTCCTAGCACAAATTCCCACCCCCACTCCAAATCCCTCCTAGCACAAATTTACGCTCCCCAGTCCCCCATCCTAGCACAAATACCCCCCCCCCAAAAAAAAATCTACTTGCACAAATGCCCCTCAATCATCCCTCACCATATTACCTTTTTTTTAAGCACAAACCCCCAAATCCCCCCCCCACACACACAAATTATCTTCCCTCATTTCCCCTCTCAACACAACCCCCCCCCCTAAATTACCACTCCTTGGGGGACCTCCCAGAACAATTCTTACCTCTGCTGCCCCCCCCCCCCCAGATTCCCCCTCCCAACACAAATCCCCTTCCCCCTATCTCCTTGTGGTGCCCCCAATCTCACATGATACCACAGTACACAGGGCAGCCACCCCCTCCTGCCCACCCCTTGTCCTGGCCCTGTATGTAGCGGTAACAAGCTTGCGATTTTGTGTTTGCATTTTTAATGTGGTTCCGGAGGACAGCCGCTGCACTCGTGTGAATAAATGTGGGTCCCCCCCCCCCCCAATACAATTTGCGTAACAGGAGAGTGTGCCTGGCTCTCAATGGAGCCGTTTCCCATATCTCCATGGTGGCTGTGGAGTGGATTGCACAGGAGCGTGTTCAGGTCCGAATTCAGGCAAACAGTGTGCCACCGATGCCCCCCCCCACCCCCCACCCACCCGGTCAGTTGGTAGCACTCACCCAATCGCTTCACGGCCAGCTTTAGCTGCTCAGCGGCGGATCCCCGTTCCCCTGCTATTCCATAGATCATTATGGCATAGGGTGACCACGTGTCCCGGATTGCCCAGGACAGTCCCGGATTTTGCAGGTCCGTCCCGGGCACCTTCATCCCAGGACAATACAGTGTCCCAGAATGTAACTGACACAGCCCCCCCCCCCCCAGGCCAATCTGATGTCCCCCAAAAAAGGCCGCCACATCAACGCTTTACTCACTGGCAGTACTTGTCCTGGCCGGGAATGCCTGCAGGTGCACAATCCCCGCCCCCTGCTTGTGATTGGAGAAATCATAAATCCCGCCTCTTATGTCCAATCGCTGTGCTGTGATTTGTTACACCACAAGCTGATTTTTGGGAAGGGGGGGTGTCCCTGAATGGCAGTTTGGAAATGTGGTCATCCTATTATGGCAGCTGTGGCGGCTTCCCGTTTTCCCCGCCCTCCTCGGCAGCCAATCAGGAGTCTTCTTTTTTGGCCAGTTGGCAAAAGGGGTCCCACACCCGCTTCTGATTGGCCGCATTGAGGATCAGTGTTTCAACAGCGAATATTAATTCACTGTTGTAACACCTGTGTGGGCTCCTCCGGTCACACTCTCTGCGCCCCGAGCCCACCCTATTTTGAAGCCTATTAAAGCCTCTGGCTCTAGTCACGTGCTAAAAAAAAAAACACCCCCGCCATGGGAATTAATGCGTCCGGCGCCCTGAAAGGTGCCAGAGGGCCTGAATAAGGAGTGGCCGCGGCGGATGTGGATAGATTCTATTATACACAGGGCTGGACTGGAAATTTGGACCTGGACTCCATCCTGACTGCCCCACTTTGACAGGTCTTTTCCATGGCGGCCGGACAACTCCTGCCCCCCCCCCCAACCACCCAAGCCCCCTCTCCCCTTTCACTAGCCACTAGCTGTTCTAATTTATTAGAGTAGAACGGCTGGTACTGGTACTCTTATAGGTAGTACCAGTGGGGAAGCTAGACATTATTTCACCCGGGGGGCAAAGAATCAGTTTGGTGCCCCCCCCCCCCCCCCCAAGATTAGGCAGAAGTGAGAAACTCCCAGGCCATAGCTGTTGAGTCAGCTGTCTGTCCCCTCCTCCCATGCTCCTTCTGGTCCCCCCCCATGCTCCTCTTGTCCTCCCCTTGCTTCTTTGTTCCCCCCAGGCAGGGATGGACTGGCCATTGGGACTACAGGGAGTTTCTCGGTTTCAGTGACAGCGGACCGCCGCCCCCCCTCCGCTCCTCTGTCTCCCCCTCCCGCAGCACTCACCTCCTCTCGCTCCCCGCAGCGCTCACTTGGGGGGAACAAAGAAGTAGGGGGAGGACCAGAAGAGCAGGGACGACGACAGAGGAGCAGGGGGGAACTGACAGCTGACTCAACAGCTATGGCCTGGGAGTTTCTCACTTCTGCCTAATCTTGTCCCATAAGGGGGGGGCACCGAACTGATTCTTTGCCCCCGGGTGAAATAATGTCTAGCTTCCCCACTAGTACTGCCTATAAGAGTACCAGTACCAGCCGTTCTACTCTAATAAATTAGAACGGCGAGTGGCTAGTGAAGGGGGAGAGGGGGCTCGGGTGGTTGGGGGGGGGGGGGGCAGGAGTTGTCCGGCCACCATGAGAGAGACCTGTCAAAGTGGGCCAGTCTGGATGAAGTCCAGGGCCAACTTTTTGTCCCAGTCCAGCCCTGCCCCCAGGTGAGCGCTGCGGGGAGGGAGAGACAGAGGAGCGGAGGGGGGGGGGCGGCGGTCCACTGGCACTGGAGCCGGCCCACTGAGCCATTGGCCCACCGGGAAACTCCCTGTAGTCCCAATGGCCAGTCCATCCCTGATTATACATATAGGGGTGCCGTAATAGAGGGGGCGGCGCCCGTACCCCCCTAATGGGCGAGCCGCAACTGGGGTACAGTGACTGAGTTTTGTCGCCGTAGGGCAGGAAGTGTGTTACTGGCCGGTAAATATGAAGAAAACTAATGCAGCCATCACATCTGAGGACTGGTAAGCTGCAATGTATTGGATTTTAGTTCTTTGGTTTTGACATGCCTTTGAGGTGATAACATGAAAACCTGCAATCAGAGGGGGGGGGGGGCTCAGAGATTTTTTAGCAGACATGGGCCAGCTTGATGAATCTCCGGGACGTTTGCGGAGGGTCTTTGAAGGATTGGACCCCCGCCGCTCAGTGAGTGAACGTTCTCCTGTACGGGAGCCAAGACATTCTGTGCAATCATGATAATAAATAAGGGGGGGAGATATGGAGTCTGGCAGAGCCGGATCACCGCCGCCGTCAGTCTGACGACTCCTCAAGTCCCTTACCTCAGTATGCGCCTCATAAACGCCGTCGCCGCCGGGCCCTTCCAAACTCCGAAGAGACCACGGGCCGTCTCTGACTGCCTTTCACCAGGTTCCCAAATGCGCGGCGTAACCAATCTGACCCGTCGGTAATGGACAGCTGTCACTCCCCCGGAATCGCAGCGCCGCCGCCACCGGCTTAAAGGGCTCTCAGCCTGCATTTCCGGAAATAAGTCATTTAAAGGGACGCCTTCAATTCTAATTAAAGATGTTCTTATAGGAGAGTTCTACCCCTTGTAAAAAAAAATATAAAAAATAATATAATGTGTTATACACGATATTACCAAAAGTATTGGGACGCCTGCCTTTACACGCACATGAACTTTATTGGCACCCCAGTCTTAGTCCGGAGGGTTCAGTATTGAGTTGGCCCCGCCCCTTTGCAGCTATAACAGCTTCACCTCTCCTGGGAAGGCTGTCCACAAGGTTTAGGAGTGTCTATGGGAATGTTTGACCATTCTTCCAGAAGAGCATTTGTGAGGTCAGGCACTGATGTTGGATGAGAAGGCCTGGCTTGCAGTCCCAACTGTGCCCACCAGTGCTTCCAATTAGTGCCCATCAGTGCATCCTCATCAGTGCTGCCTATCAGTGCCAATCAGTGCTACCTGTCAGTGCCCTTTAGTGCCACCTACCAGTACCTATCAGTGTCCACCAGTGCTGAAAATCAGTGTCTCCTCATCAGTGTCACCTATCAGTGCTGCCTATCAGTGCCAATCAGTGCCGCCTATCAGTGCCCTATAGTTTCACCTACCAGTATCTATCAGTGTCAACCAGTGCTGAAAATCAGTGGCTCCGAGTCCTCATCAGTGTCACCTATCAGTAATGCCTACCAGTGCCACCCATCAGTGCTCTTCGGTGCTGCCAATCAGAGCCCTTCAGTGCCACATATCAGTGCCCATAAGTTCCACCTATCCATGCCCATCAGTGCCACATATTAGTGTCTCCTCTTCAGTGCACACCAGTACCACTTCATCAGTGCCCATCAGTACCACCAAAGCAATGCCCATCAGTGCTGTCTATCAGTGCCACCTATCAGTGCCCCTTTGTGCTGTCAATCAGTGTCCATCAGTGCCACCTATCGGTGTCTCCTCTTCAGTGCACACCAGTGCCACTTCATCAGTGCCCATCAGTACCACCTAACAGTGCCCATCAGTGCTGTCTCTCAGTGCCCTTCAGTGCTGCCAATCAGAGCCCATTAGTGCCACCTATCAGTGTCTCCTCTTCAGTGCACACCAGTGCCACTTCATCAGTGCCTATCAGTACCACCTAGCAATGTCCAATAGTGCTGTCTATCAGTGCCACCTATCAGTGCCCTTCAGTGCTGCCAATTAGTGCCCATCAGTGCCATCTATCAGTGCCCATCAGTGCCGCCTTCCAGTGCCCTTCAGTGCTGCCAATTAGTGCCCATCAGTGCCACCTATCAGTGCCCTTCAGTGCTGCCTTTCAGTGCCCATCAGTGCCACCTATCTGTGCTGTCTATCAGTGCCACCTATCAGTGCCTTTCAGTGCCGCCAATCAGAGCCCATCAGTGCCACCTCATCAGCGCACATCAGAAAAGGAGAAAATGTACCTGTTTGCAACATTTTATAACAAACTGTGGAATTTGATTATTTTTTTTTTTTTATTTAAAATGTTCGGTCTTTTTTTTTCGTTTGTTTAGAAAAAAATAAAAGCCCCTCCCCCCCCAGAGGTAATTAAAAACCACCAAAAGAAAATCTCTATTTGTGAGATTAAAAAGTGATAAAAACATCATTTGCGTACAACGTTACACGACCGCGCAATTCTCATTCAAAGTGCGACAGCGCTGAACGCTGAACATTGGCCTGGGCAGGAAGGGGGGGTAAAAGTTCCCGGTACCGAAGTGGTTACACGAAGGTCTCCCATATAGGCGGAGTTCAGGGTTGCCGCTCAGGTGCGTCGCAATCTCCGCACCGGACGCGTTTTTGCCTCGTACGTACAAATCCCTCCCTTGGTACATCTTGTAGAAAACGTTACGATTGTTCTTCTTATCTACATAAACAACGGGAGGGTGTCGGAAAATGCGCACTTTGTCCCATCAGCCAAAATGGCTGTCAGATAACGCGCACGCTCCCTCCCGTCGGATGAGTGATGTAAACGGAACCTGGCGATGGAGTTTTCCGTACGGCACAAGAGAAAACGATCAGAGAAGTAACGTCTTTAACCTTATCTATCGCGGCGGAGCCATAAAACATGTCGCTGTCTGTTGGGGACATCCGGCAATGGAGTAAAGCCGCAACGTATCAAAGTGAAAAGAAATAAAAATATTCAGCCGATATATAAAAAATTAAATAAAAAAAATACACCCTTTCCTTACCGTAGTCGTTCCTTTGGTCAGCCAATCGTATCACCAAAATCTGATAACCACCTAGGACCCGGAACTTTAGTCAGCTAGAGGACCCGGCCAGGTTTTGCGATTCGGCACCGCGTCGCTTTAACTGACAATTGCGCGGTCGCGCGACGCGGCTCACCAAACACAATCGGCGGCCTTTTTTTCCCCCCACAAATAGAGCTTTCTTTTGGCGGTATTCGATCACCTCTGCGGGTTTTTATTTTCTGCGCTATAAACAAAAATAGAGCGACAATTTGGAAAAAAATTCAAGATTTTTTACTTTTTGCTGTAATAAATATCCCCCAAAAATATATAAAAAAACATTTTTTTTCTCCCTCAGTTTAGGCCGATACGTATTCTTCTACGTATTTTTGGTTAAAAAAAAAAATCGCAATTAGCGTTTATCGGTAGGTTTGCGCAAAATGTATAGGGCCAGATTCAGGTAGAGTTAGGCTGGAGTATCAGTGATACTCCAGCCTAACTGTCACTTTAAGCCGGCGTTTCGGTTTTCTGTAACCAGAAAACAAGAAACGCCGGGTTGGAGTTCCGATGTGAGCGGCGTAATTGAATTTCGCCATCGCAACTTTAATTTAAAAATGGCGCCGGGGGGCGTTCCCGCTGATTTACGCCGAAAAAATATGTTAATCAGCGGGAATCGGCAATTCACGATCGTATTCGGGCGCGACGCAGTGACTTTCCGACGTTCCCGTAAGAGATACGCGGCGTAAAGAAATACATGCCCCCTATTGGAGTATCCTATGTTAAGTATGGCCGTCGTCATCGCGTCGAAAAAAAAAAATCACGTCGCTTGCGTAAAACTTTCATGAATGGGGATGTGACGTCATTGACGTTCACTGACAGAATTTGGAGCATGCGCACTGGGATGCATTGACACTCGACACATGCGCAGTACGTTCGCCGCGGGATCGCGCTTAGTTTAAATAATACACGCCCCGTACCCGCCCAATTTGAATTCCGCCGGCTCATTTGCGATGCGCTGAATAACAGCACTTGCTCCTAAAATTTCGTCAGAGTAACGTAAATGAGAAACGTTACTCCAGAGCAAAGATGCGCCCATCCACCTGAATCTGGCCCATAGCGTTTACAAAATAGGGGATAGTTTTATTGCATTCTTATTAATTATTTTTTTTTTTTACTACTAATGGAGGCGATCAGCGTTTTTTTTTTTTCTGCGACATTATGGCGGACACTTCGGACAATTTTGACACATTTTTGGGACCATTGTCATTTTCACAGCAAAAAAATGCACTGATTACTGTGAAAATGACAATTGCAGTTTGGGAGTTAACCACAAGGGGGCGCTGTAGGTGTTACGTGTGACCTCATGTGTGTTTCTAACTGTAGAGGGGCGGGGCTGGACGTGTGACGTCATTGATCGTGTTTCCCTATATCAGGGAACAGACGAGTAATGAAGCTGCCACAGAGAAGACCGGGGAAGGTTTGTTTACACTCACCTCTCCCCGTTCTTCAACTCCGGAAGACCAATCGCAGGACACTGGCGGCAATCGGGTCCGCGGGTCCCGCGGCCGCAGTTACGGAGCTTCGGACCAGGTGGTGGGCGCGCGCCTGACTCACAGCTGGGCACTTAAAGGGGACGTACAGGTACGTGCCTGTGTCCAGCCGCGCCATTCTGCCGACGTAGATCTGCAGGAGACGGTCCTTAAGCGATTAAAGCCGATCTCCAACCAATCATAACAAGATGTAAGAATGAATGGCCCGTTCAAAGATAAAATAAAATAATACAACCAGATTTTTGCTGCAATATTCACCTTCAATCCAGAGATTTCTCATGCAGTACTTTATTCCTGCCACTAGATGTCCTCAGTCTGATAGCCAGTATCATTCAACTGACAAACTGACTAACATGTTAGGATTTATATAATATATTTTTTTATTTTTAAATAGCTCACTCTGTAATGCTTTACCCCTTCCCAGGGACTGTCTGCCACACACCCTTTCTCTGTCCTTCTCCTAATGGTCCTCTTCCTTCCTTATTGAATTGGGGCTGCTGGTCAGAGACACACGTACTGTATTTAAAAATAAAATAAAATGTTTGCAATATTAGAGCCTTGCTTATTATAATTTTTAAAGCCCAATTCTAAATTATATATATATTAAAAAAAAATACACTGACAGGGAAGGGGTTAACCACTAGGGGGCAAAAAAGGGGTTAAGTGTATCCTAGGGAGTGATTCTAACTGTGGGGGGGATAGGCTACATGTCACACGACACCGATCACCACTCCCAGTTACAGGGAGCAGTAGATAGAGATTCAATGCAATAAGGAAGAGGACCATCAAGAGAATGGCAGAGAAAGGGTGCGTGGCAGACAGTCCCTGGTGAAGGGGTAAGCATTACAGAATGAGCTTCTTAAAATAAAAAAAATAAAATAATATTATATATATATATTGGGATTAAATATTAGAACCTTTCTTACAATGTAATACTTAATCCCAAATCTAACTTCTATTTAGACCATAAAAAAATCCTAACATGTTATATATATATATATACTGTTCATATATAAACATTTTTTTTTATTTTTTTTTTTTTTAAGTACCTCACTCTGTAATGCTTACCCCATCGCCAGGGACTGTCTGCCACACACCCTTTATTTGTAAATACAAGTTAGAGTTTGGATTAAATATTGCGTTGTAAAATATCATTTAGAATTGAGCTTTAAAGATGATATTATTATTATTATTTAAGGCTATTTAGTCTGCATCTCCCCACGGTAATATTTAAAACCTGGCCTGTTAGTGGGTCCCGAGGACCGGAGTTGAGAACCACTGCTCTAATATATACATATATATAACATGTTAGGATTTTTTTTTTTCTTTTTAATGTTCTAAATACAAAGATAGATAATATTATTATTATTATTATTATCAAAATTATTATTATTATTATATTATGCAAGGCTCTAATATATGTATATATAACATGTTAGGAATTTTTTTGTTTCATTTTTAATGTTCTAAATACAATTTGGGATTAAATATTATATTACATTGTAAGCAAGTTTCTTATATTTAAAAAAAATATATATATTTAGAATATTCTGGGGGATTTTTTATTTTATTTTTTTAAATATCATTTAGAATTGGGCTTTAAAGATGATATTATTATTATTATTTTTATTTAAGGCTCTAATATATATATATATAAAACATGTTAGGATTTTTTTTTTCTTTTTAATGTTCTAATAACACTAAGAACATAATATTAGATAATATTATTATTATTAAAATTATTATTATTATAAAATTATTATTATTTATTATTAATTATATATATGACAAGGCTCTAATATATGTTATATTGTTAGGAATTTTTTTGTTTCATTTTTAATGTTCTAAATAAATACAATTATTAATATTTATATTACATTGTAAAGCAAGTTCTTATATTTAAAAAAAGAATATATAATTTAGAATATTCTGGGGGATTTTTTATTTTATTTTTTTAAATATCATTTAGAATTGGGCTTTAAAGATGATATTATTATTATTATTATTATTATTATTATTATTATTATTATTATTTAAGGCTCTAATATGTATATTGTATATATATATATATATAACATGTTAGGTTTTTTTTGTTTATTTTTAATGTTCTAAATACAAATTTACAGTTGGGATTGAATATTACTTTGTAAGCAAGGCTCTAATGTAAAAAGGACCTTGACTGTGGAACTCATTACCAACTAATATACGAATGGAAGAGGATCATCAGGCCTTTAGAAAAAAACTCAAGACCCATCTTTTCTGAAAGCAAAATGGAAGGAAATGGATACCAAGCGCCTAGAGGTGATTCAGTTCGCATTTGAGGCGCTATATAAGTTATTCACTCACTCACTCACTCACTCTAATATTTAAAAAAATATATATTTAGAATATTCTGGGGGATTTTTTATTTACATTTTTTAATATCATTTAGAATTGGGCTTTAAAGATGATATTATTATTATTATTTTTATTTAAGGCTCTAATATATATATATATATATAAAACATGTTAGGATTTTTTTTGTTTCTTTTTAATGTTCTAAATACATTTTAGAATTGGGATTAAATATTACATTGTAAGCAAGGGCCCAGATTCATAAAGCAATTACGCCTGTCTAACTGGTGTTAGACAGGAGTAATTTCAAATTTCGCGCGCCGTATCACTAGTTTGAATCCTCAAACCATGATACGGCGGCTTCGGGCTTCGATCCGAGAGGCTTACGTCTTCGTAAGCCTTCGGATCTACGCTGCAAACTTTTTGCGGCCGCTGGGAGGAGTCCGCGTCGTTTTCAGCGTCGGGATATGCAAATGACTTTTTACGGCGATCCACGAAGATACGAGCGGCCTTCGCAATCGCTTACGTCATTTTTTTGCTACGTACTGTTAGACCAGCTATTTGCTGGTCTAACGGTGCGTAGCCCATGTTAAGTATGGCCGTCGTTCCCGCATCAAATTTTTTTTTTTTACGTAACTCGTTCGGGAATAGGAATGTCCGTAAACGACGCTACTCAAAAAAAAAATGACGTGACGACGTGATTTCGCGCAATGCACAGCGGGAAATTTCGGAACGGAGCATGCGCAGTTCGATCACCGCGGGAACGCGCCTATTTTAAATGCTTCACGCCCCCTACTCGCGTAGATGGCTTGCGCCGGGAAAAAATACACTACGCCGCCGTAGTTTACTGGACAAAATCTACCGGGATTCCACGTGGAGCCAGGTAAAATACGGCGGCGTAGTGTATTTCTGATACTCTACGCGAATCTAATTGTATGTGAATCTGGGCCAAGGTTCTTATATTTAAAAAATATATATATTTAGAATATTCTGGGGGATTTTTTTATTACATTTTTTGAATATCATTTAAAGATATTATTATTATTATTAATATTATTATTTAAGGCTCTAATTATAATATATATATATATAATATAATTAATATATAATATATATATAAAAACATGTTAGGATTTAGGAATCTTTTTAATGTTTAAACTAATACAATTTTAGAGTTGGGACTGTAAGCAAGGCTCTAATATTTCTTTAAAAAAATGATAAAAAAAAAAAAAAAACACACACACACAATATGCCCACCTCTGACCGGCATAGTTTGGGCAGAGATGGAAGTTGCCCCCCCATACCAGCCACTTGATGGTAAATGAAAGGAGGAAATTTGGGCGCGGAAGCCGAGCGTATGTCACTTTGTATCTAACGGCGGAGGTGAGAAAGATACGGATCGCGCTCTACGTAGCGCCGTTGCCTATCTTGTACATAAGAGTACATTACTTTCTCTGGCCTTGTATCACTGTGGACAGTATCATTAAATGCCACGTCATTACCAGTTATGGAGTAGTGCTTTCTCTTGAAGTGCCCCCTGGGATCCGAAAAGCAACAGCGGAGAGAATGATGGGGAGCGATGGATCCGACATTACATTTTCAATGGAAACACTATTGAGTTTGACTTTAGCGCAGCCTTATCTGTTAGATAGTGTTTGTCACAAAAGCGGGAGAGCTGAGCCGGCTCGTCAGTTGAAACTTGCAGCCGGTTGAACGATGTGGACAGGTGATGCTTCCAGAGGGACTAGACAGGCTAGCTACGAGCCGGAGGGGGTAAATTGAAGGTTTATTTATCCAATTCACTGTCAAGGTCAGCGTGCCGGAGATACGTCCTATGTGTGCTCACAAAATGCCAAAAATCCTGGCAAATTGTCTGAAGGAGCTTCCAAATCACTGACCTTTGTACAATCCGCATCAACATGCCAATGCCTTCCCTTTATTTCTTTCATACAATATCCTTAGAGTGCATCAAATGGGTTGTAAAATTGCCGTTTCTTAATGTCAAGTGTAGTGTCTTCTCCTTCCATCAAAGTGTACATTGTGACTTAGAACACAGCATTCAAAGGGTTCTAAGCTTTATCAATAGTTTTCATTGTTTTTTATTTCTTTTACCTGCAAATGAGATCGGCTTAAAAAAACGAACATTTCACCTAAATTAATGTAGACCCTTCGTTACCTTTACTAGTCAACGTGAAGATATTTCTGACATGACAGCAACTGTACTGTGCCCTTCTGCATTTCCCCCCCTTGTACTCCGCCCTTCTGCATTTCCCCCCTGTACTGTGCCGGTCTGCATTTCCCCCTGTACTGTGCCCGTCTGCAATTCACCCTGTATGTTCTATTGTTCCCCCTTGGTACTGTGTTTGCATTTCCCTTCTTTTTTTTATCCCTGTACTGCTGCCCTTTCTGCATTTCCCCCCTGTTACTGTGCCCCTTCTGCATTTCCCCCTGTACTGTGTTCTGCATTTCCCCCTGTACTGTGCCCTTCTGCATTTCCCCCTGTACTGTGCCTTTCTGCATTTCCCCCTTGTACTGTGCCCATCTGCATTTCCCCCTGTACTGTGCCTTTCTGCATTTCCCCCTTGTACTGTGCCCTTCTGCCCATTTCCCCCTTTACTGTGCCTTTCTGCATTTCCCCCTTGTACTGTGCCCTTCTGCATTTCCCCCTGTACTGTGCCTTTCTGCATTTCCCCCTTGTACTGTGCCCTTCTGCATTCCCCCCTGTACTGTGCCCTTCTGCATTCCCCCCTGTACTGTGCCCTTCTGCATTCCCCCTGTACTGTGCCCTTCTGCATTCCCCCCTGTACTGTGCCCTTCTGCATTCCCCCTGTACTGTGCCCTTCTGCATTCCCCCCTGTACTGTGCCCTTCTGCATTCCCCCCTGTACTGTGCCCTTCTGCATTCCCCCTGTACTGTGCCCTTCTGAATTCCCTGCATTCCCCTGTACTGTGCCCTTCTGCATTTTCCCCCTGTACTGTGCCCTTCTGCATTTCCCCCCTGTACTGTGCCCGTCTGCATTTCCCCTCTGTACTGTGCCCTTCTGCATTTCCCCCTGTACTGTGCCCTTCTGCATTTCACCCCTGTACTGTGCCCTTCTGCATTTCCCCCTGTACTGTGCCTTTCTGCATTTCCCCCTTGTACTGTGCCCTTCTGCATTCCCCCTGTACTGTGCCCTTCTGCATCCCCCCCTGTACTGTGCCCTTCTGCATTTCCCCCTGTACTGTGCCCGTCTGCAATTCACCCTGTACTGTGCCCTTCTGCATTCCCCCTTGTACTGTGCCCTTCTGCATTTCCTCCCTGTACTGTGCCCTTCTGCATTTCCCCCCTGTACTGTGCCCTTCTGCATTTCCCCCCTGTACTGTGCCCTTCTGCATTTCCCCCTGTACTGTGCCCTTCTGCATTTCCCCCTGTACTGTGCCTTTCTGCATTTCCCCCTTGTACTGTGCCCATCTGCATTTCCCCCTGTACTGTGCCTTTCTGCATTTCCCCCTTGTACTGTGCCCTTCTGCATTTCCCCCTGTACTGTGCCTTTCTGCATTTCCCCCTTGTACTGTGCCCTTCTGCATTTCCCCCTGTACTGTGCCTTTCTGCATTTCCCCCTTGTACTGTGCCCTTCTGCATTCCCCCCTGTACTGTGCCCTTCTGCATTCCCCCTGTACTGTGCCCTTCTGCATTCCCCCTGTACTGTGCCCTTCTGCATTCCCCCCTGTACTGTGCCCTTCTGCATTCCCCCTGTACTGTGCCCTTCTGCATTCCCCCCTGTACTGTGCCCTTCTGCATTTCCCCCCTGTACTGTGCCCTTCTGCATTTCCCCCCTGTACTGTGCCCTTCTGAATTCCCTGCATTCCCCTGTACTGTGCCCTTCTGCATTTTCCCCCTGTACTGTGCCCTTCTGCATTTCCCCCCTGTACTGTGCCCGTCTGCATTTCCCCTCTGTACTGTGCCCTTCTGCATTTCCCCTGTACTGTGCCCTTCTGCATTTCACCCCTGTACTGTGCCCTTCTGCATTTCCCCCTGTACTGTGCCTTTCTGCATTTCCCCCTTGTACTGTGCCCTTTCTGCATTCCCCCTGTACTGTGCCCTTCTGCATCCCCCCCTGTACTGTGCCCTTCTGCATTCCCCCTGTACTGTGCCCTTCTGCATTCCCCCTGTACTGTGCCCTTCTGAATTCCCTGCATTCCCCTGTACTGTGCCCTTCTGCATTTTCCCCCTGTACTGTGCCCTTCTGCATTTCCCCCCTGTACTGTGCCCGTCTGCATTTCCCCTCTGTACTGTGCCCTTCTGCATTTCCCCCTGTACTGTGCCCTTCTGCATTTCACCCCTGTACTGTGCCCTTCTGCATTTCCCCCTGTACTGTGCCCTTCTGCATTCCCCCCTGTACTGTGCCCTTCTGCATTCCCCCTGTACTGTGCCCTTCTGCATTTCCCCCATGTACTGTGCCCTTCTGCATTTCCCCCCTGTACTGTGCCCTTCTGCATTTCCCTGTACTGTGCCCTTCTGGATTCCCCCCTGTACTGTGCCCTCCTGCATTCCCCCCTGTACTGTGCCCTTCTGCATTCCCCTGTACTGTGCCCTTCTGCATTTTCCCCCTGTAATGTGCCCTTCTGCATTCCCCCTGTACTGTGCCCTTCTGCATTCCCCTGTACTGTGCCCTTCTGGATTCCCCCCTGTACTGTGCCCTTCTGCATCCCCCTTGTACTGTACGTTTTAAACGTTGGTTTGCCCACACACGATCATTTTAAACGACGTTTTTTAAAACGTCGTTTTTTTTTTTCATCACGAAAAGTGATCGTGCGTACGCGGCATCAGGCTTTAACCGGCATAGAATTATTTTAAGTCGCCCAATGTTGATCTTTTTTTTTTTTTAAATAACGTTCTTTGTCACCGTCATTCTTTCCTCCAAATAAAGTTGTCACCTGATTAAATTTTAATCACACGTCTAATGTAATATTCGAGGCCCGCCGATGGAGAGCTTGCAAGTATTATAGCTTTGTGATTAAAGTAAATATGTAATTTTTTTTGACAGAGTTTGTCAAGGGTTTCATGAGAAATCACCAGCGTGTGCCTGAACCTTTAATTTATTTTATATAATGTCACTTTTACAGTACTGAATAAAAAGTTTGCTTACAAGTTGATTATAGGTTGTGTCTGTTTATAGACTGAAGTGAAAATTGGTGGGTTGGAAGTCGGGAATATTAATAGGCTGTGTCGGTTCTAACATCTAATCCGTTCCTTTGAATTTTTTATTTTAAAACATTTATTTTTATTCCAGGATTTTTTTTTTTTTTTTTAAGTATTGTTTTACATGATTAATAGTGTTGAGCAGAATATGCCATATTCGAATTCGCGATATATCTCGAATATATAGTCGAATATTCGACATATATTCGCTAAATACGAATATTCATGATATTTTTTGGAAATGAAATGATTGCGAATTTTCGCTATCGCGAATGCGAATGTGAATTGCGAATGCGAATTGCGAATGCGAATATTCGAGAAATGCGGAATGGAGCACTCTAATTGGCTCAGAATATTCGTGATATATTACAATACAAAATAATTGCGAATATTCGGCAAATGCGGAAGGAGCACTCTGATTGGCTCAGAATATTCGTGATATATTACAATATAAAATAATTGCGAATATTCGAGAAATGCGGAAGGAGCACTCTAATTGGCTCAGAATATTCGTGATATATTACAATACAAAATAATTGCGAATATTCGGCAAATGCGGAAGGAGCACTCTGATTGGCTCAGAATATTCGTGATATATTACAATACACAATAATTGCGAATATTCGAGAAATGCGGAAGGAGCACTCTGATTGGCTCAGAATATTCGTGATATATTACAATACACAATAATTGCGAATATTCGAGAAATGCGGAAGGAGCACTCTGATTGGCTCAGAATATTCGTGATATATTACAATATAAAATAATTGCGAATATTCGAGAAATGCGGAAGGAGCACTCTGATTGGCTCAGAATATTCGTGATATATTACAATACACAATAATTGCGAATATTCGAGAAATGCGGAAGGAGCACTCTGATTGGCTCAGAATATTCATGATATATTACAATATAAAATAATCGCGCGATATCGCTATTTGCCGAATAATCGCATTGCGATTTTTCGGCAATATAAAATGAGCGCTGCAGCTACTCGGCCCAAGGTCTCTAATCATACCAGCAATGCTTTTAGACGTCGATGGGGATCTCTAGGATGTGATCTGTTCTAAAAAAAAATTGAAAACATTCGAATATTCGAAATAGCGAATATTCGCCGCGATATTCGCGTTATTCGCGAATACTCGAATATGCAATATTCGTAGCGAATATTCGCAATGCGAATATTCGTGAGCAACACTAATGATTAACATTTTATCGGAGTGCGACGTGAATCCTCTCTTTTTAATACAAACTATCTTCCTTGGCGGAAAACCAGAAACAGCTGTAGGTTATTTTCGGAGTCTGGGAGATCTGGAATGACGGAAGAGAGGCGCAGATCTGCTTTCTGGATGGGTTTGGAATGGTGTTAACCGTCTTCGAAAGGTAAAGAAGGAATTCTTCCCCTTTTATTATGGATACCTGCTTCTGGGTCTATAGAAAGTATAACCCCATACACTATGGCCCGGATTCACAGACATCGGCGCATGCCGCCGTAGCGTATCTCTTTTACGCTACGCCGGCGCAGAGCGAAGAGGGAAGCATGGAATTCACAAAGCAAATGCTCCCAACTCTGCGCCGGCGTAGCGAATATTTCGTAGGCGCAAGCCGGCGTAAGTGGAAGTGGGCGTAATCCATGCTAATGAAGCGTGACCCCCATGCAAATGATGGGCCGGGCGCCAGACAAGTACTTAAAATGAACTGCGCATGCGTCGAGACGTGGACGTATCCCCGTGCGCATGCGCACAACCACGTCGGAACAACTGCCTAAGATACGCCGGATCGCTGTGTACGCCGTGAACGTAACCTACGCCCAGCCGGACCCACGTCGGCCCATATTCACAGACGTCCAACGTACAATACGTAGGCTTGTGTTCCCTGGTCCATACCTTTGCATGGGTTGCGCCTCATCTATGGGGAATAACTTTGCGCCGAACGTAAAACTTACGCAAACCGCTTAAATCATGCGCCGGGCGCAAGTACGTTCGTGAATCGCCGTACTTCCCTCATTCGCATATTTGAATAGAAAATCGATGGGAGCGCCACATGCGTCCAGCGTAAATATGCGCCCGCTGTACGCCGGCGTAGGCAAGTTACGTCGGTGGGATGAAGTCAGTTTTTAGGCGTATCTTAGTTTGTGGGTTTGGCGCACAGATACGACGGCGCATATTTGTACTTACGCGGCGTATCTGGAGATACATCGGCGTAAGTGCTTTGTGAATCCGGGCCTATATTACCAAAAGTATTGGGACACCTTTATACGAATATGGGGCCAGATTCTCAGCCGCGCTACGACGGGGTATCTCAGATACCCCGTCGTATCGCAGTTTTTTTCCCCGTGTATCTATGCGTGTGATTCCTAGAATCACTTACGCATAGATACAGGTGAAGATCCGACAAGTGTAAAACAATTACACTGGGGAATCGTAGATGTAATGACATTGGCGGCCGCTAGGTGGCCTGTACGTTGTTTTCTCATTTGTCTATGCAAATGAGGCTAATACGCCGATTCCCGAACGCTTTTACGCCGCCCCGTCGTAGTTTACGTCGTTTTCTAACGCGTAAGGTTACCCCTGCTAATATGTGGAGTAACCTTATGAAGTGCCGTCGGATGCCGTCGGATGCCGTCGGATGCCATGTTAAGTATGGCCTCGGGACCGCGTCGTGTTGTGCGTCATTTACGTTGTTTGCGTACGTCGATTCTCAATGGGGCTGGCGTACGCTACGATTACGTTGTTTACATTGAGAAAATGTGACGTCCTTTGGAGCATGCGCACTGGGATTTCGTCGCGGCTGGCGCATGCGCAGTTCAATCGGCACAGGGGCGCGCTTAATTTAAATACAAGCCGCCCCCTTCGATTTACGCGGGGATACGCCGGGCCATTTACGCTACGCCACCGCAAACTACGGAGCAAGTGCTTTGGGAATAAAGCACTTGCTCTAGTACGATGCGGCGGCGTAGTATAAATGGCTAACGCTACGCCGCCGGAATTCTATGAGAATCTGGCCCATGAACTTTCAAGGCTTCCCAGTCTTTAGTCCCAGAGGTGGCTTTTTAATTAGGCAAATTAGCCGGTCGCCTAATGCTGGCCATACACTATACTATCGGTCATTACATGGTGGCACTATCGTTTGCGCTCGCGATCAAACGTTCGTTTTTCGAAAGTTCGTTCGGACGATTTTTCACTGTCCACTCACAGGCTGGGGGAGGGAAAGACTAGATCTAGGCTGTTATTCACTGCTCTATTGCCGCCACCCCCGTCACAACTACTTCTGGGATTCCCATCATCCTCTTAGACAACTACCGCAAGAGAAAATGCCAGTAATAGGCTGGACTGCAGGGCCGGGACAAGGGGGGGGGGGGGGGCTTCCCTGGGCCCAATGGTTTATTGCAGGGATGGGGGCGCACTGACCCTAACCCTAAGGGAGGGGGGGGGGCGCAGTATAACATCTGTGCCATGGGAGCTGGATGACCTTGTTCCAGCACTGCCGGAGTGTATATTGCCCTGTGCATGTAACACAAGCAGATTTTACCAAATAAACTCGCTAGAAGCAGGAAGAAGCCATTTTTTTTTTGGTAAAATTGACCTCAAAAACCTCTTTTGCCAAAAATAGCTTCTTCTTGCTCTACTTTTAGGATTTAGGATTTAGCTTAGCTTTCACTTTAACCACTTAAGGACCGCCTCCTGCACATATATGTTGGCATAATGACACGGCTGGGCACAGGCATGTACATGTACGTCGCCTTTAAGAGCCCAGCCGTGGGTTGCGCGCTGCCGGCGCGCACACGACCCAGTCCGAAGCTCCCTGACCACGGCCGCCGGTGTCCCGCGATCGGTCACAGGAGCTGAAGAACGTGGAGAGGTGAGTGTACACACACCTTCCCCGTTCTTCATAGTGGCAGTGTCATTGATCATCTGTTCCCTGATATAGGGAAAGACGATCAATGACGTCACACCTCCAGCCCCGCCCCCCTACAGTTAGAAACACATATGAGGTCACACTTAACCCCTAAAGCGCCCCCCTAGTGGTTAACTCCTAAACCGCAATTGTCATTTTCACAGTAATCAGTGCATTTTTACAGCACTTTTTGCTGTAAAAATGACAATGGTCCCAAAAATGTGTCAAAATTGTCCGGTGTGTCCGCCATAATGTCGCAGTCATGAAATAAAAAAGCTGATCGCTGCCATTAGTAGTAAAAAAAAAAATATTAATAAAAATGCCATAAAACAACCCCCTATTTTGTAAACGCTATACATTTTGCGCTAACCAATCGTTAAACGCTTCTTGCAATTTCTTTTTACCAAAAATAGGTAGAAGAATACGTATCGGCCTAAACTGAGGGAAAAAAAAAATGTTTTATATATTTTTTGGGGGATATTTATTATAGCAAAAAGTTAAAAATATTGATTATTTTTTCAAATTGTCGCCCTATTTTTGTTTATAGCGGAAAAAATAAAAACCGCAGAGGCGATCAAATACCACCAAAAGAAAGCTCTATTTGTGGGGGGAAAAGGACGCCAATTTTGTTTGGGTGCCAGGTCACACGACCGCGCAATTGTCAGTTAAAGCGACGCAGTGCCAAATCGCAAAAAGGGGCCAGGTCCTTTAGCTGCCTAATGGTCCGGGTCTTAGGTGGTTAAAGTGGAACTCTAGCATATATCCAGCTGTTTGTCTAGAGATCAGCTTCAATATGGTAAAGCTTACGTGAGGTTTTAGTGATTGGGTCTACTTATACCAAATTTTTATATTTTAGCTCTTGAAATATAACTTATGGTCCATGAATTCCAGGCCTTCTCTGTGCTCATATCTGCTGCTGACACTTATATCCAAAAATCCATAATATGTGCGGACTCTTCAATGTTAAATTCTATTTTAGGTCTGTTGAACACATCGCTGCCCTTTTACATCACAAAGAAGGAGATGTATTCACACAGCTCATTGGCATAATTACTTAAGTTGATCTCTATTTTCCTTCACTTGACAGGCCACTTCAAAGAACGCCGCCAAAAATTAATATAGTCTTAAATGTATGAAATTGGATTGATTTAAATTCTGATGAATGATTCCGGTGTCAGGCAGATAAACAAAATAGTTCAAACGCAGTCTCTCTCGTCTTCTTGGCAGATAAAAAACTAGTTTTAGGCTAATAAATCCTGGCTGAGCCGCTTCCTCAACGCGCGAGGAATGTACGCTGGACGTTTCCAGTCTAGCCTCTTGGAATACATGGCTGCTTTGTAGATTACACTTAAAGAAAAACTACATTTGTAAAGACTACGGGCCAGATTCCCGTAGATTGCGGCGTAGCGTAGCTTAGCGTATCCTATTTACACTACGCCGCCGCAACTTACAGACGCAAGTGCCGTATTCTCAAAGCACTTGCTCCGTAATTCGACTTCTAGGCGACTTGTACCCATTGATTTCAATGGAAGTCGCCTCAGAAGTCGGATCACTGTCTTAACTGAAGCAACAATACAGAAAGATAACATACATTTCTCAGGCAAACCCCTCCCTCCCCCCTCCCACAGAGCTGATTGTTGTTTGATTGGCCACTGGAAAGCCTCCTGTCCTGGAGGCAACTTGAAGTTGCCTTGTAAGTTGCCTGATGATTCATACTCAAGTCGTGTCCAAGTTGCCCCCCAAAGTCGTGCTGGAAGCCCTGTTGCCCCAGTGTGAACCGACTCTGCCTCTCCCAAGATGGCTGCTAAAGGCACCTGGGTTGCCAGCATCCAATGGGATAAAGAAAACATCCAAGAGTTTAAAAATCCTGTTTGAAGCCTATCCAACATGCGCAAAGTAGGTCATTCATCCTAAAAAGTCCCACGAAAAGTTTAGTTTACATCCTCTTCGTGAGTTTTTTTTAGATTTATTAGCAACTTCTTCTATGCAAACTCTTTATGGGAAAAAAAGATACGCCGCCGTAAGTACAAATGTGCCCTGTCGCTACTTTAATTCTTTCCAACCAGGTGACTGTGTCGTGTGCAGAGCCGTGCGGCATACTTTCTGTGAGACCCTAAGTGTCTCACAATTTGAACGCTACAAAGATGGCTCTGAACATGACCGTGTGCCCACCATCCCACGGCTACCAATGACGCAAACCATACTCTATCATGGCTCAGCGGGTCATCATTTTTGCATGGTTATTCTATAGTGCCCATGTTGTGTGCTCGGAGCCATAGATGCAGTCGCCATGAAGTGGCCAGTCTCTTCGTGAGGCATAAATGAACATTCCTAAAAGGGCAAACACATCTGCCATGTCCACAGGAAGGTTTTCGCGGCCAATGGTCTCCCACCAACGTCTGTATGTGCGAATACGCTCACATGAGTGTATTACACCAAAACCGACACTGGGGGACATCTGACAACATACATTAATAAACATTTCCACAACAATGGATCCCTCAAAATCTCTGGGAAGCCCCCTTTTTGGATATGGACCAGCCAGGCCACATTCTGCTCCTGTCTGCACCTCCGAGTCCTTAACTTAATGCCCCATAGCTGTTACAACTTGTGAGTGCTCCGATGAGCCCTCAACCTACTGTCCTATATACCGTGTTTCCCCGAAAATAAGACGTACTCCGAAAATAAGCCGTAGCGGGATTTCGACACAAGATCGAAATATAAGACACCCCTCCGAAAATAAGACGTAGCGATGTAGTGTCGAATCTCCGAAAATAAGACGTGGCGAATCTCCGATAATAAGACGTAGTGTCGTATGCGTAACGGCGCGGCGCGGAGCGGGAAACAACACGTGATAGGCGTACAGTACTGTACTGGAACTGAAGTGAGGAGAAGAACGCTCTGTAAAGCTGTAAAGCTTCTCCCAGCACTGACCAGCAAACCCCTCTCTCACCCCACACAAACACCAGGGGATAGGGGGAAAAGCTGCTACTGAGCCCAAAGAGATCACCCCAGCTCCACTTTGCTCCACATCAGCTTTGCTGGCCTATCTTTCTGTACAGCCAGACAAGATGAGTGCAAAGAGAAGAAGTTGGATATCCGAATGGTCCAAAAATGGTGTGCAGAATACGATAATCTCAGTCTACAGGTGGACAGAGGAAATGCTAAGAAGCGCAAGTGTGGTTCAGGTAGGCAACCTTTATTTTCTGTAATAAAAATAAGACACCCCCCGAAAATAAGCCATAGTGTGATTTCTTGAGGAAAAAAAAATATAAGACGGTTTCTTATTTTCTGGGGAAACACGGTATGTTACATCTTGTGAGTGCTCCCGGTTGGGTTGACTTCCCATTTATTTGTGTATTGCTGGACTTCTGTTGCACTATATTCTTTTTACTGCACCTGGCCTCCATGTATTTTCTGCCTGTCGCATCACACTGCATTCTCGGCCTCCTCACTGGGCCGCGGTTGAAGAACATGGATGAGGTCATTCACAGGAAGCTAGAAGACACAACAAATCTTGCAGAGAAAAGTAAGTGCCCGGTGGGGGGGGGGGGGGGGTAGGGGGGTTACTGGCAGCATTTGATAGGGCAAACTGGCAGAATTTGATGGGGCAAACTGGCGCCGTATGATAGGGCAAACTGGCGGCATTTGATGGGGCAAACTGGTGGCATTTGATGGGGCAAACTGGTGGCATTTGATGGGGCAAACTGGTGGCATTTGATGGGGCAAACTGCTGGTTATTGATGGGGCAAACTGGCGCCATTTGTTGGGGCAAACTGGTGGCATTTGATGGGGCAAACTGCTGGTTATTGATGGGGCAAACTGGCGCCATTTGTTGGGGCAAACTGGTGGCATTTGATGGGGCAAACTGGTGGCTATTGATGGGGCAAACTGGCGGCGTTTGTTGGGGGAAACTAGTGGCTATTTGATGGGGCAAGCTGGCGGCTATTGATGAGGCAAACTGGCTGTGTTTGTTGGGGCAAACTGGTGGTGTTTGATGGGGCAAACTGGCAGCATTTAATGGGGAAAACTGGCGGCAATTGATGGACACAGTGGCTGCATTTGATAGCACAGTGGGGGCAATTGATGGGCAAAGTGGCAGCAATTGATGGGCACAGTGGCTGCGTTGGATGGACACAGTGAGGTTGCAATTGTTTTTTTTAAATAAAATTTGAGCACCAGCTGCTACTGCATGATCCTATTCATTTCTATGGAGAGGCACACTCATGGTGGCCTCCAGTGCTTCTGAAGGGTCTCCCCATTGGAATAAATAGTGCCATGGTACGCATATGCAAGATGAAGAGGACCCAGTAGGGACACTTTTAGCAAGGCTGTGGTGCTAGACGGGGCGACACAGTAAAGATCTCTGGATCAAGGACAAAGGTAAATATTTCTCCAGGTGGGCACAAGGGGTAAGGTGAATGTCCCAAAGGACAACTTGTAGACTCAGATATTGATTCAACTTTATTGACACAAGAATTATGATAGTGAGGAACATCTGGGTGATCATATGTATTTTTTTTTAGGGAAATGTTGAGCTGATGCATAAAACATCCAACATAGAGACATATCGGCCTTTAATTTAAACCAGCGTTGCATATACTATGGCGAAGACCCTTTCTGGTCTCTATCAGTTGATTACAACTTCAAACCCTTCCTCAGCTTCCTCTCTCTTAGTTCATTCACGTCAAGGCGACATCTCGTCGCTGTGAAAGGTTGTCCGTCACAGTTAAAATCACCGTTCTCCATGGTTACACGTTCTAATCAGTTCACATGATCGCGCTAACACCAACCGATGCTTAACTTAATTCCATTTCATTGGAAGTGGTGCAGGTCTTAGACTGACTCGCGTCAAAAAATTCGGAGGTGCTTGTCAGTTTGAAAAGTACATGACCTTTAAATTGCATCAGTATGTTTGCTGGTGCATAAGGCTAGGCAGGAAAGGTTCTCGGTGATGGAAAGCCTCTTGAAAACGAGAGGTATTAGTCTTAACACCGACACGGCTTTGTAATCCATGCACTGAGATTATTGGCTGAGAAAGGAGAAATGCTTTAAGGAGGCCTCTGCTGATACCTGTACCTAAAGCAGAAATGTAACACCATATTACCGTCATTAAAGGAGAACAAAACCCAAGAACAAAAATGTTATATACTGCAGCTTACCTGTCCTTAGATGTATTGGATGGATTTGTTTTTATTTTTTTTCAGAAAAACCAGGGGAATCAGAATGATGGTTGGATAGACTTCTATGGAACCCTGTTGTGGCACTTCTATGGATTGCTCTTATGGCATGTCTACAGAGCTCTGTTGTGGCACTTCTATGGACCTCTCCTGTGGCACGTCTAAGGACCTCTCCTGTGGCACGTCTATGGACCTCTCTTGTGGCACGTCTATGGACCTCTCTTGTGGCACGTCTATGGACCTCTCTTGTGGCACGTCTAAGGACCTCTCCTGTGGCAAGTCTAAGGACCTCTGTTGTGGCACGTCTAAGGACCTCTCCTGTGGCACGTCTATGGACCTCTGTTGTGGCACTTCTATGGACCTCTCTTGTGGCACGTCTAAGGACCTCTCCTGTGGCACGTCTATGGACCTCTCTTGTGGCACGTCTAAGGACCTCTGTTGTGGCACGTCTAAGGACCTCTCCTGTGGCACGTCTATGGACCTCTCTTGTGGCACGTCTAAGGACCTCTCCTGTGGCAAGTCTAAGGACCTCTGTTGTGGCACGTCTAAGGACCTCTCCTGTGGCACGTCTATGGACCTCTGTTGTGGCACTTCTATGGACCTCTCTTGTGGCACGTCTAAGGACCTCTCCTGTGGCACGTCTATGGACCTCTCTTGTGGCACGTCTAAGGACCTCTGTTGTGGCACGTCTAAGGACCTCTCCTGTGGCACGTCTATGGACCTCTGTTGTGGCACGTCTAAGGACCTCTGTTGTGGCACGTCTATGGACCTCTGTTGTGGCACTTCTATGGACCTCTCTTGTGGCACTTCTATGGACCTCTCTTGTGGCACGTCTAAGGACCTCTCCTGTGGCACGTCTAAGGACCTCTCCTGTGGCACGTCTATGGACCTCTCTTGTGGCACGTCTAAGGACCTCTGTTGTGGCACGTCTAAGGACCTCTCCTGTGGCACGTCTATGGACCTCTCTTGTGGCACGTCTAAGGACCTCTGTTGTGGCACGTCTAAGGACCTCTCCTGTGGCACGTCTATGGACCTCTGTTGTGGCACTTCTATGGACCTCTCTTGTGGCACTTCTATGGACCTCTCTTGTGGCACTTCTATGGACCTCTCTTGTGGCACTTCTATGGACCTCTCTTGTGGCACTTCTATGGACCTCTCTTGTGTCACGTCTATGGACCTCTCTTGTGGCACATCTACAGACCTCACTTGTGTCACGTCTATGGACCTCTCAAGCAACTACAGAAAACGCCTGTTGATCCTGTCAGAAAACCAGGGTCTCTGTAACTTCCTGTGGACTCAACTGACATTTTAAACAATTAGCGATCTTATGTGAACTACAAAACGACTCCCTTCTTAGCAATTGAGATGGAGGTAGGGTTGCCACCTTTTCATCAAGCCAAACCCAAACACTTTACACATTAGCAGCAACATTTTTTTCATTAAAAATAGTGGTATTGCAACCTATGTAGGATTCCGTGAGGAACAGTGGGTGTGGCCAAATTGTGTTAATAATGGGAGAAATTTAAGGAACGCAGTTAAATCAAACAAGGTCAGTCTGTACCCCAGTACAGTCCCCCCAGGTCCACATGTCCCCCATTACTTGCCTCTAGGTCTATCTGTCCCCCAGTACAGTCCCACCAGGTCCATCTGTCCCCCAGTAAATCCCCCATGTCCATATGTCACCCAGTACATCCCCCACATGTCCATATGTCCCCCAGTACATCCCCCCAGGTCCATCTGATCCCCCGGTACATCCCTCCATGTCCATATGTCCTCCAGTACATCCCTCCATGTCCATATGTCCTCCAGTACAATCATCCTCCATGTCCATAACATGCCCCCAGTACATCCCCCAATGTCCATATGTCCTCCAGGGAGTTTTCATCCCTCCTAATGTCCCCAACTGTCCCCCAGTACATCCCCCCATGTCCATCTGTCCCCCAGTACATCCCCTCCATCCCCCATGTCCATTCTGTCCCCCAGTACATCCCCCCATGTCCATCTGTCCCCCCCCAGTAGTCCATCTCCCCCCAGTACATCCCCCCGGGTACATCTGTCCCCCAGTACATTCCCCCAGGTCAGGCTGTCCCTCAGTATCATCCCCCCAGGCCAGTCTGTACCCCAGTTAAAGCACCCCCTTCTTATATAACTAAAAACACTGGAAGTCGATGGGAGGGGAGAGGGGGATAGGAGGGCTGGTGCTGCTGGACTGCCACTTATGTGTCCCAGGTTCAGGTGGACTGAAACCCGGACACAGGATCTAAAACCTGGACTGTCTGGGTGAATCCCGAGCAGGTGGCAACCCTAGATGGGGGGGTCGTGTTCGTGGTTCACATGTGGAAAACAGTCTAGGGTGACAACTCTGCCCTTCCATAGATACACTACAGTGAGCGAGCATTGTCACCATATGCTGGATCACACACCCCCAGAATAAAGGACTACCAGTCCCAGCATGTATCCCTGATATCTAAACATGTGACCCCCCCCCCCAAATTTAAAACTCCCAGCATGAGCCCGTGAGATCTAAGGGTGTGACCCCATAGATTTCACGGATTCATGCTGGGACCTGTAGTTCTCCACTAGTTGGTGTTCGGGGGTTTTACATCCTAAGCTCTGAGGGGTTCATGCTGGGACCTGTGTCAGTTTCATTCAGGGACACTATATTGTCCCAGAGTGGAGGTGCTCGGTCAATCCGGGACACGTGGCCACCCTAGTACCGAGTCCTGACCTCAACCCAATAGAACACCTTGAACCCTACGGATGAAAACTGGAATGCCATTAAAATTCATGTGCATTTAAAGGTAGGTGTCCCAATATTTTTGACAATATAGGCCCGGATTCACATACCTCGGCGCAAATATATGTCGCCGTAGCATATCTTCTTTACGCTATGCCGGCGCAAAGCAGAGAGGGAAGCATGGAATTCACAAAGCAAATGCTCCCAACGTTGCGCCGGCGTAGCGTATAGTCGTAGGCGTAAGTGAGCCTAAGTCAAAGTAGGTGGAAGTGGGCTGGAAGTGGGCGTGATACATTTAAATGAAGCGTGACCCCATGCAAATGATGGGCGTAACTCTACGTGAATCTAGCCCGTCCAGCGTAACTATGTGCCCCACTATACGCCGGCGTAGGCAAGTTACATCGGTCGGATGGAGTCTGTTTTTAGGCGTATCTTAGTTCTATGGGCACGGCGCACAGATACGACAGCGCATATTTACACTTACGCGGCGTATCTCAAGATACGTTGGCGTAAGTGCTTTGTGAATCCGGGCCATAGGGCCAGATTCAGATACATTTCATGTACTTTTCCGGCGGTGTAGCGTATGGTCTTTACGCTACGCCTCCGCAAATATTATGGGCAAGTGCCTTATTCAGAAAGCACTTGCTCCATAACATGCGGCGGCGTAGCGTAAAGTGCCCGGCGTAAGGCCGCGCAATTCAAATTTCTGAAGTGGGAGCGTGATTCATGTAAATGAATCATGACCCCACGTCATTTACGTTTTTTTTGGACGGCACATGCGCCGTCCGTGGATGGTCCCAGTGCGCATGCGTGAAATCAAGTCGCTATTTCTCAATGTAAACGACGTGAACGTAACTAACGTCGAGCCCCATTCCTGAACGATTTACGCAAACGACGTAACCGACGTACAATTCGACGCTGTCCCGAAGTCCATACTTAACATTGGCTGCGCCTGCTATAGCAGGGGTAACTTTACGCCGGTCTAACGCTTACGCAAACAACGTAAAATACGACGCGCCGCCGCAAGTACGTTCGGGAATCGGCGTAAATAGCTCATTTGCTTATTTTACGCAAAAAACTACGGAAGCGCCACCTAGTGGCCAGCGTAAATATGCAACTTAAGATACGACGGTGTAAGCGACTTACGCCGCTCGTATCTTAGGAGAAAGCCGGCGTATCTTGTTTTCTGAATACAGAAAAAAGATACACCGGCTATCCTTAGTATTTACGCGGCGTATCTCGAGGTACGCCGACGTAAATACTTTCTGAATCTGGCCCATTGGGCCAGATTCAGGTAGAGTTACTCTGGAGTATCAGTGATTCGCCAGCATAACTCTCACTTTGAGCCGGCGTTTCTGTTTTCTGTAAGCGGAAAACAAGAAACGCCGGGTTGGAGTTCCTATACGAGCGGCGTAATTGTATTTTGCCGTCGTATCGGAACTGCAATTTTAAAAATGGCGCTCGGGGCGTTCCCGCTGATTAACGCCGAGAATATGTTAATCAGCGAGAATCAGCAATTCACGATCGTATTCGGGCCGACGCAGTGACTTTCCGACGTTTCCGTAAGAGATACGCGGCGTAAAGAAAAACCAGCCCCCTAGTGGAGTATCCTATGTTAAGAATGGCCGTCGTCATCGCGTTGAATTTAAAAATTTTCGAGTCGTTTGCGTAAAACGTCCGTGAATGGGGATTGACGTCATTGACGTTCACTGACAGAATTTGGAGCATGCGCACTGACAGTCGACGCATGCGCAGTACCTTCGCCGCGGGATCGCGCCTAGTTTAAATAATACACGCCCCCTACCCGCCCAATTTGAATTCCGCCGGCTCATTTTCGCTACGCCGCCGCAACTTTAGGAGCAAGTGCTATGTGAATAACAGTACTTGCTCCTAAAGTTACGGCGGAGTAACGTAAATGAGAAACGTTACTCCAAAATAAAGATTCGCCCATCTACCTGAATCTGGCCCACTGTGTATATCTTTCCCACATCTAAGGAATTGCAAGCTACAATATGTTACATGTTTTTTTTTAGATTTAGATACACTTTAGGGGAAAAAACCTCCTCTTCTATATGAGATGAGACGATATAAATAAGCAATAGATACATAAATGGTTTGCTATAAGGTCAGGTGTGCTGCCATTTCCTGTACCTACTTAGCGGACCATTTTCGGTGATTGCCGAGGTAAATTGCCTCATCTGATCTTTATTCCTTTCATTAGCAGAACTCTCATGATACAATGTATCACAAGATGAGAGTAATTAACACACCAACACAATTGTTTCTGGCAGTGGTCACCGAGTTGCCATGGAAACCACCCTGTCACCCGGCGCTCACCGAACTAAATTACATCCTTACTTGACAGTCGTGTCTCTTGTTTCCAGCAAAGCCTGATTGTTGGCGTTTTTCAGATTCTCCTAGTGGCCCTACCTCCGGTGTCCCCCTCCCCCCCCCCCCCCCCCACCCCCCCCCCCCCCCCCCGTAATGAGAACGAAACAAACTTATTTGTGCAGATTGTACTATGCGACACCAAGATGTTATCTGAGGTCTCCCCTGAGTCGAGAAATTTTAATTAGTCTGACAATTTTACTGACTTATGGGAATTCTCCAAAGAAATTCACCACCGGATAATTTGGAGAGCAAGGGTTGGGGGGTGCTGCGATGCCAATTAAACGCTCTTCGTTAACGATGCCAATTTGACTTGATGGCACCGGTCATTTGTGATGTTAAAGTGTTTTTTTTTTTTTTTTTGCATTATTGTTACATAGGGAATGTGTGATAACTTTCAAAGGAACTTAAAAGAAAAAGATGCTTTTCCTGCTAGAACTGCAGAGTTCCTATTGGGTTTTTCTTTGATGATCCGCAACTGTCCTCTTAGGCCTCGTTCACAAAAGGCGGGCATTTGCTTAGCATTGAAAAAAATCATATATATTCCTCCAAAAAATAATTACTTTGTCTCTTGCACATCACACAAAACATGTACTGTAGGCAGGGCTGCTGATCGGAGGGGGGGCACCAGTCCTCCTGTAGGGGGCCCGGGCACACAGGGGGGCCCAAACACCAGAGGGAAGGAGGGGCAATTACAGGATTGGCAGCAGCTGAAAACCCTCTGTTGCAGAGAAAGACACAAAAAAATAAGAAAAAGACATTAACCCTGTATTGTTTTAATCCATTGTAAAAAAGAAAATAGAAAATTGTATAAAAATAATTTGTAAAAATTGTAACATAAAATAATTGATTTATTTAACCACTTGCTTACTGGGCACATACCCCCCCCCCTTCCTGCCCAGGCGAAATTTCAGCTTCAGGCACTGCGTCGCTTTAACTGACAATTGCGCGGTCGTGCGACGTGGCTCCCAAACAAAATTGAAGTCCTTTTTTCCCCCCCACAAATAGAGCTTTCTTTTGGTGGTATTCGATCGCCTCTAAGGTTTTTATTTTTTTGCGCTATAAACAGAAAAAGTGCGACAATTTTGAAAAAAAAAAAACACAATGGCCCGGATTCACGTAAGACTTACGTTGACGTATCTAGAGATACGCCGCCGTAAGTACAAATGTGCGCCGTCGTATCTCTGCGCCGATTCCCCAAGCTAGATATGTCGAAAAATTTGGCTTCGGCCGCCCGACGTAACTTGCCTACGCCGGCGTATCGTGGGCTCATAGTTACGCTGGACGCATTTGGCGTACCCACTTTCACCCATGATAGGACACTTTTTCTCCCAATGACACTGTGACAGGAGTGACTTTGGGTCAGGGGTTTGGGGAACTCAGCATGCCACCCTAGAACCTTGTAAAATGTATATAATGTGTGCTGTATGTATGTATATATAATGTGTGGTGTCCCATGCTGTTGGACTATTTGCTGTGATGGTTTGGGGTGTGACTGTATTCTATTGTCTATTGTGTCTGATGCCTCAACAATTATGGGATGTGTAAGTGTTTTGCTGTGAGGAAAAAGGAAGGGGGGATTCCACTTACTGCCCCCCTGCTAAGACTGTTTACTGAGAAGTTTGAACACACCTGACCTGTGTGTCCATTGTCATTGATCAGTTTGACCCGCCCCGTTTTCCAAGGGTGGGAGGGAAGTGTTTTGAAGGCAGATATCTGTGTGTCCATGTGTGATAATAGTTTGTTTTTGCCACTCTACACTGAGGTGTGGTCTGTTTTTTTTTTTTACCCTACACTGAGGTGTGTTCTGTTGGTTTTTACCCTACACTAAGGTGTTGTCTGTTGGTTTTTACCCTACACTGAGGTGTGGTCTGTTGGTTTTTACCCTACACTAAGGTGTTGTCTGTTGGTTTTTACCCTACACTGAGTTGTGGTCTGTTGGTTTTTTACCCTACACTGAGGTGTGGTCTGTTGGTTTTTACCCTACACTGAGGTGTTGTCTGTTGGTTTTTACCCTACACTGAGGTGTGGTCTGTTGGTTTTTACCCTACACTGAGGTGTGGTCTGTTGGTATTTACCCTACACTGAGGTGTGGTCTGTTGGTATTTACCCTACACTGAGGTGTGGTCTGTTGGTATTTACCCTACACTGAGGTGTGGTCTGTTGGTATTTACCCTACACTGAGGTGTGGTCTGTTGGTTTTTACCCTACACTGAGGTTTGGTCTGTTGGTATTTACCCTACACTGAGGTGTGGTCTGTTGGTATTTACCCTACACTGAGTTGTGGTCTGTTGGTTTTTACCCTACACTGAGGTGTGGTCTGTTGGTTTTTACCCTACACTGAGGTGTGGTCTGTTGGTTTTTACCCTACACTGAGGTGTGGTCTGTTGGTTTTTACCCTACACTGAGGTGTGGTCTGTTGGTTTTTACCCTACACTGAGGTGTGGTCTGTTGGTTTTTACCCTACACTGAGGTGTGGTCTGTTGGTATTTACCCTACACTGAGGTGTGGTCTGTTGGTATTTACCCTACACTGAGGTGTGGTCTGTTGGTATTTACCCTACACTGAGTTGTGGTCTGTTGGTATTTACCCTACACTGAGTTGTGGTCTGTTGGTTTTTACCCTACACTGAGGTGTGGTGTAGTACCAATAATAGGACCTTCTTTACTTCTCTACTCCTACTAGCCACAGCCCGGCCCCCTCAAAGTCTGAAGGACAGTAAACTGGCCCTTTGTTTAGAAAGTTTGGAGACCCCTGGTAGAGTAGACAAGGAGGTGTCAAGGTCTCCATCCCATCAACGTTTCAGGGTCACATACTTCTTTCTCAAGGAAAACCCTGAAAAAATTGATATGTGGCTGAGGAACCCTGGGATATAATTCTCTGCCTCTGATTTTAACAAAGATTTCGAAACACTTTGCAAAGCAAATGCCTGTTCTTTAAATGAATAGCAAATTGTCTAGTACACCCAGCTTATTTGAGATGCTTCGTATTAATTTTGATCGACCTTCCAACATTTGGCAGGTGTTACAACTTGCAAAGCTAGCCAAACTTCTTAATTCAAGTCAATGGAAGCACACCACAAACATGTGCCAAATGCTACTATGGTGCGCTTAGTGTGATGTGACATCACTGCCCCCCCCCCCCCTCTTCTCCACCCCGTATCAGATATTGTCTTGTATTCATAAAACAAAAAGACAAAGGGGGAGATTTACTAAAACGGAGAGTGCAAAATCTGGTGCAGCTCTGCATAGAAACCAATCAGCTTCCAGGTTTTATTGTAAAAGCTCTCCCAAAGCCTTCTATGAATAGTGGTGGTGCCAAGTGAGCCGTGTAATTCTAACCCTTTAGAATAAGGTGACCAGATTTTTTAAATGAAATCCGGGGACATATTGTTTTTTACTAGTATTGGCGCCAATCGGTGACTCTCTGCCCGTAGCCGCCCGCCTCGCAGCCTGTCAAGTCTTACTCCTCGGGCCCCGGCTACTACTGGATGGGGAGCGGAGGAAGATCACTCCTCAGGGGAAGGCAAGGAGATAAGCAGGCAGGTGGCTGGCCGGGACTTGAGCCAAGGCAGAACATACGAGCGGAGCTGAATGGGTAAGCACCAGAAACTGAAAAAATTGTCCCTTTGCTGTTGCAAGAACTGTTCTAGGAAGCTTTGAGAAGCTTTGAGAAAGAGGAAAGCAGCCTCAATTGCTACCTTACATTGTTGCAGTATCCCACAGCTACGCAACACCCCTTCCAAATTTTTTTTTTTTAAAGCATCAAAAAGAAAGGATACCCCCCAGACAATCTATTGAGCCAGAAGAGTGGCTGAGAATGACCATGGACACTCTAGCTCGGGAGAGAACCCTTGGACCAATTGGCGGGCCCTTTCAGGAGTGTCCGCTAGATATTTTGTGCAACCTCTTGGTGGCTTCAAGGGTCGCAGTTGAGGCCCCCTATACCTTGTAAGTAGGCCACCACTCATTTAAGCTGTCCAAATGGATCACTTAGTCACATAAGACCGAGCAAATTATCCAACGCTGGCCCACCGCCACTTGCGTTGATAAAGGGGCGCTCTGACCAGATTTTTAAAATGAGATTCTGGGGACATATTTTTTATGATAGGCCGGCGTCGCCCGCCGTGTCAGCTTTTATTTGAATCACTGGGTGCCTGCCGTCACACAAATCCTACCTATGGTAGACAGCACATGTCCCGGCATTAGACAAGTGTGCTGTTAGTCAAAACCAGGAGACGAGACTTGTGTGACGGCGGGCACCGGGCAATTTAAATTAAAGCTGACACCCCCCCCCCCCAGTGTGTGGCACCCGAGGTCGGACCACCCCCCCTCTGCCTCAGCACCAGCCCAGGATCGTCCTGCACCTGGCACTGCCCCTGCAATCCGGGGACAGATCCGGGGACAGACTGGATCCGGGGACAGTATCCTCAATCCGGGGACTACTGGTCCCCATATTCTAGGAAGCTTTGAGAAAGGGGAAAGCGGCCTTAATTGCTACCTTACGATGTTGCAGTATACCACAAGCTACCCTACACCCCATCCAAATTGGGGTTTTGATAAAGCATCAAAAAGAAAGGATACCCCTAGACAATTTATTGTGCCAGAAGAGTGACAGAGAATGTGTGCCTGACCGTGGATACTCTAGCTCAGGAGAGAACCCTTGGACCATTTGGCGGGCCCTTTCAGGAGTGACCACTAGATATTTTGTGCAACCTCTTGGTGGCTTCAAGGGTTTCAGTTGAGGCCCCCTATACCTTGTAAGTAGACCACCACTCATTTAATCTCTCCAAATGGATCACTTAGTCACATAAGACCGAGCAAATTATCCAACGTTGGCCCGCCGCCACTCGCGACGATAAAGGGGCGCTCTTGTGCAAGCGAAAGGAGCATCTACAGGTCTTTTTCAACACACAGCGTCTAATCAGCTTCTGACAGCTCCATTGTAAATCAAAAGGCCTCTATAAGTGGTAATGCCAGCATCGTTTGATCTAACTCCAGCCCTTGAAACAACTGGCTTATTTTTCCCGCAGTTTGGCTCCTTTCTAAAATAAAACATTTGAGAGATTAATCTTCTGACAGGCCACAACGTGTCAAGCTGTCAGTCTGTAATGGTTACATATTTCAGCTGGAGAAAGAAAGGTACTGGCTTCTTTTTTTTTTTTTTTTTTTGGTGGGGGTCGGGAAAAAAGACAAGGAGGAAAAAAAAAAATCTTCAAGGAGGAAGATACAAAAAAAAAAAAAATAACAAGGTTTGCGCTTTGTTCTGTTCCTCATTTAAACCAAACACTTGTCATGTAGCAGAGAAGTTTTATAAATTTTTAATGATATTGGGTACAACGGGAGCGATGAAATTTGCTGTACTTTAATTTTTTCTTCGTTAGCCAAGATTCGCTAATGCATGAAAGGCCTAAGAGCGTATCCTAAGGATGCAGTTATAATTGTGTTGTTAATAATTCTGTGGCAACAGCAATGTTCTGCTGATAATCAAGCTACAAGCTTCTTTTTTTTTTTTTCTCCCCTCCTTTTTTTTTTTTTTCTTTTTTAATATATTCAGTTATTACACTGCATCTTGTACAAATCATGTCAATTACAATTGCCAGGCAATGACAGTTAAAATAATTGTATACGTTTTCTAGAAATTTCCATTGGCTGGGCTAATCAAGCTCAAGGAAAAAAAAAAAAAATCTGTGCTTATTTGCATTTATTATTTATTTATTTTTTTATGCATGCCAGCCTATTCCTGTTTTTTCTAAAATGATGACCATAGCTCAAGGATAGGAAAAAAAAACAGGAGATACAATAGATATTGATGACTAGGGGTAATCCATCGGCACCAACCACGTTGGATTAAACTGATGTTTGGCAGAGATCGCCTATCTATCCATCCGTGAAAACTCATCTGTGTCTTTGTCAACCAGAAAAAGGGATCCTTCAGAATTTGCTACAAAATAGGACATTTATTACATAAGCCTAACATTTATTACATACACCCTAATGCAGTGGCGGCAGGGCCATCTTAATAGCATCTTGGGCCCCTGGGCAAAGTAATGCAGGGGGGGGGGCCTTACAGGTGTAATGCAAAAAAATAAAAATAACAAATACCATATTTATCTTCGTATAGCGCGCACCGGCGTATAGCGCGCACACATAATCTAGAAGGGAGGTTTCAGGGGAAAAAAAATAAATACTTACAGTTTGAATGCCCCTCGTCGGTGTCTTGCCCGGCTTCCTTGTCCGGTCCGGCGTCCGTCTGCGGCCTTGGTGGTGTCCTCCCTGCTTCTCCTGCGCTGTCTCTGAGCGCCGCCGCCGACATATACCGAGCGCAGTACACTCGGGTACACTCGGCTAGGCTCGGCCACGCTCGGCTCCTCTCGCATAAAGGCTAGGAGGCGGCACAGGGCGTGACCGCGAGCGGAGCCGAGCCTAGCCGAGTGTACTGCGCTCGGTATATGTCGGCGGCACTCACAGGCAGCGCGGATCAGCGTATAACGCGCACCCACGATTTCCCCCTGATTTTAAGGGGAAAAAAGTGCGCGTTATACACCAATAAATACCGTAAATAAAAATAAAATAAAACGGAAGGGGTGTCAGCTGGGCCACTGGGGACCATTGCGCCTCTTACAGGTGTAGTCCCTGTACCTCCCTGATAGCGGCCCTGGCCCCTACAATGATGACAGTGCAGGTAAACAGACATTAAGTAGGTAGGAGGCAGACTGCCCTGTGTATCTATCACTCTCAGTGCTATAATGGGGGCCCCCAATTTTGGGGCAGCGTGGGCTCAAGGGCCAGCTGCTTTGGGCAAAGTGCAGGGGCGCCCCCATGCAGCTGTGCCCAGATGTGCCCTCTCATTAAGACAGCCCTGAGTGGCGGTGCGTCCATAGAGGGCGCAGGAGCGCCGCCCCCTCTCTCCTGCCCCGCTCTAATCACCAATAGATAGATTTATGCATTGCATGAATCTATCTATTGTCACTGCTGACACACCCTATTCAGGTGTCTGTCCCCTTGTCGGGCGCCGGGCATCTGAATTACAGTGGCGGGGGTGTTTTTCGAAGTGCCTGATTAGAGCCGTCGGCTCTAATAGGGGTCCTGATAAGAGCCATCGGCTCGAATAGGCTTCCAAATTGGTAAACAGCGGGCGCAATGCTGTGCTTTCGCTGTTTAGACAGTGTTGTGTAAGGTCCGTTTCAGCAGACAAATCCGATCGTGTGTACGGGCGAGCAGACAGGTTTGTCCATCGGACAAATTTCAAAGCATGCTTTGAAATTTGTCCGCTACAAACCTGTCCGTCGGATCTGTCCGCTGGTTAGTACACTAACTAGCGGACAGAACTGTCCGCGCATGCGTCGAATGGATTTGACGCATGCGCGGAAGCATTTCATTTCCAGGTTTGGTGACGTGGAGGCGTCAACGTCACCGCCACGTCAAAGCGTTCTCTGTCCGAGGGGATTTTCATCCGATGGTGTGTACACACCGCCGGACATAAATCCGGAGGAGACATGTCCGCTGGAAACGGTCCGTTGGACATGTTTCAGCAGACATATCCCTCCGCGTGTACGCGGCCTTAGAGAAGCGAATAACACTTCTCTAATGCTTCTCTAACACTGACCCGCCTCTCAGCCAATCAGGTGCACTGGGTCTGGTTACCTGTCACCTGATTGGCTGAAACAACAGGCGCTGTGATTGGATGCCTATCAGGCATCCAATCATAGCAGAAGAACGGGAAGAGGATGGGAGAAGACATTGAGGATTCAGAGGGATTGTGGAGGACATCGCCGTGACCTGAGACAGATAAGTGCCAGGTGGGGAAATGGCAGCAATTGATGGGGCAAACTGGCAGCAATTGATGGGGCACACTGGCAGCAATTGATGGGGCACACTGGCAGTAAGTGATGGGCACACTGGCAGCAATTGATGGCGCACACTGGCAGCAATTGATGGGCACACTGGCAGCAATTGATGGGCACACTGGCAGCAATTGATGGGGCACACTGGCAGCAATTGATGGGGCACACTGGCAGTAAGTGATGGGCACACTGGCAGCAATTGATGGCGCACACTGGTAGCAATTGATGGGCACACTGGCAGCAATTGATGGGCACACTGGCAGCAAATGATGGGGCACACTGGCAGCAATTTATGGGGCACACTGGCAGTAATTGATGGGCACACTGGCAGTATTGGGGCACACTGGCAGCAATTGACGGGGGACACACTGGCAGCAATTTATGGGGCACACTGGCAGAAATTGATGGGGCACACTGGCAGCAATTTATGGGGCACATTGGCAGTAATTGATGGGCACAGTGGTGGCAATTGATGGGCACACTGGCAACAATTATTTGTTTCAGTTTGTTTGCGCCCCCCCCCCAAAAAAATTTGAGCACCAGCCGCCACTGCTAATCAGTCCAAATCTTGCCCCCCCCCCCCCCCTAACCTCTGTAACATTCCCATATTTCACCCATCCCTAACCAATGACACCATCAATCTAATAATTCTCTCCCTTGTTGTCTCTTGCCTCCTTGCTGGCCTATCTCTACACAGAATATTCCCCCTTCTGAATGCTGCTGCCAGACCCATCCACCTTACCACTGGTCATCCAATGTCTAAAATTCTAAATATTTAAAACTTCAAAAAACGTCAAACTCTGCCCCCCACCTACATAAGTCACGAGCCATGACTAAGCACTGATTATTGTGAAACGCGTCGGCTGCTCTTTTTCCCGATCCTTTTGGCTGTATTTTGTGATGCATTCCCATTGATTTTACCAATAAAGACAACTTTAGAAGTTTTTTTGGAGTGGGGCTGTCCATCCCTTTTCGAATCGTCACATTTGCCTAGTGCAGTGATGGGGAACCTTGGCTTTCCAGATGTTTTGGAACTACATTTCCCATGATGCTCTTGCACTCTGCAGTGTAGTTGAGCATCATGGGAAATGTAGTTCCAAAACCTCTGGAGAGCCGAGGTTGCCTACCCCTGGCCTAGTGCATTGCCAGCACCCTTGGTTTCCTGAGAAGTTCCCAATCAGACCCACCAGGAGTGGTGACTCCCTTCCCACCTACATCAGTGTCCTCATTAGAGTCCCCCCTTACATCAGTGTCCTCATTAGAGTCCCCCCTTACATCAGTGTCCTCATTAGAGTCCCCCCTTACATCAGTGTCCTCATTTGAGTCCCCCCTTACATCAGTGTCCTCATTAGAGTCCCCCCTTACATCAGTGTCCTCATTAGAGTCCCCCCTACATCAGTGTCCTCATTAGAGTCCCCCCTTACATCAGTGTCCTCATTAGAGTCCCCCCTTACATCAGTGTCCTCATTAGAGTCCCCCCTTACATCAGTGTCCTCATTAGAGTCCCCCCTTACATCAGTGTCCTCATTAGAGTCCCCCCTTACATCAGTGTCCTCATTAGAGTCCCCCCTTACATCAGTGTCCCCCCATCAGTGTCCCCCCTTACATCAGCGTCCCCCCATCAGAGTCCCCCCTTACATCAGCGTCCCCCCATCAGAGTCTCCCTTACATTGGGTTCTCAATCAGTCCCCATCAGAGGAGACCAACTGATCTGTACCACCGTTTGGAGAACTCTGCCTTAGTTCATTGGGGTACCATTCAAAATGAATGGCACTGTAATGCGCTAATGCACTTAATGTGCTTTCACTTGTGTTAACCCGCGTGTTGCCACAGCGCACTCAGCCTCAGCGGCGCGTTTCAGCCCCTTCACCTTTTATATTTACTTTATTTATTTCAATCATTTATGACGTGTCAAAATAGTCCACATTGATTTACTGAAGACCATTCTCATCTGGTGCTTTCCCCAGAGGAGCTTACAATCTAATGTTGCTCCTCTACTGGTGGCTGTAAAATTAGTTCCTGTAGCGTCTAGACCCGTCCGCATTAGTCTGTACAGAGAGGGCAGCGAGCTCCGGTCCTGCGAATTTTATTACAAACAAACCTTGTCATTTCGCAGTTTGGAATTGCCGGAAAATTGCATTAAGCAGATTTGTAGAGCAATTTTCCAGCAGTGGACCGGGGGTACAGCGGTGCGTTTTGAGCAGCGCGGACATCTCGTTCCCACAGTCAGGGCGGCCGGGCGGCCCCCGCCACTTCCTAAACCCGCGTCATGATGGAGCTTTATTTTGTGGTATTGAAAAATAAACACGGGCGCTCATTTGTCTTTAAATCATTTCAGATATAAATTCTGCCGGGAATCTGAACTGTGCGGGTCATCTGTACTGCGCTACGGCCTTCTTCTGAGAAGAATGTAAAAGAAATCAGTACAAACAACCAATCAACCTCCTGTTTTCACAATGAAACACCTAAGGCAACATTTTCAACATAATAATGAATAGCCCAATAATAGATAAAAGGACAAAACAAGGTTTTCCTGCAATATTCACCTTCAAACTATAGATTTCTTGTGCCAATGTATTTTTTCTGACACTTTATGGGCCAGATTCAGAAAGAATCTCCTGATACGGCGCCGTAAATTCAAATGTGCGCCGTCGCATCTTTACGCCGATTCAGAAAGCAAGTTACGCCGAAAAACATGGGGGTAGATTCATATAGAGATACGACGTCGTATCTACTGATACGCCGTCGTATCTCTGAGATCCGACGGTCGGATCTATGCGGCTGATTCATCGAATCAGGTTCCGCATAGATCTCCCTTAGATCCGACAGGTGTAAGTGACTTACACCGTCGGATCTTAGGCTGCAATCTCCCGCCGGCCGCTAGGTGGCGCTTCCGTTTTTATATGCGGCGATTATGCAAATGAGGAAATCCGCCCATTCAGAAACGAACGCCCGCCCGTCGCTTTTTTTTTTACGTTGTTTGCTTTCGCCTTTTTCCGGCGGATAGTTACCCCTGCTATATGAGGGGTAAGTGCGGCGTATCCTATGTTAAGAATGGCCGTCGTTCCCGTGCCGAGTTTTGAATTTTTTACATCGTTTACGTAAGTCATTGGCGAATACGGCCATACGTAATTTGCGTTAACGTCGAAACCAATGACGTCCTTGCAACGTCATTTGGAGCAATGCACGCTGGAAAATTTAGCCGGTGGCGCATGCGCAGTACGATCGGCGCGGAACCGCCCCTGATTTAAATAATACACTCCCCCTAGCCGCGAAATTTGAATTCCGCCGGGGATTTACGAGCCGCCGGCGCCACTTTCGGCATCATATATCGGCCATCGGCCGCCCTGATTTCTAAATATCGGCATCGGCCAGAGAAAAACCCATATCGGTCGACCTCTAGATGTACATTGCACCACGGTGCAGAGCATGGCAATGCATTAACGTGCCTTGCAGTGCACTGCCAGAAAAGGCGCAGGTCTGTCATGGAGGTGCATTGCTGGTGATCGTTTTAAATGGACGCAGCGTACCTTAAAGCGCGCAGAAATGCGAACCAGCGGCCGTACATGAACGTAACACATCCTAGCAGCAAAGTGTGAACCTAGCCCTAACCAGTGTAATGAAGCAATTTGTGGTTCAGTTACTTTGCATCCGCCTGCTTCTCGCGAGTGAAAGGTCGATACGCATACCGGTTGTTCTGGGTACCATTACGCCCCCTTGTCGCATCCCCCCCCCCCCACCCCACCGCTCGCCCTATATATTTCCAGCTCCGGATTTGGGCGTCCTCTGCGGGCGTCTCGTTAGAGAAGAACAGACTTGGGTTAAATATAGGAATTTCCCGGCGGTATTACAACGTACAAGGTGACGAGTGACCTTATATTCCGGGGGTCTCGCCAAAAAAACGTTTTCTGAGGTTATAAAGCGCCGGCTACACACGTCTTGAACAAATCATTTTTGGCTGCGTGGAATGTATTCTTCGCTGTGCCTCCAGGCAACAAACTACAGAGGAAAAAAATGAAAAGAAGCGATTTTTTCTTTCTCTCTCTCTCTCTCTCTCCTTAGCCGAGTTCTGACCATAGAGAATGAATGGCTTTGGAAGTGCGTCCAGACAGCAAAATCAATGCTTCATATCAAGAGGCTGCAGGGGTTATACCGAGATGCTCGTGTCAACAAGACTGCAGGTTCCCTAAAAAAACACCCGCCGCCATTCTCCCAGCCGCTGCCTGGAGCCAGGATTAACCCCATCGCTGCCCCAAGACGCCAACAGAGAGTGTGGCGCTGCCGCTCTAAAGTGCATCAGATATATATATATATATATATATTTTATCTTAAGTGCATGCATGCTCAGCGTAATACTTCCAGGTGTTTATGACTTCTCACAGAGATCGCAGCACATCCTTTCCTTTCTAGAAGGATGGCGCCAGCTTTGTTCAGGCATCCTTCCATGGTTTCCGGAAACAGAGTGGCTGGTTATTTAAATCCTGCTGCCTGTTCAGTTCTTGGCTGACACAGATCAGCCCCCTGCTGCAGCCTCTCCCCTTGACTTGTTAGAAAGTTATAATCAGTGGTGGCTGGAGCCCGATATTTTTTGGGGGGGGGGGTGGAAAACAAACCTGCCCAACCCCTCACAGCAGGAAACGGATGTGGGCGATCAGTGGCCCTCCCCCCCACGTGAGACGGTCGGTGGCGATTAGTGCTCCACCCCCGATGAGAGACGGACGGCGGTGATCACTGCCCCCCCCCGTGGGAGACGGACGATGGCGATCAGTGACCTTACCTTAGGAGGCCGATGCTGCTTCTCGGTCCAGCTTGCTGAGGGAAGAGCCGGGGCCATTGCTTCTCCTTCTGGCCAAACAAGAAGTGGGTCCTAAAACCCGATTGGCCAGTAGTCCTAAGACTCCCTGGCCAATCGGGTCCCCGGAACCGCTTCCTGATTGTCCGGGAGGAGAATCAGGAAGACAATAGTGAATATTAATTTGCTATTGTCAGACAACTGGGTGGGGTCAGAACGCAGTGCTCTGTGCCCCGAGCCTGCAATTTTTTTAAGTCAATTAGAGACTTAGGCTCTAATCATGTGCTTCCAAAAACAAATAAAACTAATTGAAATCCATACGTCCAGTGCCCTGCATGTAGATAAGGGACCGGGTGCATGGATTAGGGGGGTGGCACCCCTGCGACCCTAATGGATGGGCCACCACTAGTTATAATGTATAGTCCAAGGTTGTGTTTCTCAACCAGGGTTCCATGGAAGCCTAGGCCTCCTCAGGAGGTTTCTAGGGGTTCCTTGAGCAATAAGCAATTTCTACTTCTCAGATAAGTTCTTACTGACACCATTTAGCTGTCTGTAAGGGGGTAATTCTTCCCAATGCCCACAAGTATCCCACTGACAATCACACTAATGTATCACGAGTTGTAGATATAGTAATTTTTACATAGCACCCAACTGTCCTGCAATTCTGTCCCTCATTTTGGTCTGATCTATATAGATGTATAAAAAAGAATGAATTTGCTTCTGAAAAAATATAGAAGGGAGGATTACACTTTATACCTGTCACTGCCTTTAATTCGAGTATCCACCAGAGCAGGCGGTGTGGCCCCTGCCGTCCCTTCCACTGCCACCAGGCTCCAGATAGATATGAAGAATCCAGTCCTCCTTCTGAGTGAGGAGATAGACTTCATCCCTGCAGAAATGAGGTTACATTCTCCTTCAATGCCAAATGCAGTGATAGCGTCAGATCCCCCATGCCACTAGGGGGCCCCATCAGGGTTGCCAGCCTCAGTAAAACCAGGTACAGTATGTAAACATCTGTGGTTTTAAAAAAAATCCCAAGATTATAGATGCCCCACCTCTCCAGTACCTTTTCAGTGTGTGTATGTGTATACTGTGTGTATACTGTGTGTCTGTGTGTGTATTCTGTGTGTGTATACTGTGTATTAGACATGTTCATTCGTTTTAGTCCGAATGCATTTTCGTCCGAAATTCAGGTATTTTCGTTATCTATTTAACAATTGAAAACGAACGGACAGAATACGAAAACCGAAAGATCCGACATAAACAAATGCTTTATTTTTGTTTTCGTTGGTCGAATGTGCCTAACCTTAACTCTATTAGTCCAAGATTATTCTACATAGAGAGAAAAGATTCGACATAGAGAAAAAAGATTTTACATTATAGAGAAAAAAGATTCTACATTATAGAGAGAAAAGATTCTACATTATAGAGAGAAAAGATTCAACATTATAGAGAGGAAGGATTCGACATTATAGAGAAGAGATTCAACATTATAGAGAGAAAAGATTCAACGTTATAGAGAGAAAAGATTTGACATTATAGAGAAAAGATTTGACATTATAGAGAGGAAAGATTCAACATCATAGAGAGAAAAGATTCAACATAGAGAGAAAAGATTCGACATTATAGAGAGAAAAGATTTGACATTATAGAGAGAAAAGATTCTTCAACATTATAGAGAGAAAAAGATTCGACATAGAGAGAAAAGATTTGACATTATAAAGAGAAAAGATCGGACATTATAGAGAGAAAAGATTCAACATTATAGAGAGAAAAGATTCGACATTATAGAGAGAATAGATCCGACATTATAGAGAGAAGAGATTGGACATTATAGAGAGAAGAGATTCGACATTATAGAGAGAAAAGATCGCTGCTGGAATTGGGTGGGGAAGTAAAATACAAATAATGATGATGAATGTTATTGGCTGATTGTAACCAAAGAGGAGGAGCAGTAAAATAGCTAGAACTAACTTGACAATTCAACATGAACGATGAAGATTCGACAAAGCATCGAAAAACATACAAACGTGGAATCTGTCATTGAAGGCTTATGATAGTTTTAAGAAGATTCGACGGAGAAAAGATTTGACATCATAGAGAGAAAAGATTCGACATAGAGAGAAAAGATTCAACATTATAGAGAGAAAAGATTCTTCAACATTATAGAGAGAAAAAGATTCGACATTATATAGAGAAAAGATTCGACATTATAGAGAGAAAAGATTTGACATTATAGAGAGAAAAGATTCAACATTATAGAGAGAAAAGATTCGACATTATAGAGAGAAAAAGATTCAACATTATAGAGAGAAAAGATTCAACATCATAGAGAGAAAATATTCGACATAGAGAGAAAAGATTCGACATTATAGAGAGAAAAGATTTGACATTATAGAGAGAAAAGATTCAACATCATAGAGAGAAAAGATTCAACATTATAGAAAAAAGATTTGACATAGAGAGAAAAGATTCGACATTATAGAGAAAAGATTTGACATTGTAGAGAGAAAAGATTCAACATTCTAGAGAGAAAAGATTCGACATCATAGAGAGAAAAGATTCGACATAGAGAGAAAAGATTCAACATTATAGAGAGAAAAAGATTCGACATTATATAGAGAAAAGATTCAACATTATAGAGAGAAAAGATTTGACATTATAGAGAGAAAAGATTTGACATTATAGAGAGAAAAAGATTCAACATTATAGAGAGAAAAAGATTCAACATTATAGAGAGAAAAGATTCAACATCATAGAGAGAAAAGATTCGACATAGAGAGAAAAGATTCGACATTATAGAGAGAAAAGATTTGACATTATAGAGAGAAAAGATTCAACATCATAGAGAGAAAAGATTCAACATTATAGAAAAAAGATTTGACATAGAGAGAAAAGATTCGACATTATAGAGAAAAGATTTGACATTGTAGAGAGAAAAGATTCAACATTTTAGAGAGAAAAGATTTGACATTATAGAGAGTAAAGATTGGACATTATAGAGAGAAAAGATTCAACATCATAGAGAGAAAAGATTTGACATAGAGAGAGGAAGGATTCGACATTATAGAGAGAAAAGATTCAACATTATAGAGAGAAAAGATTCATCGTTATAGAGAGAAAAGATTCGACATAGAGAGAAAAGATTTGACATTATAGAGAGTAAAGATTGGACATTATAGAGAGAAAAGATTCAACATCATAGAGAGAAAAGATTCTTCAACATTATAGAGAGAAAAAGATTCGACATAGAGAGAAAAGATTTGACATTATAAAGAGAAAAGATCGGACATTATAGAGAGAAAAGATTCAACATTATAGAGAGAAAAGATTCGACATTATAGAGAGAAGAGATTGGACATTATAGAGAGAAGAGATTGGACATTATAGAGAGAAGAGATTCGACATTATAGAGAGAAAAAATCGCTGCTGGAATTGGGTGGGGAAGTAAAATACAAATAATGATGATGAATGTTATTGGCTGATTGTAACCAAAGAGGAGGAGCAGTAAAATAGCTAGAACTAACTTGACAATTCAACATGAACGATGAAGATTCGACAAAGCATCGAAAAACATACAAACGTGGAATCTGTCATTGAAGGCTTATGATAGTTTTAAGAAGATTCGACGGAGAAAAGATTTGACATCATAGAGAGAAAAGATTCGACATAGAGAGAAAAGATTCAACATTATAGAGAGAAAAGATTCTTCAACATTATAGAGAGAAAAAGATTCGACATTATATAGAGAAAAGATTCGACATTATAGAGAGAAAAGATTTGACATTATAGAGAGAAAAGATTCAACATTATAGAGAGAAAAGATTCGACATTATAGAGAGAAAAAGATTCAACATTATAGAGAGAAAAGATTCAACATCATAGAGAGAAAATATTCGACATAGAGAGAAAAGATTCGACATTATAGAGAGAAAAGATTTGACATTATAGAGAGAAAAGATTCAACATCATAGAGAGAAAAGATTCAACATTATAGAAAAAAGATTTGACATAGAGAGAAAAGATTCGACATTATAGAGAAAAGATTTGACATTGTAGAGAGAAAAGATTCAACATTCTAGAGAGAAAAGATTCGACATCATAGAGAGAAAAGATTCGACATAGAGAGAAAAGATTCAACATTATAGAGAGAAAAAGATTCGACATTATATAGAGAAAAGATTTAACATTATAGAGAGAAAAGATTTGACATTATAGAGAGAAAAGATTTGACATTATAGAGAGAAAAAGATTCAACATTATAGAGAGAAAAAGATTCAACATTATAGAGAGAAAAGATTCAACATCATAGAGAGAAAAGATTCGACATAGAGAGAAAAGATTCGACATTATAGAGAGAAAAGATTTGACATTATAGAGAGAAAAGATTCAACATCATAGAGAGAAAAGATTCAACATTATAGAAAAAAGATTTGACATAGAGAGAAAAGATTCGACATTATAGAGAAAAGATTTGACATTGTAGAGAGAAAAGATTCAACATTTTAGAGAGAAAAGATTTGACATTATAGAGAGTAAAGATTGGACATTATAGAGAGAAAAGATTCAACATCATAGAGAGAAAAGATTTGACATAGAGAGAGGAAGGATTCGACATTATAGAGAGAAAAGATTCAACATTATAGAGAGAAAAGATTCATCGTTATAGAGAGAAAAGATTCGACATAGAGAGAAAAGATTTGACATTATAGAGAGTAAAGATTGGACATTATAGAGAGAAAAGATTCAACATCATAGAGAGAAAAGATTCTTCAACATTATAGAGAGAAAAAGATTCGACATAGAGAGAAAAGATTTGACATTATAAAGAGAAAAGATCGGACATTATAGAGAGAAAAGATTCAACATTATAGAGAGAAAAGATTCGACATTATAGAGAGAAGAGATTGGACATTATAGAGAGAAGAGATTGGACATTATAGAGAGAAGAGATTCGACATTATAGAGAGAAAAAATCGCTGCTGGAATTGGGTGGGGAAGTAAAATACAAATAATGATGATGAATGTTATTGGCTGATTGTAACCAAAGAGGAGGAGCAGTAAAATAGCTAGAACTAACTTGACAATTCAACATAAACGATGAAGATTCGACAAAGCATCGAAAAACATACAAACGTGGAATCTGTCATTGAAGGCTTATGGTGCCTGTTGATAGTTTTAAGAAGATTCGACGGAGCAGCTAAACTGTACGACGTCGCGATCGTACATTTCCGGTCAAATGCTCCGCCCATAGGCTATAGAAAATTTCTACTGTTGGTTGACTAGTAATAATTATATTTATTAAATATAATTATTACTAGTGTTATACAACATTAGAATTCTACTATAGCTTGAAGGCAGAACATTCGACCGGAAATGTACGATTGCGGCGTCATACAGTTTCGATGCTCCGTCGAATCTTCTTTGAACATTCGACAGACACCATAAGCCTTTAATGACAGATTCAACCTTAATTAGTTCGGATTTTCGAACGAATGCAATTTCCAACGAAAAACAAAATAATTAAAAATGAATTTCGGGAGTAACTAAATACATTTATTTTTTGGACGAAAACAAAATTCCGAAACAAAATATTTCACTGTGCACATGTGTATTTTGTATGTATACTATGGGCCGGATTCAGATACATGCGATGTATCTGTCCGGTGGCGTAGCGTATGTTGTTTACGCTACACTGCCGCAAATATTATGGGCAAGTGCCTTATTCAAAAAGCACTTGCTCCATAATATGCGGCGGCGTAGCGTAAAGTGCCCGGCGTAAGGCCGCACATTTCAAATTTGTGATGTGGGGGCGTGATTCATGTAAATGAATCATGACCCCACTCAATTGACGCTTTTTTTGGACGGCGCATGAGCCGTCCGTGGACACTCCCAGTGTGCATGCGCGAAATCAAGTCGCTATTTGTCAATGTAAACGACGTGAACGTAACTTACGTCGAGCCCCATTCCCGAACAATTTACGCAAACGACGTAACCGACGTACAATTTGACGCTGTCCCGACGTCCATACTTAACATTGGCTGCGCCTACTATAGCAGGGGTAACCTTACGCCGGAATAACGCTTACGCAAACAACGTAAACTATGACGGCCGGCCGCAAGTACGTTCGGGAATCGGCGTAAATAGCTCATTTGCATATTTTACGCATAAAACTATGTAAGCGCCACCTAGCGGCCAGATGCAACTAATATACAACAGTGTAAGTGACTTACGCCAATCGTATATTAGCAAAATTCAGGCGTATCTTGTTTTCTGAATACAAAAAAAAGATACGCCGGCTCTGGATAGACTTTACGCAGCGTATCTATAGATACGCCAACGTAAAGGCTACCTGAATCTGGCCCTGAATCTGAAACTGGCCCTATATGTGTGTGTGTGTATACTGTGTGGACCAATAATCTATTGCCTGGGGGCCCCATAATCTTCTATTGCCCAGGGGCCCCATAATCTCCTATTGCCCGGGAGGCCCCAGGAGTTGTCGGTCCGCCCCTGGGTGTGGACCGTGGAAGCCAAAGTAGATGCCCAGTACTGAAGCGTGGCTGTGGGGCCCTTGGGCAGGTCGGAACTGGACTTTGTGGAGGATATGATAACATGACAGGGAGGCTGCAGGGGCCCCCTGGAGCTAGCAGTGGGGTTGCGGTTGTGACCCCTGCAACCCCTGATACTACACCCATGGGTGGGGGCACAAAAGTAGGAGGGCTGAAGTTCCGCATTAAGGGCACCCTTCACACCCTATGCATTGAGCTGCGCTGGGCAAATCTGGGGCATGGAGAAGGCAACTTGTGCTACTGTTTTTAGCGCAGTGCACGATATCGCAACCCTCTGTAGTTAATAATGATGACTCTTTTGTGACATTTCAATTAAGAGGTTAAAAATAAAAAAATAAAAAATAACCTATATGGCGCGATCAATCATATATGATGCATTGGTCATAATGTACGCGAACGGTCGCATTATACCGCGCCCGCTGGTGTGAGCGAGCCCTAATAGCGCACTAATAAGTCCACTTTTAGCCAACAGTCTTTCCTTTTTAGCTGTCTTTAGCATCTTGAGCTGGGGGGGGGGGTGCCTGAGGAAGAAGAGGAGGGGGGGGGGGGCGCTACCACCTACAGTAAGCACTGCTCACGCCAAGCGATCGGATGAAAAGCCAGAGCAAATGTAATTTGTTTTCAATGGCTGTTTCAAAAGAATAATTGTGGTGACATTGTAAGATCAATAATATGGATTTTTGTTTTCAAGTACACTGTATGTGTGGTGCTAAGGGGAGGTAGGAAATATTACACTGCAGTGTGAATAAAATAAAAATGGATTGAGGTCTGTGGGCACCGACGCTCCGGCGGCCATCATGGCTTTTTCGGTTCATCCTCTGATAGGATTCCAGAGCTCGTCCCGTTGGCTTGGTATTTCACCGCTGCTGTGTTTGGCGAGCCGGTTCATTTTTTTTATTCTTCGTCCTTGAGGGATATGTGTATCCTGTACTTGTTTACGCTAAAATCAATTCAACAGAATTTCACAACTTTCCTTCTGCCTGAAGCCGTAAAAAAAAAAGAAAATAGCCGCCAAGTGCTTCCTCTCCAGACAGGAAATTGTAAACTATCTGTGATGGAATCCTACCGCCTTCAAATGACGCTGGACCTCGTTTCTCAAGACGTCTTAGGAAATGACTGTATAAAATAAAATGATAAAATAAAAATGGAATTGAAGTCTGTGGGCACCGACGCTCCGGCAGCCATCATGTCTTTTTCAGTTCATCTGCTGAGGAGATTCCGTAGCTCGTCCCGTTGGCTTGGTATTTTACTTCTACTTTTGGCGAGCCGGTTCATTTTCTTCTCCCACCTTCGTCCTTGAGGGATATGTCTATCCTGTACTTGTTTACGCTAAAATCAATTCAACAGAATTTCACAACTTTTTTCTCCTTCTGTCCGAAGCTCAAAAAATAAATAAAGGAATAGCACTTCCTCCCCAGACAAGACAAGAAGAAAAGCCGCCAAGTGCTTCCTCTCCAGACAGGAAATTGTAAACTATCTGTGATGGAATCCTACCGCCTTCAAATTACGCTGGACCTCGTTTCTCAAGACGTCTTAGGAAATGACTGTATAAAATAAAATTATAAAATAAAAATGGAATTGAAGTCTGTGGGCACCGACGCTCCGGCGGCCATCATGGCTTTCGGTTCATCTGCAGATGAGATTCCGTAGCTCGTCCCGTTGGCTTGGTATTTTACTTCTACTTTTGGCGAGCCGGTTCATTTTCTTCTCCCACCTTCGTCCTTGAGGGATATGTGTATCCTGTACTTGTTTACGCTAAAATCAATTCAACAGAATTTCACAACTTTTTTTTTCCTTCTGCCTGAAGCCGTAAAAACAAGAAAAAAGCCGCCAAGTGCTTCCTCTCCAGACAGGAAATTGTAAACTATCTGTGATGGAATCCTACCGCCTTTAAATGACGCTGGATCTCATTTCTCAAGACGTCTTAGGAAATTACTGTATAAAATAAAATGATAAAATAAAAATGGAATTGAAGTCTGTGGGCATCGATGTTCCGGCGGCCATCATGACTTTTTCGCTTCATCTGCTGATGAGATTCCGTAGCTCGTCCCGTTGGCTTGGTATTTTTCTTCTACTTTTGGCGAGCCGGTTCAATTTCTTCGCCCACCTTCATCCTTGAGGGATATGTGTATCCTGTACTTGTTTACACTAAAATCAATTCAACAGAATTTCACAACTTTTTTTTTCCTTCTCCCTGAAGCCGTAAAAAATAAAAAATAAAAGAAGAAAAGCCGCCAAGTGCTTCCTCTCCAGACAGGAAATTGTAAACTATCTGTGATGGAATCCTACCGCCTTCAAATGAGGCTGGATCTCATTTCTCAAGACTTCTTAGGAAATTACCGTAAAAATAAAATGATAAAATAAAAATTGAGGTCTGTGGGCACCGACGCTCCGGCAGCCATCATGTCTTTTTCAGTTCATCTGCTGAGGAGATTCCGTAGCTCGTCCCGTTGGCTTGGTATTTTACTTCTACTTTTGGCGAGCCGGTTCATTTTCTTCTCCCACCTTCGTCCTTGGGGGATATGTCTATCCTGTACTTGTTTACGCTAAAATCAATTCAACAGAATTTCACAACTTTTTTCTCCTTCTGTCCTTCCGAAGCTCAAAAAATAAATAAAGGAATAGCACTTCCTCCCCAGACAAGACAAGAAGAAAAGCCGCCAAGTGCTTCCTCTCCAGACAGGAAATTGTAAACTATCTGTGATGGAATCCTACCGCCTTCAAATGACGCTGGACCTCTTTTATCAAGACGTCTTAGAAAATTACTGTATAAAATAAAATGATAAAATAAAAATGGAATTGAGGTCCGTGGGCAACCGACGCCCACGGCGGCCATCATGTCTTTCGGTTTATCCTCTGTTGGGATTTCAGAGCTCATCCCATTGGCTTGGTATTTCACCGCTGCCGTGTTTGGCGAGCCGATCCATTTTTATTCTTCTCCCACCTTCGTCCTTGAGGGATATGTGTATCCTGTTTACGCTAAAATCAATTCAACAGAATTTCACAACTTTTTTATTTCCTTCTGCCTGAAGCCGTAACAAAAAAATATATAAATATGGCAAGTCCTTCCTCACCACACAGGAAATTTTAAACTATCTGAGATGGAATCCTACAGCTTCCAAATGACGCTGCATCTCATTTATTATGGCACCTTAGAAAATGATAAAACACAATAAAAATCGAGGTCTGTGGGCACCGATGCTCTGACAGCCATCACGTCTTTTGGTTCATTATCTAATAGGATATTATTCGTTTTGGTATTTTACTGCTGCCGTGTTTGGCGAGCCGGTTCAATTTTATTATTCGCCCATCTTTAAAGGAAATGTGTATCCTGTACTTGTTTACACTAAAATCAGTTCAACAGAATTTCACAACTTTTTTTTCCCCCTTCTGCCTGAAGCAGTAAAAAATAAAAAAAACCTGGGAAGAAAATTATAAAATTAAATTATAAAATTAAATAAAATGGATTAAAAAAAATGTTCCTAAATATCTTTCGTTACCTTAGTGCAGTCCTCCTTCACTTACCTTCCACTTTCCTTTTAAATGTCCTTATTTCTTCGGAGAAATCCTCACTTCCTGTTCTTCTGTCTGTAACTCCACACAGTAATGCGAGGCTTTCTCCCTGGTGTGGAGAAAGCCTCTTGAGGGGGGAGGGGGCGAGCAGGCAAGTCAGGACGCTCTCTACTTTGCAGATAGAGAAAGGAGCTGTGTGTTAATATGCTAATTGAGAGAATTAAGAAGCGGGGGGGGGGGGCTTATAAAAAAAAAGGTGGCTTGCCATCCGGGGGCCCTGGGGACCTCAGGGCACCTTAATAAAAAAAATCTAAATAAAAACTTTTTTTATAAAAAAATAATAATAAAAGAGGGGTTGCCATCCGGGACCCTGGGGACCTTTGGGCCCTTTAATAAAAAAAATGAATTTATATATATTTTTTTAAATAAAAATGTATTAAAAAAGGGGGGGGGTTGCCATGTGGGGCCCTGGGGACCTCTGGGCCCTTTAATAAAAGAAAAAAAAAAACATATATATATATATAAAAAAAGGGGGGGGGGGGGTTGCCATCCGGGGCCCTGTGGACCTTCGGCCCCTGGGGACCTCTGGGCCCTTTAATAAAAACAAAAAATAATATATAATTTTTTTTTAAATGTATTAAAAAAAGGGGGGTTGCCATGCAGGGCCCTTTAATAAAAACACATATATATATATATATATATATATATATATATATATATATAAAAGGGGGGTTGCCATCCAGGGCCCTAGAGACCTTTGGCCCCCTGGGACCTCTGGGCCCTTTAAAAAAACACACACACACATATATATATATATATATATATATATATATATATTAAAAAAAATATATATATAAAAAAAGGGGGGGTTGCCTCCGGGGCCCTAGGGACCTTCGGTCCCCTGGGAACCTCTGGGCCCTTTAATAACAACAATAAATAAATATATATTTTTTTATTAAATTTAAAAAAAGGGGGTTGTCATCCGAGGGGCCTGGGGACCTCAGGGCCCCTTACAATAAAAAAGGGGGGTTGCCATCTGGACCCCTGGGGACCTCCGTGCCCCTACAGGTGTACTGCCTGTACCGCCCTGACCGCGGTTGCGTCTTTTTCCGCAGATCCACAACAAAAATAACAATATGACAATCCCACCGGGAGCCGCGAACGCCAAACACGATGAACGTTTCCGCCGCGATAAATATAGACATTTTTTGAAAGAAGCGGATTTAGCTCTCCGGCGGCACAAGGAGGGCCCCGCCATTCATCACGCTGGATATAAATATTGCTATTTAAGTCCTACAATCCTTCAAAAGAAGAACTAAAAAAATAATGTATATTAACATGTTTGAAATGACCCGACCAATTATTGCACTTCAGTCATCCCTGGGAGAGCCGACCTATTTCTTCCCAAAAGCGTGAATTATAGAGAAGTGCGCCGAGATGTGAGCGTGAATCTGTTTAATGTAAATCCTCCGCTGTACAAGGCGCGGACTAATGATGCTTTTCTGGCACGCCGAGAGAGCCGCGCTCCGTCCGCACGTCAAAGATTTCAAATAAACACCGTTTTAAAATGGGATATTTTCATGGCCGGGACGGGATGTCGGGACGCACTTGTCAGCAGCTTACCCGGCAAAACACCAGATCCCTTATATTATTCCGCGCTCACTTATTATTTTCTAACTCATGGCAGACACATGTGAAGGATTTCTAGCAACTTTATCCAGTTTTATTTCTTAGGGAGTCTGTTCATAAAGGGGCAGAGACAAAAGTTTAAAGTTTTTTTTTGTTTATTTTTTTTTCATGACTTTGCACCTCCTGTATTTTTTAGATTAATTTTTATTTTATTTTATTTATTTTTATTGTATTTTATTTATTTTTCTTTAGATTATTTTTAGATTAGTCTGGGGTCATTTTTACCACATTTCTTAACAGCTCAATCAGTTTTTTTTTAATGTATGTTTTTTATGACTTTGCAGCTCCTGCATAATATTGATAATGTTTTATATTATTTCATTCATTTAATTTCTATTTTAGATTATTTTTAGATAAGCCTGGGGTTATTTTTTCCAACAAGGGCTCGTTCAGGTTTTTCTTATTTATTTGTTATGACTTTGCAGCTCCTGCATTTTTTAAATTCAGTTTTATATTATTTGTTTTATTTTATTTTTATTTTAGATTATTTTTAAGTCTGTTGTTATTTTTTTCCCACATTTCTTAAGGGCTGTTTTTTTCATGACTTTGCAGCTCCTGAATTTTTTTTTTCCATTTTATTTGGTTAAGGGCTTATTCAATTTTTCATTATTAAATTATTTTTTTTATTTTCTGTTATGACTTTGCAGCTCCTGCATTTTTTAGATTAATTTTTTTTTATTTTATTTTTTATTTTTTTTATTTTAGAATATTTTTAGATTAGTCTGGGGTAATTTCTTAACAGCTCATTCAGTTTTTTTTTTTACTTTGCTTTGCACTGTGGGCTCTAATGGGTGGCACTGTGGGCACTGATAGGTGGAACTGGTGGGTGGCATTGCCCACAGTGCCACCCATTAGTGTCACCTATTAATGCCACCCATCAGTGTCCACTACCAGTGCTCATCAGTGTCACCTAACAGTGCCCATCAGTGTCACCTACCAGTGTCCATCTGTGCCACCTACAGTGCCCCCATCAGTGCCACCCATAAGTGCCACCCATCAGTGGCCATCAGTGCCGCCTTATCCATGCCTATCAGTGCCCCTTATCCGTGCCTATCAGTGCCGCCTTATCTGTCCCCATCAGTGCCGCCTTATCCATGCCTATCAGTGCCGCCTTATCCATGCCTAGCAGTGCCCCTTATCCGTGCCCATCAGTGCCACCTTATCTGTCCCCATCAGTGCCGCCTTATCCATGCCTATCAGTGCCGCCTTATCCATGCCTATCAGTGCCCCTTATCCATGCCTATCAGTGCCGCCTTATCTGTCCCCATCAGTGCCGCCTTATCCATGCCTATCAGTGCCGCCTTATCCATGCCTATCACTGCCCCTTATCCGTGCCCATCAGTGCCGCCTTATCCGTGCCCACCAGTGCTGCCTTATCTGTGCCTATCAATGCCCACCAGTGCAGCCTATCCACCAACGCTACCTCATCAGCGTATATCAATGAAGGAGAAAAACTACCTTTTTGCAAAATGAAACATGATTTTATTTGTTTTTCTAAAATGTCCATGTTTTTTTTGTTTATAGAGCAAAAAATAAAATCGCAGAGGTGATCAAACACCACCAAAATAAAGCTCTATTTGTGGGAAAAAAATGATAAAAATGTAATATGTGTACCGTGTTGTGTGACCGCGCAATTGTCATTCAAAGTGTGACAGTGCTGAAAACTGGTCTGGGCAGGAGGGGGGGTTTAAGTGCCCGGTAAGGAAGTGGTTAAGCGGTAAGAACAACAAAAATAAGACGGGAGTCCGTTTACCATCTCGGCTGGCCGGCTGAATGAGGAATCTTCTTTCTCCGGAGCCGGTGGATGATTCTCCGGGAGGGGAAGCGTCCTGCGGAACGGAGCGTTACAGCCTTTAAATGGCTTTTTTATGCAGCCAGATAATGGGTAGTTTGTGCTCTTCTAAATCAGTCCTCTTTTGCTGCAGTCGGGGGGAGGGAGGGGGGAGGGGGGGGTCTAGGTAAGGGGGGGGGGGGGAGCTTCCAATTTGTCAGGGTAAAATGCCCAGGATCGCTCCAGGAGTCCCTTTAACAGGGGGCATCATTCCTCCATGAGCTCTTGTGTGGGTCGCCATGCAGCCCTGCCCTCCTCCGGTCCCCCTGTGGCTTCCGCCGCACAGGAAGGGTTCGTGATTTATTAGGATGACACAAAAGTCACGTCCTCCGCCTGACTGAATCCACAACAGGAAAATCTGACTTTTATTTTTATTTATTTTTCATATGCTGGAGGAAAATTTAGATATTTTTTTTTTTTCGAAATAGGAGTGGTGGAGCCGGCTTGCATTGTAGTCGCCTTCATGTTGTTAAAATGTAGCAAGAAGATGCTTCCTGAATCTGTTTGGACCGTTTACCGGTTGCACGTCCCCCCCCCCCCCCCCGGTATGTCCCTTTTTTGCACAAATCAATAAAGGAAATACACCCCCCCCCCCCTAAAAAACACTTTCACACTCAGATTTTCATTTTGGATTCTGCTCCTTCTCTCGGCAGTGGCGGTGCGTCCATAGTGGGCGCAGGATGCGCCGCCCCCTCTCTCCGGCACTCCCTAGGCTTCCAAATTGTTAAACAGCGGGCGCACTGCCGTGTGTTCTCTGTATAAACAGTGCTGTGTTAGGGAATTACTTCTATAGCACTGACCCGCCTCTCAGCCTATCAGGTGAACTGGGTCTGGTTACTGGCCACCTGATTGGCTGTAAAGTGACAGGCACTGTGATTGGACGCCTGTCAGGTGAGAGAAGAGAGTACATTGTCAACAGTGGGTTTATTTATTTTTTGTGGAAAACTACAGTGCCCAGCAGTGCCCAGAAGTGCCGTACAGTGCCAATCGGTGCCACTACACTACCCATCAGTGCCTCTACAGTACCAATCTGTGCCACAATAATACCCATCTGTGCCACTACAGTACCAATCTGTGCCACAACAATACCCATCAGTGCCACTACAGCACCAATCTGTGCCACAATACCCATCAGTGCCACTACACTACCCATCAGTGCCTCTACAGTACCAATCTGTGCCACAACAATACCCATCAGTGCCTCTACAGTACCAATCTGTGTCACAACAATACCCATCAGTGCCTCTACAGTACCAATCTGTGCCACAACAATACCCATCAGTGCCACTACACTACCCATCAGTGCCTCTACAGTACCAATCTGTGCCACAACAATACCCATCAGTGCCACTATGGTAATCATCAGTTCTACTAGAGTCCATCAGTGCCACCACAAGGCTCATCAGTGCCACTAAAAAAGTCTCATCAGTGCCACAACAAGTCTTATCAGTGCCACATCGTTGCCACCAGTGCCCATCAGTGCCACCTCTGCCACTACAGTGCCCATCGGTGCAGCCAGTGTCCATTAGTGCCCCATCGGTGCTACCAGTGCCCATCTTTGCCCATAGGTGCCACCAGTGCCACCTCTGCCACTTCAGTGCCCATTGGTGCGGCCAGTGCCCCATCAGTGCCACCAGTGCCCATAGGTGGAGGGAGCGATCACATGGTAAAGGACCACTTTCATTGGTCCTTTACCATGATCCGTGTTGCGCTGGGTTCCATGAACCCGGCGAGCACGGACACTGTCGCGAGCGCTCACCAGGGGGCGCCCGAGAAGCGCGAGCACGAGAGGACATCCATAGACGTCCTCCCACAATAACTCGACCGCGCTGTAGCCGTCTTCCGGGTATGGCACGGTCGTCAAGAGGTTAATCTTGCCACGGCATTGCTGGAAAAGATCTGCACCAATCACCTCTATAAGACCACCAAAGCCAGTGTAAATTCACATAACCTTGCTAGCGAGAGTGCGACCATTTTGAATTTATGTCACTGATGACATTAGAATATTCCAGATGGCCACGGACAGCAATAAACATGCCTGCGTTTTAAGTAATAATCATTATTTAATGAAAAATATTGGCCGAGCAAAGAATGCGAAGGGCCTAAGGTGTTCTCTGTAAAGAGTGATGAATAACGCAGAGTTGGGCCGGATGATGCGCCTGAATAAATAACATTAATTTGACATTTCGCTTGTCCAAAGGGGAGAAAATTACAGCAGAAGGCAGTGGATTCCGTCCACAAGTATCGCTCACTGACAGATATCTTATTTAGTTGCAGAATGAGCGCGCGGAACGCGGCGAGCCCCCCAGTGTTATCGTTTCATAATCCGCTCTTGTCCGGTTTAACTAGCGCAGGGCCTGGCAGACCAGCAAATAATAGGCAAGATCTGCAGGACGACGTCATATAAAACCAGCACTGCCTATTCCCCTGATTTCCAGGGAACGCGTTCCATAGATTTATTCCTGGAGATCCAGGTCTGGGGAAATGTCCTAGATTTTAAGGAAGGCGCAGGAAATTGATTGTTTTTTACTTTGCCGAAATGTTTGGTAAAAATTGGGCTTTACCTGGTTCTCAAGGCATGGAAAGATCCTTTCAGCTTTCCGGGGATCTGCTTTTGGGTCAAAAACACCCAAATGGTAACTCAAAACCTATTGCTTACCCTAAAATCTACCCTAACCTTAGCATTAACCTTGACACTAAAGGCCTTACCCTAGTGTTAACCCTAACATTGACCTTAAAGGTTACCCTAGGGTTGCCCTTAACGCTAAAGGTAACCTTAACGTGAACCATGAAGGTAACTCTAGCACAAACCCTAATATGAACAATAACCCTAATGGTAAACCCAACCTTAATACTAAGACCAAGAGTAACTCTAACCCTAATATCCTTAACGCTAACCTTAACCCTAAAGGTAGCCTTAACTGTAGTGTTAACACGAACCTTGATGGTAACCCTAGCACAAACCCTAATATAAACAATAACCCTAATGGTAACCGCAACCTTTTTTACTAACCCTAGTAGAAACTCTAACCCTAACATCAACTCTAATTGTAACTCTAGTGCTAACCCTGATCCTTAACCCAAGGTTAACTTACCCCACTTTTAATTCTAACACTAACCCTAGTTCTATCCTCAAAACCAACCCAAATTAATTTAAATTTAACTGTAGTGCTAGCACCAACTCTAAAGATGACCTTAGCACAAACCCTAATATTATCATTAATTCGAACCCTAATACTGACCCTAACCCTAGTGCTAACCTTGGCATTAAGTCTAAACCCAAGGGTATACTTAACCCTAATATTGACCTTAAAGTTTACTCTAGGGCTACCCTTAAAACTAACCTTCTTCCAATCATAACTTTAACTGTAGTGCTAGCACCAACCCTAAAGATGTCCCTAGCACAAACCCTAATATTATCATTAATACTAACCCAAACCCTAGTGCTAACCTTGACACTAAGTCTAAACCCTAAACCTAAAACCTAAAGATTACCCTAGGGCTGCCATTAACGCTAACCTTAACCCTAAAGGTAACCTTAACTGTAGTGTTAACACGAACCTTGATGGTAACCCAGCACAAACCCTAATATGAACAATAACCCTAATGGCAAACCCAACCTTAACACTAACACTAGTAGTAACTCTAACCCTAAAATCAACTCTAATGGTAACTCTAGTGCTAACCCTAATCCTTACCGTAAGGTTAACTGTACTCTACTTTCAATCCTAACACTAACCCTAGCGCTATCCTTAAAACCAACCTTCTCCCCAAAGATAACTTTAACTGTAGTGCTAGCACCAACCCTAAAGATGGCTCTAGCACAAACCCTAATATTATCATTAATTCTAACCCTAATACTGACCCTAACCTTAGCACTAACCTTAACACCAAGTCTAAACCCTAAAGGTAAACTTAACCCTAATATTGACCTTAAAGGTTAGTACAAACCCTAATATTATCATTAATTCTAAATCTAATACTGACTCTAAGATTAGTGCTAACCTTCAAACTAAGTCTAAACCCTAAAGATAAACCTTACCCTAACATTGACCTTAAAGGTTACCCTAGGGCTGCCCTTAACTCTAACCTTAACCCTAAAGATAACGTTAACTATAGTGTTAACACAAACCTTGAAGGTAACCCTAGCACAAACCCTAATATGAACAATAACCCTAATGGTAAACCCAACCTTAATACTAACACTAGTAGTAAATCTAACCCTAAAATCAACTCTAATGGTAACTCTAGTGCTAACCCTAATCCTTACCCTAAGGTTAACTTAACCCTACCTTTAATTCTAACACCAACCCTAGAGCTATCCTTAAAACCAACCTTCTCTCCAAAGATAACTTTAACTGTAGTGCTAGCACCAACCCTGAAGATGACCTTAGCACAAACCCTAATATTATCTCTAATTCTAACCCTAATACTGACCCTAACCTTAGTGCTAACCTTGACACTAAGTCTAAACCCAAGCATAAACTTAACCCTAGTATTGACCCTACAGGTTACCCTAAGGCTACCCTTAAAACCAACCTTCTCCCCAAAGATAACTTTAACTGTAGTGTTAGCACTAACCCTAAAGATGGCCCTAGCACAAACCCTAATATTATCATATATTCTAATCATAATACTCTAAACTTAGTGCTAACCTTGACATTAAACCTAACCTTAAACGTAAACTTAACTCTAACATTGACCTTAAAGGTTACCCTAGGTCTACCCTTAAAACTAACCTTAACTCCAAATGTAACCATGACTGTAGTGTTAACACAAATCTTGAAGGCAACCCTTGCACAAAACCTAATGTAAGCCATAACCGCAATGGTAACCCTAACCTTACTGCTAACACTAACCCTACCTTAAAACCAACCTTCTCCCCAAAGATAACTTTAACTGTAGTGCTAGGACCGACCCTAAAGATTACCTTAGCACAAACCCTAATATTATCATTAATTCGAACCCTAATACTGACCCTAACCTGAGGACACTTTGTGGTGGAGAAGAGGTACTGCAACATTCAACCTGGAAGACTGAGGACACTTTGTGGTGGAGAAGAGGTACTGCAACATTCAACCTGGAAGATTGAGGACACTTTGTGGTGGAGAAGAGGTACTGCAACCTTCAACCTGGAAGACTTGGGACACTTTGTGGTGGAGAAGAGGTACTGCAACATTCAACCTGGAAGATTGAGGACACTTTGTGGTGGAGAAGAGGTACTGCAACATTCAACCTGGAAGACTGAGGACACTTTGTGGTGGAGAAGAGGTACTGCAACCTTCAACCTGGAAGACTTGGGACACTTTGTGGTGGAGAAGAGGTACTGCAACATTCAACCTGGAAGACTGAGGATACTTTGTGGTGGAGAAGAGGTACTACAACCTTCAACCTTGAAGACTGAGGACACTTTGTGGTGGAGAAGAGGTACTGCAACATTCAACCTGGAAGACTGAGGACACTTTGTGGTGGAGAAGAGGTACTGCAACATTCAACCTGGAAGACTGAGGATACTTTGTGGTGGAGAAGAGGTACTGCAACGTTCAAGCTGGAAGACTGAGGACATTTTGTGGTGGAGAAGAGGTACTGCAACATTCAACCTGGAAGACTGAGGACACTTTGTGGTGGAGAAGAGGTACTGCAACATTCAACCTGGAAGACTGAGGACACTTTGTGGTGGAGAAGAGGTACTGCAACCTTCAACCTGGAAGACTTGGGACACTTTGTGGTGGAGAAGAGGTACTGCAACATTCAACCTGGAAGACTGAGGGCACTTTGTGGTGGAGAAAAGGTACTGCAACATTCAACCTAGAAGACTGAGGGCACTTTGTGGTGGAAAAGAGGTACTGCAACATTCAACCTGGAAGACTGAGGGCACTTTGTGGTGGAAAGACCGAGGACACTTTATGGTGGAAAGGAGGTACTGCATGGGACAGCTCCGGAAAGGCGGTGATTATTACAACCAGAGCTGTGTTACTTTTTATTATTTATTTATTTTTATCCGGGGTCGGGCTTTAAGCTTTAAGACCTCATTAAGACTTTGCAAACTAGAATTGAGTCCAGAGAATATTGTTTTTAATTGCACTTTTTTTAGACTTTTTTTTTTCCTTTACTGCATTTATCAGCATAGGATCGTCCCTTGTTTTGCACCGTCCTGCAGCCAATGGATCAATGCCTAGATATGTATCTCTTCCTGTGCACAAAGAATTATTTTTCCGTGCGTTGCATCCTGGTCCTGTCGCTGTCCTGTTCACCTCTGCGATCCATTATTCTTCCTGCTTGGAAGGTTGTTAGCCGGGGCTGCATTAACATTCAATCGCAGGAAAAATAATTTACGGTTTCCTGTTTTCGGCGTTATCAAATAATGAATATAGATTTTGGTATTTTATTCAGGGAGTGACTTAGACATCACTCTCTGCTAACCTTCTGTAACCACCGTGCACATTTACATTGAGCCCTTGTCTGAAGGAGGAAACTGTACTCGGGACTTGTCTGACCTCAGCCTCTATAAAGAGAAGATCCCGGCTCAGAGATTCTATGTGGAATAAACATTGTGGCGGATTTCTGTTAAAAACGATATATATATATATATATATATATATATATATATACTGGCAATAAAAATGATGTGAACCCCTTGGAATTAACTGATTTCTGCAGTAATTTGCAATGAAATGTGATCTGATTCTCATCTAAGCCACAATAGACCAACACAATGTGCTTAAGCTGATAACACACAACCAACAGCAGGGTAAGTTCCAGAAGTGGGAAGAATGCTCCTTACATTTTTGGACAATGGAAAGAATGTTTCTTACATTGGTGGTCAGTGGGAAAAATGCTTCCCACTGACCACCAATGTAAGGAACATTCTTCCCACTGACCACTCATTGGCAGTCAATGGGAAGAAAGCTCCTTACATTGGTGGTAAGTGGTAAAATGCCCCTTGTATTGGTGGTCAATAGGTACAATGCTCTTTACATTGGTGGTCAGCGGGAAGAATGTTTCTTACATTGCTGGTCAGCGGGAAGAATGTTCATTAACAGTCAGTGCCAAGAATGTCCCTTACATTGGTGGTCATTTCAATGGGATAAATGCCCCTTACATTGGTGATCAGTGGGAAGAATGTTCCTTACATTGGTGATCAGTGGGAAGAATGTTCCTTACATTGGTGATCAGTGAGAAGAATGTCCCTTACATTGGTGATCAGTGGGAAGAATACTTCTTACATTGGTGATCAGTGGGAAGAATGTTCCTTACATTGGTGATCAGTGAGAAGAATGTCCCTTACATTGGTGATCAGTGGGAAGAATGTTCCTTACATTGGTGATCAGTGAGAAGAATGTTCCTTACATTGGTGGCCAGTGGGGAAAATGGCCTTAACGTTGTTGGTGGTCAGTGGGAAGAATGTCCCTTACATTGGTGATCAGTGGGAAGAATACTTCTTACATTGGTGATCAGTGGGAAGAATGTTCCTTACATTGGTGATCAGTGGGAAGAATGTTCCTTACATTGGTGATCAGTGAGAAGAATGTTCCTTACATTGGTGGCCAGTGGGGAAAATGGCCTTAACGTTGTTGGTGGTCAGTGGGAAGAATGCTCCTTTCATTGGTGATCTGTGAGAAGAATGCTCCTTACATTGGTGATCAGTGAGAAGAATGTTCCTTACATTGGTGATCAGTGAGAAGAATGTCCCTTACATTGGTGATCAGTGGGAAGAATGTCCCTTACATTGGTGATCAGTGGGAAGAATGTCCCTTACATTGGTGATCAGTGAGAAGAATGTCCCTTACATTGGTGATCAGTGAGAAGAATGTCCCTTACATTGGTGATCAGTGGGAAGAATGTTCCTTACATTGGTGATCAGTGAGAAGAATGTCCCTTACATTGGTGGTCAGTGGGAAGAATGTCCCTTACATTGGTGATCAGTGGGAAGAATGTCCCTTACATTGGTGATCAGTGAGAAGAATTTCCCTTACATTGGTGATCAGTGAGAAGAATGTCCCTTACATTGGTGATCAGTGAGAAGAATGTCCCTTACATTGGTGGTCAGTGGGAAGAATGTCCCTTACATTGGTGATCAGTGAGAAGAATGTCCCTTACATTGGTGATCAGTGGGAAGAATGTTTCTTACATTGGTGATCAGTGGGGAGAATGCCCCTTACATTGGTGATCAGTGGGAAGAATGGTCCTTACATTGGTAATCAGTGGGGAGAATGCCCCTTACATTGGTGATCAGTGGGAAGAATGTTCCTTACATTGGTGATCAGTGGGAAGAATGTCCCTTACATTGGTGATCAGTGAGAAGAATGTCCCTTACATTGGTGATCAGTGGGAAGAATGTCCCTTACATTGGTGATCAGTGAGAAGAATGCCCCTTACATTGGTGATCAGTGAGAAGAATGTTCCTTACATTGGTGATCAGTGAGAAGAATGTCCCTTACATTGGTGATCAGTGGGGAGAATGCCCCTTACATTGGTGATCAGTGGGAAGAATGCCCCTTACATTGGTGATCAGTGGGAAGAATGTTCCTTACATTGGTGGACAATGGGAGCAATGCTCCATATAATGATGGTTAGTAAGAAGAATCCCCCCTGACAGAAAGCTAAAAAGGTGATTGATGTCAGTGGTTGCATATTTAAGAAGCAGACATTGACCAGTGCTCATGGAACGCTTAGCAAACTCTGGGGGATCCCCAGTACTCCACAGAACCCTGGTTGAGAAAAGCTGGAAAACCCTGTCTCTGTTAAAGCGGAGGTTCATCCTAAATTTTGACTTTGGCTGAATTAAACCACCAGCCAATCGACAATACCTAATCCGTTTTTTTTTTATCGCGATCTTTTGCTTTGTAATACAGCAGTTTTTGTCCTGTCAATCACTATTCCCCGCGGGAGTGGGGGATGTATCACATTTTCCCCCGACCAGCTCTATGTCTCCTGGGAGTGAGTCATGAGAATCCCAGGAGACGCGCTGTGCTGTAATCCCGCGATATCTCGCAGGTCACGTGAATCGGCAAGCTGGTCATGTGACTCAGCAAGCGGGTCATGTGACGTGGGCGGCTACGAATTCTTCATTTTAGGTATGGAGTATCCCGGAAGGACATCCTGCTGGGCTTCACAGTGCCCACAGTAAAGATGGAAACGTTCATCTCGGGATTTTAAAACATCTCCTTTTCGGGACAAAAGAAATGCTGCGGAGACACGAGTGGCTATTTGAACCAGGTAAGAGCGGCAGAAGGATTAAAAAAAAAAAAAAACACGTGGAACCCCCGCTTTAATGCTGGGTAACAACAAAGTATAAAGGGGATTGCACAACCAAAAATCCTGCCTTGGTGCAAAATAATAATCCCTCTTGTTTAGGAATGTGATATTCCATTCTTCTTACATATATATTTTGCCCGGTAAAATTTCATAATAGGCACACTGAAATATTTTGTGTCGGAATTTCGTTTTTGTTCGAAAAATACATTTATTTAGTTACTCCCGAAATGTGTTTTTATTCATTTTGTGTCATTAAAAAAATGCATTAGTCTGAAACTCTGAATTAATTAAGGTCGAATCTGTCAATTGAAGGCTTATGGTGTCTGTCGAATGTTCTAAGAAGATTCGACGGAGCAGTTAAACTGTACGACGCCACCACCGTACATTTCCGGTCGAATGTTCTGCTCACAAGCTATAGTAGAATTCTAATGTTGTATGACACTAGTAATAATTATATTTATTAATGTATATTATTACTAGTCAACCAACATTAGAATTCTTCTATAGCCTATGGGCGGAGCATTGGACCATAAATGTCCGCTTGCGGTCATCGTATGTTTTTAGCTGCTTCGTCGAATCTTCATGTCTCTATAATGTCGAATCTTCATGTCTCCATAATGTCGAATCTTCATGTCTCTCTATGTCGAATCTTTTCTCTCTATGTCGAATCTTTTCTCTCTGTCGAATCTTCATGTCTCTACAATGTCAAATCTTTTCTCTCTATGTCAAATCTTTTCTCTCTATGTCAAATCTTCATGTCTCTATAATGTCGACTTTTCATGTCTCTATGTCGAATCTTTTCTCTCTATGTCGAATCTTCATGTCTCTTTAATGTCAAATCTTTTCTCTCTGTCGAATCTTTATGTCTCTATAATGTCGAATCTTTTCTCTATATGTCGATTCTTCATGTCTCTCTATTGTCAAATCTTTTCTCTATGTCGAATCTTCATGTCTCTATAATGTCGAATCTTTTCTCTATAATGTTGAATCTTTTCTCTCTATGTCGAATCTTCATGTCTCTATAATGTTGAATCTTTTCTCTCTATGTCGAATCTTCATGTCTCTATAATGTTGAATCTTTTCTCTCTATGTCGAATCTTCATGTCTCTATAATGTCAAATCTTTTCTCTCTATGTCAATTCTTCATGTCTCTAAAATGTCAAATCTTTTCTCTCTATGTTGATTCTTCATGTCTCTATAATGTCAAATCTTCTTGTCTCTATAATGTCGAATGTTTTCTCTCTATGTCGAATCTTTTCTCCCTATGTCGAATCTTCATGTCTCTATAATGTCCAATCTTCATGTCTCTATAATGTCCAATCTTTTCTCTCTATGTCGAATATTCATGTCTCTATAATGTCCAATCTTTTCTCTCTATGTCAAATCTTCATGTCTCTATAATGTCCAATCTTTTCTCTCTATGTTGAATAATCTCGGACTAATAGAGTTAAGGTTAGGCACATTCAACCGCAGGTTCGATAGACACAGATCGCTATTGTCACTGTCATGTCGAATCTTCTATCTATATCGATCTGTTGTTACAACAAGATGAAAATAAAGCATTTTTATGTCGGATCTTTCAGATTTTGGATTCTGTACTTTCGTTATCGTTTGTTAAAACGAACGGGAAAATCCCTGAAATTCGTCCAAAAATGCATTTGGATGAAAACGAATGCACATGTCTATTTCAAAGTGGAAAGGTAATAAAATAAGAAAAGGTATGACATTTTTATATTGTTCCGTATTTGAAGGAAGGCATAAAGAAGACAAATTCCCAAATCCAAGGTGGTCCCTGGAACATTGGGAAGTTATGGTAGATGACGCCTCCTTAGATCTTTTGTAGATGCTTCAATTAGTCATTGGACTGGGCTGTCCTCTCAACAATCTGCAGTTATAATGAGGAAACGTCTGAACATTTTCAACCCGGCCAAATATTCTTTCAAGTTTGGTTGGGATTTTTTTCACAGCTTATTGAACAAGAAAGGATAAGGAGTGGTCTTACTGCGCCGTACAAGCAACTGTCTGCTGTTGTAAAAGGTCCTTTCTTCCCATAATGCATTGTTCCTGACAATGATAGTCTAGAGCAAATATTATTCATCTCCTGTACATTAATCCCGTCGTTCGTCAAGAGCACGGATGGCCCAGTACGTCTCTATACGATAAGACCTCTTTATGATTCACAGCTTGGGAAGAAATTGCTGTAATTCTTAGAATGTTCCCTTTAATGACTGTTAATGGGCGTCTTCCCTTCTAATCACTAATCTCCTGCTGAGCGATAACATCATACGTAGCAGAAATAAAGACATAATTATACAAATACAAGGATTTAATAACCGGAATTAGACAACGGGAGGTGGATCATATTAGCACACTTATTCCTATGTATCATATTAGCACACTGACCATGAAAATATGTCTTTGCCAAACTTGCTAGGAAATTTCAGTTTATGGGCAAAAAAATAAATATTCTATATATACTTAGACTTGGGCATGAATGGCTCTAAAATGTTGACTTATCTATAGCTAAATCATAATAATACATAAAGTTTTTAAGGGACATTGCAAAGTAAAAATGTTTTTCTTTTTTTTCAATTTTTTTAAAGTTTTTGGTTGGATTAGTGATGATGTCACTAAGAATGACTACAACAAAATGGCCCCCGTCTGCACACTGCCACAGCATTTAGTGAGCTCCTCTTAGTAAAACTAGTTTCAGCTTGGTCTCCAACACCATGGGAGAACCTGTGACGTACCCGATCCGAAGACAATATGCAGAGTGGCTCCCCTTGTGGCTAGATGCAGTAGACCTCTAAAAGTGCCACAGAAGGTATACAGCCTATAAGTAGCATGGGTTCCCGGCAGGATCTAGATGGGTCCAGAAGAGCGTCACCTTGTGAGGACTGCCAGGGCGTGGTGGAGCACAGGCAGTCAGGAACTTCACGCTGTGCTTGGAATAGACCGTGCCTCAGAGGACCGCAGTGGACACCCGGTGAGGGTCAAACACAGGATGGCTGGTGGACACCCGACTGAGAGTCAAACATAGGATGGCCAGTGGACGCCTGGATGAGGGTCAAACACAGGATGGCCAGAAGCAAAAGCAAGGCCATGAAGTACGCTGAGGTCAGAAACTGGTAATCAAGCAGGAGCAAAGTCCATATAGCAAGCCGGGGTCATGCACAGGTTATCAGGCAAAGGCAAAGTCCTTATAGCAAGCCAGGGTCATACACAGGTTATCAGGCAAAGGCAAAGTCCATATAGCAAAGCCCAGATCATGCACGGATAATCAGCAGAAGGAAGGTCAAGGAGCAAGTCAGGGGATGAGCCAGGAGAGGAAGTAAACAGGTCTGGAACGAGCCGGGTCAAGCAAAAAAGCTATATGGTGTATGATCCCAACGTGTTTTGACCTATGAGCGGTCATCTTCAGGGGGATAGTTGGCTCTTTAAGACACATAAAAAAAAATGTTTACTTTCCTGTGCAAGAGGTTGGATTGGAAATTCTCCACCACCGTGGCTGGCAATGGCCAAAGGAGTAAAGATGTAGCGAGAGAAGGGCTATACTGGCGGTGGATACAGAGCGCTGCACACCCCAAAAATGTTTAATGGATTAGAAGGGATACCCCAAGGGGCTTTGAATTGCAGAAAATAATATAATCATTTTTAAAAACATTATCAAAAATATTTTTTTAACCACTTCCATACTGGGCATTTTCACCCCCTTCCTGCCCAGACCGACTTTTCAGCTTTCAGCGCTGTTACACTTTGAATGACAATTGCTCAGTCATGGAACGCTGTACCCAAATGAAATATATATATATATATATATATATATATATATATATATACAGTATATATATTCAGGTCGGCTTATACTCGAGCATATAGGATAATTACTAATCCTAAAGCCAAGATAAGACGGTCTGCAACGTTCGTAGTGCACCTCCCTATTATTACACATCCATAAACGGGCCACTTGGGTATCCAGCACCTTTCTTTTTTATGGTTGAAGCTGAGCCAAAAGACATTCTGAAAGCACCAGCTGGCCCTTCAATATCGGCTGCAAGCTGTATAACTGTGTCCTTGGAGCAGTTTTCGTGTTGTATCTTTAGTTATGGCCTAAATATTCCACTGACAAACCCACCCATTTACCAATACCACCATGCATGTCTGCACTCTGGTCTAGTTCAGAATTTCACAGCTTGTTATAAAAAACGAGTAAGGGGGTCAAGATTACCTGCCTGGGTTATAAATTAAATTCTTCCGGCCAATTACAACTCTTCAGGGGGCTGAGATGACGCGTCAAATCCAGGCTGAAAGGGATGATTAGAGCGGATCTCCAGATACTTGCACCTGATAGCACTTGCTGCACATATACTATTGATTTTCATTTAGATATCTTAATGTTTACAGACAATCCTCGCCGACGGGGGCTCGCGGGCCTCCATCGGCGGCAATTCCAGTGCATTTTTCTCTCTCTTGCTTTTTCATTTTTCTTTAAACAACTGAATTGGAATCAAGAAGGACAAATGGAAAACGGCGGCTTCGCCAATCAATCACGCCGTGCACAAATATTGCGACGGCCTGTTCCAAAGAACCTATTACCACCGGGTAGTTGGCTAGTCAGGGAGGAATAAAAATTACACTGCGAACACCATACGTTAGGCTTGATTTGTTGAGCGGAAAAGCTGACAACGCTGTCAGAAGTGTACAGCTCAGTCACGCTAAAAATCAGCCTGTTTATGGCCGCCGAATATTTATAAAGACTGTTTATTTCATAGGGAACAGCCACCCTCGCCGAAGGAGGGTGAATAATAAGGGTTATAAATATGGAAGGGGGGAATCTGTTTGTCTGGCTCTCTGTAACTTACAGGACGGTGTTCTCACGGCCGGCTGAAGGAGAGATCTTAGGCCGGCACGGGGTAGCCAAGGTCATGATATCGTTCTCCTCTGTCATGGGATGAAAGGATATGAATTAAAGAGGAACTCTAGTCTCTAGGGCTTTTCCATTCTAGATTTAGGTCTGATTATTTTGAGTGAGTGAGTGAATAACTTGTATAGCGCTACACATGCAAACTGAATCGCCTCAAGGCGCTTTTTCCATCCGGTGTCGTCCTTATCCTCCAGAAGAGGTGGGTCTTACGTTTTTTCCTGAAGGCCCGATAGGTTTTCTTTCATGCGGATGTCCGTTGGTAGAGCGTTCCATAACCGTGGTCCTTGGACTGCAAATCTTTGTTCTCTCTTTGATTTGTAGTTGTACTTGGGAATGTAGAGATGGGGGATGTGGAGGAGGTTTTGGTTAGATGATCGGAGAGTGCGATGGGTGGTGTAGTGTTTTATTTTCTCGCATAACTATTGAGGAGCCTTTCCTTGTGTGGGTGAGGCAGAGGGTCTTGAATGTGATCCGATCCTTTACTGTTAGCCAATGAAGGGTCCACAGGGATGGGGTGATTGATTCCCAGGGTATCTTTCCTGTTACCAACCTGGCTGCTGTGTTCTGGATGACTTGTAGGCATGAGATCTGGTATTTTGGTAGACCTAAGTAGAGGGAGTTTGTGTAGTCGAGTCGAGAATTTATTGTTCCGACTACTACAAATGTGTCCTCTTCTGGGATGAAGGGTAGGCGGAGAAGGTGGTGGGATCCGCTGACTACTGATCCTATTTGCGCATCCATCGACATCTCTGAGTCAAAGGTTCCCCCAAGGCTTTTGACCTTGGTACTTGGGGTGATGATCTGTCCAAGGATGGTGGGTGGTGTCCATGATGTTCTAGCTGTAGTCTTTCGGTTTGACGTGGAGGAGAAGTAGTTCTGTTTTTGATCTGTTGAGTTTGAGGGAGCTCTCAGTCATCCATTCGTTGATCAATGCCAGACATTTTTCTAATCTGTGATATCGGTCGTTTTTTTTCGGTGATCCGAAAGTAAAGTTGAGTGTCATCCGCATAGGAGTGGTAGCACAAATCTTGCTCACTGATGATTTTGAGGAGTGGGCGCAGGTAGATGTTGAAGAGTACGGGTGAGAGGGGCGATCCTTGAGAGACTCCGTTTCCGAGGTGAAAACTCCTAGTTTCACTTTTTGGGACCGATGTCCTAGGAAGGAAGCGAACCAGGGTAGATCTGTGTCTGTAACTCCAGCTGGCAGCATTAAGTAGATGAATGGTCAAAGATTTTTTTTTTGTATTGTATTTTTGGTAGGATCCTATCAGGGTACCGGTCATTGGTGTCATGTAGAAGCCAAGCTTGAGATGTGAAAGGTGGGGCATGGCCAAGAGGGTCTGATCTATAGGGCATACCTACCAGATGTGAAGGGTAGCGCCCACAGCTTTACATCATCTCCAGTATAAATTAGAAGTGGGGTCTCCACACTTTTTAAAACCAAGGGCCAGTTTACTGTCCTTCAGACCTTGAGGGGGGGCAGACTGTGGCCAGTGAGAGTAGAAAATGCCCTGGCATCAATGGGAGTAAACAATGCCCAATTGTTGGTATTCATGCAAGGAATAGTTGAGTTGAGTTGAGAGGTATCTTAATATAGCACAGTCTTACCCCGAAGGATCCCGACACGCATAGAAGAAGAGAGGACCCAGGAACCAAAAGCAGCACAGAGCTTCCCCATTGTTGGTATCAGGGAAAGGAATAGTGTCCCATCGTTGGTGCCAGTGGGTGGCAAAATGAGATTTCGCCTAGGGCTATCAAAACTCCTTGCACCAGCCCTGTTCCTATAGGAAAACTTCGGGGAAAAAAACGCAATTCGCGGCGAGAAAAAACTGCCTAGTACACATGATCGGTTTTCCCGTTGGGAAAACTGCCGTGTTTTCCTTTGGCCTGGAAAACCGGCCATGTGTATGCTCCTTAGCATACCTTTCCCGACAGGGACAGAGATACACTACGCCGCCGTATTTTACCTGGCTCTAAGTCGAATCCAGGAAGATTTCGGCCGGTAAGGTACGGCGGCGTAGTGTATTTCTCGCGGCGGAATCGAAATACGCGATTAGGGGGCATGAATCATTTAAATTAGGCGTGTCCCCGCGGCAATCGAACTGTGCATGCTCCGTTTAGAAATTTCCCGCCGTGCATTGCGCAAAATTACATCGTAACGTAATTTTTTTTTCTAGTAGCGTAATTTACGTACATTCCTATTCACGGATGACTTACGCAAAAAAAAAAAAAATTGAAAATTCGACGCGGGAACGACGTCCATACTTAACATGGCAAGTCTAACTATAGACTGGATAATAGCAGCTTTAACTATACGCCGGAAAAAGCCGACTAGCGACGACGTGAGAGAATGCGACGGCCGATCGTAACTTCGTGGATCGCCGGAAAAAAGCTAATTTGCATACTCGACGCGGAAAACGACGCAAACTCTACCCAGTGGGCGCAAAAAGATTGCAGCGTAGATCCAAAGGCGTACGAAGACACAAGCCTGTCGGATCGAAGCCCGAAGCCGTCGTATCATGGTTTGAGGATTCAAACTAATGATACGACGCGGGTGATTTGAAAGTACGCCGGCGTATCAGGAGATACACCGGCGTACTGCCTCTGTGGATCTGGCCCATGTTATTTTTTCTCGCCGTGAATCGCAGCATTTTTTTTACCTCAGTTTTCCTATAGCAAACACTACTGTGGAGCATACACACGGCCGGTTTTCCCGACCAAAGCTCTCCTGGCAGTTTTCCTGTCGGGAAAACCTGCCGTGTGTACAGGGGAAAAGGGACCGAGCCGGTTTCCCGTTTTCCCATCGGTCTTTTGACCGTCGGGAAAACCGGTTGTGTGTACTTAGACAACATCTTCTCATTTTTTAAACCACAGTTTTCCTGTCGGGTTGGGATGGGTTTTCCCGACCAAAAGAAAACACGTCAGTTTTCCCGTCAGGAAAACCAATTGTGTGTACGCGGTATTAGAAGAGGCACGATGCATTGCAATGCAGAGTATCCCTTTAAATGCAAATGCTCCTATCAATCACCTTTCCGTAAAAAATATTTACTGCCAATACCCAAGTTTGCAATAAAGCGTCCGGAGTATGACTTGCAGTGCGGCACAGCCCCTGTGTGAGATTAGCGCAACTCCGGCAGATGTTTTATTGTCTGCCCTTATTTACTCTGGCAAGACGGCTTGTCAGATCTGAGGAATGGATGGAGGCAGTTACACACACTGAAGTTCAAATGACTGGTAATTGCTTTAAATAAAGATTGACTAATTGTCCCCACTGTACGCAGTCCATCACACAGAATTTTAATATGAACATTCCGCAATGTTTGTTTTTCAGTCTCAGCTGGCTCCCATCTCCAAGTATCAAAGAAAGCGCATTATTCCTCGTAGACTCCTAAAAATACCATCTTCCCTTGTTCTCTTCTGACCGATCATAAAGGAAAATGACTCTTAGGCTGTCAGGATTTTTTTTTTCTTTTTTTGTCTTTTATTTATCAAATCCATCATCACAGTCCTTCTGCAGAGATATCAGAAAAGTATCTAGTATAGTAAAAAAAGATTTAATCTGCCAGCTGCAATTTGGTATAAATGTAACACACGCTTATTTGCTTGAAATATTTGATCAAAGTTTAGGTTTGAAAAAAACATCTAGTAAAAAAAAAAAAGTAAATAAAAAATTAATACATAGAATAAATACCGTAAATAAAATCTCTGTACACAGAATCCTAAACACACCCGGATTCACAAAGCACTTACGCCAATGTATCTCCACAAGTACAAATATGCGCCGTCGTATCTGTGCGCCGGACCCACAAACTAAGATACGCCTTAAAACAGACTTCATCCCACCGACGTAACTTGCCTACGCCGGCGTAGAGTGGGCGCATATTTACGCTGGACGCATGTGGCTTTCCCATTGATTTTCTATTCAAATATGCAAATGAGGGAGATACGCCGATTCACGAACGTACTTGCACCTGGCGCATGATATAGTTTTACGTCCAGCGTAAAGTTATTCCCCATAGATGAGGCGCAACCCATGCAAAGGTATGGACCAGGGAACACAAGCCTACGTATTGTACATTTGACGTCTGTGAATATGGGCCGACGTGGGTCCGGCTGGGCGTAGGTTAAGTTCACGGCGTACACAGTGATCCGGCGTATCTTAAGGCAGTTGTTCCGACGTGGTTGTACGTATGCGCATGGGGATACGTCCACGTCTCGACGCATGCGCAGTTCATTTTAAGTACTTGTCTGGCGCCCGGCCCATCATTTGCATGGGGTCACGCTTCATTAACATGGATCAGGCCCACTTCCAGCCCACTTCCACTTACGCCGGCTTACTCCTATGAAATATACGCTACGCTGGCGCAGAGTTGGGAGCATTTGCTTTGTGAATTCCATGCTTGCCCCTCCGCAGTGTGCCGGCGTAGCGTAAAAGAGATATGCTACGACGGCATAAATATGCACCGATGTATGTGAATCCGGGCCTTGATCCATAGGAAGGCACAAATCCCCTTAGAGATCATATAGGCATACTTGAGCCAAAGGAAGGCTTGACCCAGACTATGACTTGACCCAAAGGAGGACAAAAAAAACAACAACAAAAAAAAACACATACCTATAAAATCTCATACCCACAGTTGATCTAGAGCAGGGGCCTCCAAACTTTTCAAACAAAGGGCCACTTTATTGTCTTTCAGACTTTAGAAGGGGCCGGATTGTGGCCAGCAGGGGCAGAAAATGTCCCGGGTGCAGCACCGGTGAGATTAAATGTGGCCTCAGGGTTGGTGGTCAGTAGAAGGAGGAGGAGTAGGGCTCCTATCAGTAGGTGGAATAGTATCCCATCAATATCAGTAGAAGAAATTGTGCCCTCTTGTTGATGTCAGTGGAAGGAATAGTGCCTCATATCAGTTGGAGGAATAGTGCCCCAAGGGCCGCATAAAGGCTAGCAAAGGGCCACATCTGGCCCTCGGGCCGCAGTTTGGAGACCCCTGATCTAGAGGAAGGCAAAAATCCTATGAAATCCTAAAGGGACAGGTATCTTGAAACCCTTTTCTTTTGCTATTTTCAGTCGTATGTTCATATGACATCTGTAACAATAGATTCGCATTCTTTATTTTGAATACAAAATACGAACAGAAAATAGGAATTCAAAATACAGAATGCAAATCTTTTGTTATAGATGTCATATGAACATACGACTGAAAATAGCAAAAGAAAAGGGTTTCAAGATACAGAATGCAAATCATTGACGAAAATTCACGAAAATTATTGTCTAACAAGTAACGAACATGAATTAAACAGAATAACGAACCATCCCGCATGTATGAAAATAAAACGGTAACGAAAATACGAAACGATCGGAATACGAAAAAATCGCGTCCTACGAAAAACGAATGGGAACGAACAGGAAAACGGGCGTCTTACGAAAAACGAACGGAAACGAAAAAACGGAACGATACAAAATGGAACAAAAAAAAAAACGATTTCCACCCTGCCCCCCCTGCCAGCCCTCCCCTGTTGGGAACCATTGGCCTATATGATATTTTAATGACAGGGATTGGGTCTAGTGGAACAATATTCAGTGCCAAGTACAAACAGATCAGATGCAACAGTTCCCCATGCACCTTCAGTCCTTTGGGCATTCATATGTTGTCTCAGCGAAACAGATAAAACCAACAGGGGCCATAAGTCAAGATCACGAGCCTCCGACGCTCAGATCAGTCACTGTCCAGCCGTCACGTCGGTAACATTTGGGAAAGTAACTCGGAGAAGTTGGTAGTTGCTGTGCTGTCTCTGCCGCTGATTATATATATCTGATTAGTACATGTCAGCCTTCTGCTGGCTTCTTGAGAACGGCTGCAATTTTCATTCATCACGGGTGCTGCGCAGATGCTCGGAGACGTGCCCTCTGTAACATACTACATCGTGTCCCGAGCCTGACGCTTTGGCTTTTTCAATAAAGGATACTTATTGTCTGGCAATAAGTTACTCCGGAGAGGCCGGACAGCCATTTTTCTATGAAAAATGAATGCGATCATTTATGTACCTGATGTTGCAGAGAATGTCGTCATTAATCTGCCCTCCACTTTCATCAAGTCCTTTATTCATGGCCGTTAGCGGCAGCAGATGGCTGGAAAAGAGACTGCACAGACATTTTGTTCTACAGTCATTTCCGTCACGTCTTCTGAACCTTCGACCCGATACCCTTCTGTTTGAAATACTTTGGCTGACTCAGCGGTAGCATCAAAGAAAGGTCTCAGTACAGCAGGGCAGCAATTCTGTAGCTAAAACGGACTTCATGTGGAATTCCATGTCATGTCGACTTACAGTAGGTGAGTGATTGAGTGAAAAACTTGTATAGCGCTACAAATGCGAACTTAATCGCCTCAAGGTGCTTGGTATCCATTTCCTTCTATTTAGCCGTCAGAATACCGTATTTGCCGGCGTATAAGACGACCTTTTCGATGCAAAAAAAATGCATCCAAAGTCGGGGGTCGTCTTATACGCCGGATTTGTCTCCGTCAGGCTGCGGACATCCATGTTTCAGGCTGCGGGCATCCATGATTTAAAAGCCGCGCCTCCTCCTCAGACTGTTCCGCCTATCATTACATTACATGCCTCACTGTGCCATTCCATTACATGCCCCACTGTGCCATTCCATTACATGCCCCACTGTGCCATTCCATTACATGCCCCACTGTGCCGTGCCATTACATGCCCCACTGTGCCATTCCATTACATGCCCCACTGTGCCATTCCATTACATGCCCCACTGTGCCGTGCCATTACATGCCCTACTGTGCCATTCCATGCCCCCACTGTGCCATTCCATGCCCCCACTGTCCATCACATGCCTCTACTGTGCCGGCCAACACGATCTCCCTACCTTATTTTTTTGCTGCGGACATCCATGTTTCAGGCTGCGGTCATCCATGATTTAAAAGCCGCGCCTCCTCCTCAGACTGTTCCGCCTATCATTACATTACATGTCTCACTGTGCCATTCCATTACATGCCCCACTGTGCCATTCCATTACATGCCCCACTGTGCCATTCCATTACATGCCCCACTGTGCCATGCCATTACATGCCCTACTGTGCCATTCCATGCCCCCACTGTGCCATTGCATGCCCCCACTGTCCATCACATGCCTCTACTGTGCCGACCAACACGATCTCCCTACCTTATTTTTTTGCTGCGGACATCCATGTTTCAGGCTGCGGGCATCCATGATTTAAAAGCCGCGCCTCCTCCTCAGACTGTTCCGCGTCGGACGAGAGGACGTCCGTGATAGGCGGAACACTGAACAGAGGCCCCGCTGGGAAAATTAGTGTTCCGCCTATCATGGAACAGTCTGAGGAGGAGGCGCGGCTTTTGAATCATGGATGCCCGCAGCCTTAAACATGGATGTCCGCAGCAAAAAAATAAGGTAGGGAGATCGTCTTGGCTGGCACAGTAGAGGCATGTGATGGACAGTGGAGGCATGTGATGGACAGTGGGGGCATGGAATGGCACAGTGGGGGCATGGAATGGCACAGTAGGGCATGTAATGGCACGGCACAGTGGGGCATGTAATGGCACGGCACAGTGGGGCATGTAATGGCACGGCACAGTGGGGCATGTAATGGCACGGCACAGTGGGGCATGTAATGGCACGGCACAGTGGGGCATGTAATGGCACGGCACAGTGGGGCATGTAATGGAATGGCACAGTGGGGCATGTAATGGAATGGCACAGTGGGGCATGTAATGGAATGGCACAGTGGGGCATGTAATGGAATGGCACAGTGAGATTTGAAAAATGCCTGTTTCTGTCAGCGGTTGTTCCTCTCAGCGGGTGTTCTGGCTACCCCTCAGCTTCCAGACAGACTAGTAGGAAGGGAGTAGTCTTATACGGCGAGTATATCCCAAAACCAAAATTTTTCCTGGAAAAATAGGGGGTCCTCTCATACGCTCAGTCGTCTTATACGCCACCAAATACGGTAGGTGGGTCTTGAGGTTTTTTTGAAGGCCTGGTGATTCACTTCCATTCGGATATTAGTTGGTAATGCGTTCCATAGTCGAGGTCCTTGGACTGCAAATCTTCGTTCTCCTTTGGTCTTGTAACGGGCCTTGGGGATTTGTAGTAGATTTTGGTTGGCTGATCGAAGAACGCAATTGGGGTTGTGGTATTTTATTTTCTCCATAAATATTGGGGGGCGGTTCCTTGTACACATTTGTGCGTCAGTCAGAGGGCCTTAAATGTGACTCGGTCCTTTACGGCCAGCCAGTGGAGGGACCTCAGGGAGGGGGTAATTGATTCCCAGGGTTTTTTACATGTTACCAGTCGTGCCGCCGTGTTCTGGATGACTTGTAGACGAGCAATCTGGTATTTTGGGAGTCCAAGGTAAAGGGAGTTTGCATAGTCGAGCCTGGAGTTGATTATTGTTACCACCACCACTACTGCGGTGTCTTCTTTCGGAATGAAGGGAACGAGTCTTCGTAGCAGACGCAGAAGATGGTGAGATCCGCTGACTACTGATCCGATTTGTGCATCCATTGTCATGTCAGAGTCAAAAGTGACTTCGAGGCTTTTGACTTTGGTATGTAGTAGTGGATTGGGGGTGCTAAATATTAATGCAAACAGTGTATTAAGATAAAACAATAATCAACAAAGATTAAACAGTGAGATCCAAAGAACCACACACATAGGGCTCCAATAAAAAAAAAAGAGGGTGTCCTTGCAAAAACAATCAAAAGATTGAAGTGTGTGCATATACACAGTGAATAACAGTTCCAAAAATCAAGTTAAGTGCAGTGTGCTCTTTTTCATCCAAGTGCGATGTGCAAAGAGGTTTCCACCTTCACCAGTAGATCACCAAAGGTTTTGATAGATGGCTTCTTGGTGTTGGTGTTGACCTGATTACTTAAAATGAGGTCAATAGTAGCTTAGTAGTTGGTTATAGATCAGCTCGGGTGTCATAAGGGTTCCGGGGCCAACATCAGGTAGCGGAACAAATAACCAGAAAAGAAGAAGCCGCCATAGTGCGTTAAATTTTTTAAAAACTCAAGTAAAAATACAGTGCCGAGTGGCCCCTTACTTTTGTTGGTGCCCGTATCCCGACACTGAGGCTGTGAGCTTGGAAGGGAATGGAGAGAGATGGTCACGTCCTGGAGAGCTGGCGTGCGTTCCCCCGCTGACAGCTTGTGAACCAGCTGGACCGGAAGTGCGTGGCTTGTGCGTGCCCAGGTACCGCCTCGACGTACGTTTCGTCTTCAACGTCATCAGGAAGCTAGGGGTAATGGTTTGTCCCAATCCAGGACAGGTGGTCAATCTCGACCAATAAAAGCAGCGAGATTGACACAATATCGGGGTCACCATGGTGGTAGTCACCCTCAAAAGAGGTGGTAGTGAGGCTTTGGTCATTGGAACAGTAAAATATTATATATTTTATATGTCAACAAGTTCTATAGTTATGTATTTGGAAACATTAGTGGCCTCACATTAAATATAAAAGATAAAAAATGTGGCGCTAAGAAGAGACACTAAAATCCACACAAATGTGGAAGTATGTCTCGTAACCCAAAATACATAGAAAGTGAAAAACCATATATTGTGAAATAAAAAACATACAGTGATAAATATGGTAGGTAAACCACCAAAAAGTCCTAATGAGGGACCATGAAAGGTGAAAGGTGGGACACCTTGAGCATAGATAGACCTGTAAATAAGTCCAGAATCACTTCAGTGATAATGCAAACAATAGGTATCTTAAATAGTCCGGTGAGGGCATATGAGATGGGAGATACCACTCCAAGATTAGAAAACGAAAGATCAACCATACAATCCAGGAGTCAAGAGAATTGAATACTCTTACCAGATTCAGTGGACACACTGACCAGTGGTACTATGTCAAATGGGCAAAAAATGGATCCTCAGCCTGGTATGGTTCGTTGAAGACACATCCGATGGCATCTAAGGAAATCCAAGAGTTCTTTGATCCCAAACATCCAGGATAGCAGGGAGGCTCCACATGGAGTTGGAGTCATATAGAAGCACATGTAAAAAATGAAGGGAGGCTCCACATAGTGCAGTTAAACCCAATTTGTAGGGTATGACGGCTTTATTGGTAAAAAGCAAGGTATATACAACAATACCATGGAAGCAATAAAACAAACGGTTGAAAAAAATATATATATTAAGGTACGAGCCAAATGAAATAGCAGGTACAGGTGATCACATAAATAAAGCGTGGTGGGGAGCTTTGGTGGCTCAACGTGATTGGCACTGCGCTGACAAGCCATTCACCTCTGCAGCCAAGGGTTCGGATCCCGGTCTCCGCTACATGTGAATTGAGTTTGGTGGTCTCAGCCCGGCTTCCGATGGGTGTGCTATGCAAGGTACGCCTGTGCTCAGTACGCCCACCCCCCCCCCCCCCCACAAAAACCACCACACTTGCACGCACACAAAATTGGTTTAACACGCACGCACTTTGGCCATGCAGTCTCCTAAAAAAAGAGAGGCGAAGGACCTACGGGGCTGGCTGGGTGGGCTAGACTCCCTCATGGGAGCCATTTGGGCTCCCAAGTGGAGCAGGTAGGGCGGGGTGAGTGGGAGGCAGATTGGAGAAAGATGGCAGATTGCCTCCGGGGGGATGGTCTGCCCACTCCTAACTCCTGCAGTCTGGCTCCTCTCTCGAAAGTTCACGCACAAAATACACTTAAAAAAATAAAGCGTGGTGAATGGATATGTGGCTGCAGGCCATGTACCCTACATGTTTCGAGCTAAGGGCTCTTCAACTGGGGCATAAGTTAAATTAAATATAATATATGGCCAAAGGTATGTGGGTTAAAGCGGGGTTCCAACCACAATTAGCACTTACTGGGAGGTGATGACACAGATTTCCCAGGAGCATTAGAGGGAGATAATGTCAGAATCCTAGGTGATTCCAAAGGCAGATTTCGTGGGACCACATAGCAACAGGCATTTCCAGATGAGTATTTTTTTTTATTTTTTTTTTAAGGTCTATTGAGCACAAGAATGAAAAAAAAAAATTTGGGATGGAAACTCCACTTTAAATAATTAGGTTCAGGCATTTCCGGTGAAGTTTATTGTTTTTTTTTTTTTACTCTTTATTTTATCAAAATGTATCATATACAAAAACATACATTTTCACTTCCAATAGTGATATTCATTGACATATTTAATTTCCAATACCTTATCTACCCTTACCCTCCCTCCCCCGCTTCTCCCTCACACAACCAAAGTCCCGCTACAAATCTAAAGAAGAACGAAGATTCGCAGTCCAAGGACCAAGGCTATGGATCGCTCTACCCACGGACGTCCGCAGGGGAGAAAACCATTGGGCCTTCAGAAAAAAAATGAAGACCCACATCTTCTGAAGGTTCTGGACGACATTGGATACATAGCGCCTTGAGGCGATTTAGTTTGCATTTGTAGCGCTATACAACTTATTCACTCACTCACACTCCCCCGTCCAACCCATTCCCTCCCTTTCTTCCATCATCCCTCTCCCTTGAGCACTTCTTTCTCCTCCTCTGTTAATATTCTTAATCTCACTATAATTCTTTGTTAATTTACACTTTTTCCACTTTTCCCATCTCTTGGGGTCTCCAAACTTTCTAAACAAAGGGCCAGTTTATCGACCTTCAGACTTTAGGGGGGCCGGACTGTGGGCAGTGGTAGTGGAAATTTTCTTGGCATCGGTGGGAGTAAACATCGCCATCATTGGTGCCCCATCATTGGTTGAATTGGATGGAACAGTGCCCCTTTATTGTTAACATTGGGGAGGAATAATACCCCATCATCGGTTTTATTGAATAATGTCCCATTGTTGGTGTCAGTGGGGGATATTGTGCTTCATTGCTGCAGAATAGTGTCTTGTATCATTGGGAGTAGTGACCCAAGGGCCGGATAAAGGCAAGCAAAGGGCAGCAGTTTGGAGACCACTGTCTTAGAAGATCCCTCTCTAGTATCTTCATGACTGTGTCTTAGGTGTTCTATATTATATATCTCTCGCCAGCGGCACGCTCGCGACCCGGTCCGAAGCTCTGTGACCACGCCGGCGGGACCCACGGACCCGATCGCCGCCGGTGTCACACGATCGGTCACCGGAGAGTTGAGTGTAAACACACCTTCTCCGTTCTTCTCTGTGGCAATGTCAGTAATCGTCTGTTCCCTGATATAGGGAGAGACAATCACTGATGTCACTCATCCAGCCCCACCCCCCTACAGTTAGAAACACATATGAGGTTACACTTAACCCCTTCAGTGCCCCCTAGTGGTTAACTCCTAAACTGCAATTGTGATTTTCACAGTAATCAGTGCATTTTTATAGCACTTTTTTTGCTGTGAAAATGACAATGGTCTCACAAATGTGTCAAAACTGTGTTCAAAGTCCAAAATTTGAAAACATTTTATTATCGGTATATATATAAAAAAAAAAAAGACAAAAGAAAAAAAGAAAATCTGTCATATTTACAAATTTGTTACTTAATTTAAACAAATGACAACTCCCATATATTTCAATTTCTTATTGTGTCAAAACTACAAATATGAGAATACCCCCCCCCCCCCAAAAAAAAAGAACATTTTTAGAAGAGAAAATGGAAACACAAATCTCAACCAGCTTCAAACAAATTAAAATGTACCAATTTTACTGTTTATTGTAAAAAAGAGCCTTGGAAAATAATGCAGTGCAAACCTATTACGCCAAAACGTAATTTTCCCGCGGCGCGTCACTTTATGTTATTTACTAAATCCGTAATCCTAAAAACAGGGCACTTTTTTTTTTTCCCCCCTTAATACAGTGCCTCTGATCTCACCCAATTAAACAATAATGTACATCAGCGTAGTGATTTTCCCGAAGCCTAATTATTATAACAGTCAGTGAAAAACATTTCAGAGGAACGCACCTACAACACACAGACAGCGCTGACAAAGAAACATAATTCTTAGATTTACAATTAATTACCCCGGTGTCTATACCTTGCATTCAATTTGCATATCTTAAAACTGTTATAAATTTTCACCGGGGTCCCCAGATTACACGCCATGGGTAACTCCCCCCCCCCCCCTTTTTTATTTATTTTTTTCCTCGATGTTCTTTCCCTATAGTCACGTCCGAAAGTCAATAAATATTATTATACTTTAGCGAAGGCCGGTAATAATTTCTCTTGCCTTTTCTCTGAATGTTTTCCATTATTTACCTCCTTGTTCCTCCTGCCCTCTCATTTATAATCCCCCGAAGAACGGGGAGATATAAGAGTCTGGCGAGAAGACAAAGTGAGTGGTCAGTCCCGGAGATGTTATCGGTCCCCAGGAATCTGGAGCTGCTGGGTGCCTGACATCTTCTATACATCTTTTTAGTGTCATGCCCATTAAATAAATGGCGCTCGATGGGAAACGGCGCAATGAACGCGCTCATTCCTGTCCTCCTTGTAAAGATTGTATGTGTGCTTCTTTTTTTTTTTTTTTTTCTTCCCTTTTAGCAGAAAGACGATCCTGGAAACGAGATGACACCGGTAAGAAATGGCGAGACGAGCAGATTGGTGGTGGGAGAACGATTGGCGCTGCCTTACTTTTAAAAGTAAATAGCAGTGATTGCGGGGTGGGGGTGGATTTGGGATTGGTGATGGATTGCAGTGGAGCTGCTTTTTTTTATATATTTTTAAACCCTCATGTTTTTTTTTATCTTAAAGGGGTTGTAAAGGTTTTTTTTTTTTTCCGAAATAGGTTCCTTTAAGCTTGTGCATTGTGGGTTCACATACAGTACAGTATGTTATGATGGGTGATAGAGGTTTACTATAGAAACAGTGGAATAGTCTGAGGGGAGATTGGGTTTTCTTATGAACCTGTATGGGCCTGACATTTGCAATATTGTATTTATTTTTTTAAATAAAATGTATGCAATTTTAATTAAAATGTTGTATGTGATGTTCATGGCGGCCATATTAGGTCAATGATGTCACCAGCATGTGGCATGTGGTCATATAAGGTCAATGATGTCACCAACATGTGGCCATATTAGAACAATGATGTCACCAGCATGAGGCATGTGGTCATATTGGGTCTATGATGTCACCAGCATGTGGTCATATTAGGTCAATGATGTCACCAGCATGGGGCATGTGGCCATATAAGGTCAATGATGTCACAAACATGTGGCCATATTAGAACAATGATGTCACCAGCATGAGGCATGTGGTCATATTAGGTCAAAGATGACACCAGCATGTGGCATGTGGCCATATTGGGTCAATAATGACACCAGCATGTGGTATGTGGCCATATTAGGACAATGATGTCACTAGCATGTGGTATGTGGCCATATCAGATCAATGATGTCACCAACATGTGGCCATATTAGAACAATGATGTCACCAGCATGTGGCATGTGGTCATATTAGGTCAATGATGTCACCAGCATGTGGCATGTGGCCATATTGAGTTAATGATGTCACCAGCATGTCACATGTGGCCATATTAGGTCAATAATGACACCAGCATGTGGTATGTGGCCATATCAGATCAATGATGTCACCAACATGTGGCCATATTAGAACAATGATGTCACCAGCATGAGGCATGTGGCCATATTGAGTTAATGATGACACCAGCATGTGGCATGTGGCCATATTAGGACAATGATGTAACCGTCATGTGGCATGTGGCCATATTAGGACAATGATGTCACCAGCATTTGGCCATTATAGGTCTATGTTGTCACCAGCATGTGGCCATATCGGGTCAATGATGTCACCAACATGTGGCCATATTAGGTCAATGATGTCACCAGCATGTGGCCATATCAGGTCAATGATGTCACCAGCATGTGGCATGTGGCCATATTAGGTCAATGATGTCACCGGCATGTGGCATGTGACCATTTGGCCATATTGGGTCAATGATGTCACCAGCATCTCCGCCTCTCTTTTTTTAACGTCCATCTGCGGGGCTCGGAATTCCACACCACAGCTGATTGGGCCAGAGTCCTTCTGTCACGTGACAGTTGTCCTTAGCTCATACATAGTAAACGGAGCACAATGCCTTTTGTGTGTGCCAGAGCTGTATAAATGTCAAGACCGGATGGACAGAAATACACAGCTGTGCGTCTCATCTGTATTTGTAGCTTCCTAGACGTTCAGCTCTTAAAGTAAAAAAAAAAAGAATCCACATCATGCAGCGATTTTAATAATTCACAAACGCTTTTCTGCTAATCGAACGGTGGCGTAATCGGCACTCGAGCGTCACCGGGCCCCCGTTTGGCAAAAAACGTCTTAAGTAGCGAGGATTCTTTCTGAGTCTCGGGCTCTATATACATCTGTTAAATTACTCTGAAGATCTCATTAAATAAAGCTAATGTACTTGTAAAACAGTAGGTAGAGCCTGTATATCATTGTAATGGCCCGAGTCAGCCATTCTGTCGGGGAGCCAGCCAACGAGGGTAGGTGCTTTCTGGTCAGCGTCTCGGGTTCCGAGGAGATAAATCAAAACGTTTTTTTTTTTTTTTACGTTTTTTTTTTTTGGTTCTTCGGTGTTGTGTATTTTTTGACGGATTGATGGTAGCCAAGAAGATGAATATTGCACGTACACCCTTGTCTTATATATCCCCCCATCCCCCACTCCTCTGCTTGCGTTTGCCAAGGTGATAACGCGCCTCTCTGCCCGGACGTCGCTCGTCTCATATTAAACACAGCGGGAACACATAAGGAAGATGCACTTGTGCGCTCCGTAACATAAGGGCCTGCAGATGTACTGGAGGGTCCCAGGTGAGACCCCACGGTGGAATAAAGCGGGGACCCCGGACAAGGAAGTCGCGGTGGATGGATGATCTGCCAGCCGCGGGATGACGGGGCGACTATGATGGATGGAAAAAATATAAAAAAGATCAAAAGATCATTTTTTTGTAATTATCTCTTTCCTGGGGAATCTTTAATTATTTACACATTTAGATCACTATGTAGAGGCATCGCTCTCAACTGTCCCTGATTTGGAGCAATGTCCCTCTGTCCCTCTTTCCTCCTCATTTGTCCCTCATTTTGTATCTGATCTATATAGAATGAAGGTGAAGGGCGGGGCATGAAATGTCCCCGCCCCCACCACCTATGGGACTGTGTCATACCAGAAAATATGATTGGTTGAGCTTTTGTTGACAGTTGCCCCAAACAACGGTCCTCTAACCCAATAAAAAGATAGAGGATGCGTCAGCAGTGGGCAGAAGATTGGAGAAGATTTGGAGAAGCACATCTGCACTTACTTGTCATGGAGCAGTTGCTTCGCCAGATGAGGGACCGGGCCGCAGCCGAGGATGGTGATGGCTCTCTCTTCCTGGCTCTTCTCCCCTGTTTTCTCCTTCTCCCTCTTCTGCTGGTCGTGGACCTGTTTTTTTTCCGGTCCTGCGGTCCCATGTCCTTCTTCCTCCCTTTCTCTCCCTGTTATCCCCCCTGATATACTTTCTCCCCCTTGGACCTTTGGTGTCCTATAGTGGACTCTCCTCCGGTGCAGTGAGTGGCGGTTCCTCGGTCTCCTGCCGTCAGATGTTGTCATCTCCGCCTGTGTAATCGGCTTCAGGCCCTTCCTTCATCCGCGATGTCGTTCGGCCTTCTACTTCGGCTGGAATCGCTGGCGCGTGCACAGTACATCAAGGCAGATCAACACAGAGGCAGCTTAAGTGTCCTCTCAGGTTCGAATCTCCGCCTGGTCAGGTCTCTAGGGGAAAGAAGACAAGTTATTTCATTTAAATTTTATTGATAATTGTAATAATGATTTACTTAGGGTTTCTAATTGTTCTGCCTCTTTTTTTTAACCCCTTCTAGTGCTGTTACTTCAGCTGGAATGCCTCAGATTAATTTTGTAGGTCCATCACAGCCAGCCAATCCTGTTGTCATGGCGACTGGTAGTAAACAGATTTCTGGGAGGAAGCGTCTTTGTAAATCTATAGGTATTGCAATACCTTGTAATGTTTTGATGCATGGGTTTTCTGATCATCAATTAAATGCTTCCAGTTTTATTGATACAGCTCCTTCTTTGTTGACGGTTCCTGTTACCATGGCGCCTGATCATGACCATGCATCTCCTGATTTTGTCGTTTCTCCAAATCCGCTGCCTGCGAATGCCTCGACTGAGTTGGTTTCAGCTCCTGCTGGTGAGTTTAATAATTCTTCTCCAGTCAGGGAATTACTTTATTTTTATTTATTTTTTAATTTATGTCCATGTTTGCTAATTCTTTTAATTCTGTTACTCAACCACAGTCAACTCCTGCTTCTGTGTGGCTGGATCCTTTGTCTGAGGCTCATATTAGCCCTGTCTCTACCTCAGTTGCCACTGCAACGGTTATTCCTGCTGCTCATGATGTTTTGATTCCTCCTTTAGTCCCAGAATCTTGCTTAAGGGAAGTTTTGATGTGCGATTTGTGTCCTCTGGGGTTTCATTTATCTAGTGCAGTGAAAGAAATTTTTTGGAAAAGAGACTAAGTTTAAATTCTGACTTTGCTTCCGTACAACCACGAGCTTAAGGTGGTTAAGAAGGATGGTGATCGTAAAGATGATAAAAAACGAAAATTGCCGCCACGCTCTTTTAACAACTGGCTGTAGGCATTTTGCATTTATGCTAGCGTGCTGGGTGAACAGCGCCCTGATTTGTGTTCTGGCTTATTCCAACATATCAAAATTATTTTGGAAGCATACAAAAAATGTTAACGTTTTTCATGGTTTTATTATGACGAAGCATTTCGCCAGAAGTTGTCTGTGCACAAATCTTTGAAGTGGGGTTCAAAAGATATAGGTCTGTGGCTCAATCTTTTATTAACTCAGAAGCCGTTGGTTAAAGTTAATGTTTCCAATGCCAGTAATATGTATAGGAGAGGTGTGTGTATTTTAATTTCAATGATGGCATGTGTAAGCGGCCTAACAGCTGTAAATACAAACATGAGTGTAGTCATTGCGCTGGTTCTCACCCTGCTTCTCGTTGTTTTAAGAACACTTCTGCTCCTTCGAAGGAGCTTTTTATTAAAAGCCACAATGCCAGTGAACATTCTAAACATGCTACCTTGGCTTCACATGTATCCAGAATGTCAGAGGGCAATCGTCCTGCGTGTTGGTTTCTTGTTTGGTTTTTGATAACCTTCTTTTTCTGGAATCGGTTGTCGTGTCTTTCCTATTTGCATTCTGTTTCTTCTAATTTGGCTGTTGTTCGTGAGAAATTGAATAAAGAATTGCGAGCTGGTAGAATTGAAGGTCATTTTTCTACTCCTCCTTTTGTTAATTTTTGGGTTTCTCCGCTTGGTATTATTCCTAAGAAAGATCCAAACTCTTTTAGATTGATACACCATCTCTTATTCCCGTTTAGATTTTCTTTGAACAATGATATTGACCCCTCGTTGTGTTCTGTTCAATATTCTTCTTTTTATGACACTTTGTTAAAAATTAGGAGTGTTGGTGCCTCTGCTTTACTTGCTAAAGCTGATATTCAATCCTCGTTTCGGTTACTTCCTATTCATCCATCCGCTTTTAACTCTTTGGGTTTCTGTTTTCAAAATTAATATTACTTTGATAAGGGTCTCCTGATGGGATGTTCGCTTTCTTGTTGTTATTTTGAACTCTTTTTAACGTTTATTGAATGGGTTGTTGGTTTTCGTGCTGGTTCTAATAACTCATTGCATTGCATCTGGATGATTTTCTGTTTTTGGTGAAGCTGGTACATCTGATTGTTTATATTTATTTACTGAATTTCGGATTGTCTGTCGGGAGTTTGGTGTTCCGTTGGCCGATAAAAAATCTGTTTACCCTACGTCATTGTTTTGACTTTCTGTGTGTTCAGATAGATACGGTTTCAATGGAATTCCATCTTCCTGATGAAAAGATTGTTAAAATTAGGATTTTATTGGACTTCGTTCTTTCCAAACATAAGGTTAGGTTGAAAGTGTTGCAATCTCTTCTTGGTTTATTGGCTTTTGTGTCCAGGGTTTTGCCAATGGGTCGTGTCTTCTCTAAGAGATTGTATCGGGTCAGTTCTGGAATTTCTTCTCCTTTCCATTTTGTGAGAATTACATCTTGAATTAAAGAAGACCTTAAAGTTTGGCGAACATTTTTGGCTACGTTTAATGGTAATTGTTTGTGGTATACTCCTTTTTGTTCGGCCTCTGCTCTTCACCTGCATACAGATGCTGCTGGATCGTGTGGATATGGTGCTTATTGGGATGGTCATTGGTCTGCTGATTCGTGGCCTGAATCTTGAAAGGATGAGGGTTTGACTTCTAATATTGTTTTGTTGGATAGTTTTTCCTGTTTTAGTGGCCTTTGGAATTGTGGGGTGTTAATTTTAGGAATCGTCATATTTTACTTTATTCGGATAATAGGGGTGTAGTTTTTGCTCTTAATTGCTTATCGTCTACATGTCTTCCTGTTCTTGCTGTACTTAGATTGTTGGTGTTTAAATGTTTAGACCTTAATATTTGGCTTAAAGCAAAATACATTCCTGGAAAAGATAATCTTATTGCTGATGCATTGCCCCGCTCTCGGATTCAAGAATTTTGACGATTGGTGCCGGATGCGGATCCTATTGGCCTATTATGCCCTCCACACTTATGGGACCTTCGGTGAATCCTGTTTTTGCTGCCATTAGGTGTTCTTTGGCACCCTCCAAGTGGGCGTTGTATACAGCTTTGTGGAAATTGTGGTGTTCTTTCTTGCTTTATTTGGGATGTGATCAACCCCCGTTTTCGGAAGGTTTGGTTCTGTCCTTTCTAAATTTTCGAATGTCTCGTGGTTATTCACATTCTCATTGTTAAAACTTTTTCCGTGTTTCCTTCTTTATGCATCTGCAGGGTATCAGGTCCTGTATGTCCTTTTTCTCGGTCAAGCATGCCTTGCGGGGTTATAGAAGGAAACATTTGGTCGCTGATGATAGATTACCGATTTCTGTTGACCTTTTGGGTCGTCTTTGTGACGTTTCTAAGGATGTCTGTTTTTCTCCGTATGAATCCCTCTTACTTTCTTTGTCATTTTGTTTATGTTTTTTTTGGGGCCTTTCGGAATTGTTGCCACGTAAGGTTTCTGATGACTCTGGTCTCTTCTTTCGGGAGGTTTTTGTTAGATCTGATTCTATTCAAATTCTGCTTCATAAGAGTTAGAATGATCGTATGGATCATGGTCGGTGGATTACTTTGCGGGCTAATTCTGGCGCTCGCTATTGCGTTTTCTCTTTACTTAGACGTTTTTTGGGAGTGAGACCTGTTTTTCATAGGCAATTTTTGATTCATGTCACGGGTGCTCCGGTGACTATTTATCAGTTCCAGGCCGTTCTACGTAGATGCCTCAAAGCATTACAGTTGGGACACCTGCGGTTTTCATCTCACTCTTTTCGTATCGGTGCAGCCACTACGGCAGCTATGTTTGGTCTTAATGAATCTGTGAAATTGGTGGTTGGCAATCGAATTGTTATAGATCGTATGTTAGACCTAATTTTCAATTTTGATTTTAGATGCCGGATATAACGTCTGGATAATAGGACACTCTTATATTTTCTGGGCTCAGAAGAGAGCTGAATGGAGAGTCTATGGCGATAACTTAGGTTTACGTCATCGGAATTTTACTTTTATTGGTATGGGCTATGTTGTATGCTTTGGAGCAATTTACGTTCTGTGCTATCTCATTTACATGTTTGTTGGCCCATACCACAGATCATCATTTTCCACTTATATGGTAATGATCTTGGAATACACAAGACGTTATAGTTGATTTCTCAAATTAAGCTTGATATGTTATGTTTACATGCTGTTTTGCCTAATACTATTTTGGTCTTTTCTGAAATTATTCCTCAACTAGATTGGTTGCTCTGCCCTGTGAGCGTAAGTATTTAGAAAGAATTCACAGGAGACTTAATAGGTCATTGTGTAAATTCATGCCTTTGGTTCATGGTATGTCTTTTAGACATGTGAACTTAGAAGGTGGTTTGCCTGGTTTTTATAGACCAGACAATGTGCATTTATCTGACATTGCTCTTGACATCTTCAATTTAGATTTACAAACCTGTGTTGAATTGGCTGTCGCCTTGGTGGGGTGCCAGGCTCCTTAAAATTGGGCCTGGCGTGTGGATGGTATATTTCATGATTGTTTTAGCTTGAGCTTAAATGGCTAAGCTAATTTTATTATTATAAGATATATATATATGGTTATATGTTAATAAAATTGATTTAATATACTTAAATTGATTATTTAATTTTGATTTAAGAATTGTTTGATATAATCAATTTATTTACACCTATAAATAAAGGCCACGGCCATTTCATACCACAGGTATATTTTGTAGTATTATTTATTTATTTATCTATTAAAATATTATATTAGTTCTTAAAAGGTTATGACTACAGTCCCATGAAGGTGAAGGGCGGGGCATGAAATGTCCCCGCCCCCACCACCTATGGGACTGTGTCATACCAGAAAATATGATTGGTTGAGCTTTTGTTGACAGTTGCCCCAAACAACGGTCCTCTAACCCAATAAAAAGATAGAGGATGCGTCAGCAGTGGGCAGAAGATTGGAGAAGATTTGGAGAAGCACATCCCACCCTCCCTCCCTGTCGTGGCCTTTTTTATGAGGTTTTAATCCCTTCTTGTAAGGGGATGGTATATTTCATGATTGTTTTAGCTTGAGCTTAAATGGCTAAGCTAATTTTATTATTATAAGATATATATATATGGTTATATGTTAATAAAATTGATTTAATATACTTAAATTGATTATTTAATTTTGATTTAAGAATTGTTTGATATAATCAATTTATTTACACCTATAAATAAAGGCCACGGCCATTTCATACCACAGGTATATTTTGTAGTATTATTTATTTATTTATCTATTAAAATATTATATTAGTTCTTAAAAGGTTATGACTACAGTCCCATGCACTTTGTAACTATCAAAACGTGTTTTCCAGAGCTAAATCTTTCATCCAGTTTCTAAATTGCTGATAGGTGTCCCTCATTCCCATTCCAAAAAGTTGGGAGGTATGAGGGAGGTAAGCGGAAGATGATGCTGTCTGTGAGTCACCAGCCTACTCTAGGCCCCTCCCAGCCCCACAGATCAAAACAAACAGGCCTAGTTTTCAGCGAGGCCTGCCTAAATTTACCTCGGAAATCTCACTCTAGCACCTATTTAAGGTAGAGGGTGCTACATACAAAGACTCAAATGCCCATTCCATAGAGTGCCTGCCGCCGAGAATGTGTTTTTAGCACGACAGCATCGCGCTGATTCTCGGCGATAGGCTGCCAACATCTCGCACTCGCTGGAATAGTAGAAGCACATTCCAGCGAGCGCGTCATAGAAGCGACGGGGATCCGACGTGGATTCCCGCCAATTCTACACGTGGGCGGCGTTTGTTATGAATCCTGAAATAAAAATCCGGCATGGGTTCCCCCCTCAGGAGCATACTGGGGCCTTAGGTCTGTTATAGGTTGTAAGGAGACCCCCCTACGCAGAAAAAACGGCGTGGGGGTCCCCCCACAATCCATACCAGACCCATATCCAAAGCACGCCAGCGGGCCGGTCAGGAGGGGAGTGGGGGCGAGCAAGCGCCCCCCCCTCCTGAGCCGTACCGGGCGGCATGCCCTCAACATGGGGGGGGGGGGGGTCAGGTGCTCTGGGGCAGGGGAGCGCACTGCGGCCCCCCACCTCAGAGCACCCTGTCCCCATGTTGATGAGGACAGGGCCCCTTCCCGACAACCCTGGCCGTTGGTTGTCGGGGTATGCGGGTGGGAGGCTTATCGCGGATCTTTGCGGACGTTAGCGTATGCATCATCCGCTAACGGACGCGATCCCATAGGGATGCATTGCAAGTCCGTAAACGGACTTGTAAAAAACGGACGAACGGTCTGCACATGTGAAAGGGGCCTAAACCTTTCACCTGATCTCAAATTGCTACATTTGTAAATTCCAAAAGCCAATATAAAGGAATAGTAGTGGTAAAACTTTTTTTAGGTTAATTCTCCTTTGAGGGGGCGTGACAGGGGGCGTGTCCTATGCCTACATGCTTTTGCTAGTAGATGTCCCTCATAAGATGACCACATTTCCAAACTACCATTCCCGGGCAAACCCGGGACACGTGGTCACCCTAGTCCCTCATTCCCATCTCAAAAAGTTGGGAGGTATGGTAGAGGGCCGGTATAGTCTGCTGCGTCTTACACAAGAGTTGGAAAGGCTTGCCCGGGAAGCTTGCAATCTATTGGTCCCGAGGACGGTCATAATGGATGACTGTGGGAGACAACAGGGGCACTGGGAGAAAAAAATGCCTAAAAATGTGGAGAACGTACAAATATTATGTGGATCAGTGATGTTGAACCTTGGCACCCCAGATGTTTTGGAACTACACTTCCCATGATGCTTATGTACTCTGCAGTGTAGTTGAGCATCATGGGAAATGTAGTTTCAATTCCCTGCTCAAAAATAAGGCAAAGACCCCAGCTGTACACCAACCATACACGTCTGATACTAGGACAACATATCTCTGTGTTTGGTAAGATAGAAACTGTGCAAGAATGGGAAATTCCCCCATCAACCCACCTGACCTCAGCTACAAGAGACAGGGGGATCTGAGTCACTACTACATCACTTACTACTGACCTCTGAACCCGGCATCACTTACTACTGACCTCTGAACCCTGCATCACTTACTACTGACCTCTGAGCCCTGCATCACTTACTACTGACCTCTGAACCCTGCATCACTTACTACTGACCTCTGAGCCCTGCATCAATTACTACTGACCTCTGAACCCGGCATCACTTACTACTGACCTCTGAGCCCTGCATCACTTACTACTGACCTCTGATCCCTGCATCACTTACTGCTGACCTCTGATCCCTGCATCACTTACTACTGACCTCTGATCCCTGCATCACTTACTACTGACCTCTGATCCCTGCATCACTTACTGCTGACCTCTGATCCCTGCATCACTTACTACTGACCTCTGAACCCGGCATCACTTACTACTGACCTCTGATCCCTGCATCACTTACTGCTGACCTCTGATCCCTGCATCACTTACTACTGACCTCTGAACCCGGCATCACTTACTACTGACCTCTGATCCCTGCCTCACTTACTACTGACCTCTGATCCCTGCATCACTTACTGCTGACCTCTGATCCCTGCATCACTTACTACTGACCTCTGAACCCGGCATCACTTACTACTGACCTCTGATCCCTGTATCACTTACTGCTGACCTCTGAACCCGGCATCACTTACTACTGATCTCTGATCCCTGCATCACTTACTGCTGACCTCTGATCCCTGCATCACTTACTACTGACCTCTGATCCCTGCATCACTTACTACTGACCTCTGATCCCTGCATCACTTACTGCTGACCTCTGATCCCTGCATCACTTACTACTGACCTCTGATCCCTGCATCACTTACTACTGACCTCTGATCCCTGCATCACTTACTGCTGACCTCTGATCCCTGCATCACTTACTACTGACCTCTGAACCCGGCATCACTTACTACTGACCTCTGATCCCTGCATCACTTACTGCTGACCTCTGATCCCTGCATCACTTACTACTGACCTCTGAACCCGGCATCACTTACTACTGACCTCTGATCCCTGCCTCACTTACTACTGACCTCTGATCCCTGCATCACTTACTGCTGACCTCTGATCCCTGCATCACTTACTACTGACCTCTGAACCCGGCATCACTTACTACTGACCTCTGATCCCTGTATCACTTACTGCTGACCTCTGAACCCGGCATCATTTACTACTGACCTCTGATCCCTGCATCACTTACTACTGACCTCTGAACCCGGCATCACTTACTACTGACCTCTGATCCCTGCATCACTTACTGCTGACCTCTGATCCCTGCATCACTTACTACTGACCTCTGAACCCGGCATCACTTACTACTGACCTCTGATCCCTGCATCACTTACTGCTGACCTCTGATCCCTGCATCACTTACTGCTGACCTCTGAACCCGGCATCACTTACTACTGACCTCTGATCCCTGCATCACTTACTGCTGACCTCTGATCCCTGCATCACTTACTACTGACCTCTGAACCCGGCATCACTTACTACTGACCTCTGATCCCTGCATCACTTACTGCTGACCTCTGATCCCTGCATCACTTACTGCTGACCTCTGAACCCGGCATCACTTACTACTGACCTCTGATCCCTGCCTCACTTACTACTGACCACTGTGCCCAGCAATTGTAGCCACTGTGGCCATCAATCGTCACCACTGTGCCCAGCAGTTGTAGCCATTGCGCCCATAAATTGTCACCACTGTGCCCAGCAATTGTAGCCATTGTGCCCCGTAAAATGCCCCCCCCCCGGCACTTACCTGGGGTCAGCCGTGCTTCTTCTCCTGTCCCTCGATGTGTTCTTTCTACCTCGTTGACGCTTCAGCCAATCAGGTTACCGGTAACCTGATTGGCTGAGACGCCTGTCACTCTTATCCAAGGAACGCACCCCCTGTGCGTCCCAAGGATAAGCACCCGGATGCCGACTACAGCCTGAGGGCTGTAATCAGCGGCTCTGATAGGCACTTCCGCAGCCGCCGTTATTCAGATGGCCGGCGCTCACAAGGGGGCCGGCCATCTGAAAATCCGGCGGCAATACATAGATTCATGTAATGTAATGCATGATTCTATGTATATTGTCAGTGGCGTGTGCGATAGCCAGAGGGGGTGGCGCTCCGCCACTGCTACTGACCTCTGATCCCTGCATCACTTACTACACAATAACCAGGACCTACTCTACCATTCCTACGCCGACGACACTCAACTTTACTTTTGTATTAGCAACAAAAAGTACAATGCCTCACTTCTATAGACAACTGGATGGCGGAGAGTCACCTTAAACTCAATGGATCAAAAACAGAACTCCTCCTGCTCCACGCAAACCCAAATAGACTTTTAAGGACGACATGGACACCACCACTCATTTTGGGACAAACCATCACCCCAAGCACCAAAGTCAAAAGTCTCGGAGTCATTTTTGACTCTGACATAACAATGGACGAACACATAGGATCGGTAGTCAGTGGATCTCACCACCTTCTCCGTCTACTACGAAGACTGGTTCTCTTCATCCTGAAAGAAAACACAGCAATAGTGGTTTGAACCAGGGCCATCTTATTCAGTGGGCACACCTGGGCACAGCCCAGGGGCCCCCAGGTGCCCATGGGGCCCCATCAGGATGGGCGGGGCCGATTCCAAGCGGGTGCACAGCGCCCAGGCACTGTAAGCTGCTGCAGAAAAGGGGCGCTAAGCCTCCGAAGCCGTGGCATGCCACTTGTCTGCACTGGTTGCTAGAATCTCTGGTCGCCCTGCGCCTAGCAACCAGTGACGTCAGAAGCCGCAGCCGCCCCAGCGTTCAGAGCGTGCCACGGCTACCCCAGCATTCAGAGCGTGCCACAGCTACCCCAGCATTCAGAGCGCGCCGCCTCCGTGGCTGGAAAACTAGATCAGCTCCACCCACCTCTGCCCTCTTCAGACTCGGACAGCGTAGCACGTCGCAGGTCACCATATTCATTGTTTGGACCCCAATGCATTTCTTTGCCCAGGGGCCCATGATGCTATTAAGATGGCACTGGTTGGCAGGGAGCTGTGGTGGCTCAACGTGATTGGCACTGCGCTGACAAGCCGTTCACCTCTGCAGCCAAGGGTTTGGATCCCGGTCTCGGCTACATGTGAATTGAGTTTGGTGGTCTCAGCCCGGCTCCCGGTGGGTGTGCTATGCAAGGTACGCCTGTGCTTAGTACGCCCACCCCCCTCCCCACAAAAAAACACCACACGCACATGAAATTGGTTTAACACACACGCACTTTGGCCATGCAGTCTCCTAAAATAAAGAGAGGCGAAGGACCTACGGGGCTGGCTGGGTGGGCTAGGCCCCCTCACTCCCTCATAGGGGGAGTCCCTCTGCCCCGTTGGGGTCCTGTTGGGCCCCAGTTGGGCTCCCAAGCGGAGCAGGTAGGGCGGGGTGAGTGGGAGGCCCCCCCTCACACCCGCCATTGCCACCAGGGGCATGGAGAAGGATGCCGATTGCCTCCGGGGGGAGGGTCTGCCTACTCCCAACTCCTGCAGTCCGGCTCCTCTCTCTCGAGTTCACGCACAAAATACACTTTAGAAAAAAAAAAAGATGGCACTGGTTGGAACAATTATCAACTCCAGGCTCCACTACGCAAACTCCCTCTACCTCGGACTGCCAAAATACCAGATTTCTCATCTACAAGTCGTCCAGAACAACGTCATAAAAACATTACGTTGCTTTGCGCAGCTGCGCCATTATACCGACGTATATCTACCGGCGGCGGTCGGCAAGTGGTTAAAGCGGAGTTCCACCCTTAAAACCACTTTCTTTCATCCCATCCAGCATACTGGCGTCAGCGCCAGTATGCTTTTTTTTTTTTATTTTTATTCCATGTACTTACTTTATGATCGATCATGTAATTTTGGGCGCACCGCGGTATGTCGCCGCTATAAGGCGTCACGCCTTCCGGAAACAGCCGACTAGCGTTCGGCTCTTCTCGGCGCCTGCGCACAGACCCAGGAGCTGACTGCGCAGGCGGCGCCGTAAATAGCCGGTCCTAGTTCGGCTTTTTTCGGAGGGCGTGACGCGGCTATATACGGCGCCTGCGCAGTCAGCTCCTGGGTCTGTGCGCAGGCGCCGAGAAGAGCCGAACGCTAGTCGGCTGTTCCCGGAAGGCGTGACGCCTTATAGCGGCGACATACCGCGGTGCGCCCAAAATTACATGATCGATTATAAAGTAAGCACATGGAATAAAAAAAATAAAAAAAAACAGCATACTGGCGCTGACGCCAGTATGCTGGATGGGATGAAACAAAGTGGTTTTAAGGGTGGAACTCCGCTTTAAGCCGTTACATCCCGAGCGGTAAGTACCAACCTGGCTTTAGGCGTTTATTGATTCATAGACGGACAACAATCCTCCCCCCCCCCCCCCCCCCCGGCTGAGCCTTTTCCTTAATTCACGCCGCTCCCGCCCCGAGATAATAACACACTTTAACGGTCGTACATACGGCCGGTTTCTAAAGATCAGCCATCCGAAATGTTGTACAACATGTCAGGGCTGCAGTTCCGGCTGAAATACGAACTTAATCATGAAAATTTTAGAGCCTCATTAAAACGCGGATAAAGTCCATATTTGGCATGGCAGAACCCAAAGGTTAAAGTTGTATATAACGCGTTCCTCCGACGCGCTCAGCCATTATCTCCGAATGCCGCGGTTTATCCTACTTTATACCTCGCTAAAGAGGACACCCGGATAGGAGAAGGGACGGGGGCGAGCGCACCATAACCACGGCGATCATCGTAAAGCTGATCTATGGCATGGCGGCCTTTTGTAATCGTCAACGCGTATTTGACATACACCCCCCCCCCCCATCTCTTTCTTTTGTTACCGCTACTCTTTTACAGTACCTACTGGTATCAGCCTTTTACAGTCCCTGGATTGTGAGTGTCAGAATCAGTACAAGGAGAAAAATCAGTTCAAGTGCTGACAAGAAGCGTGCTGATTGGAGGAGAGAGAAGAGAATCCTTGTGTTCCATGAAACCCTGGCTCTGAACAAGCCAACATGGTAAAACGCATCAAGGAAGTGTGTTTTTGTGGGTGGAGAATGATGCAGCCGCTTTGTTGACATCTGATTACAGATGCCAGTAGGCAGGGCCGCCATCAGGGGGGTAGAGGCAGTACACCTGTAAGGGGCCTGGGGGTCCCCAGGGGCCCAGATGGCAACCCCTCTTTTTTTTTTTTTATAAAAATATATATTTTTTTATATATTTTTATTACATTTTTTATTAAAGGCCAATTTATTTTATTTTCTTTTTAGAGGTCCGGAGGTCCCCAGGGGCCCGGAAGCCCCCAGGGCCCCAGATGGCAATCACCCTTTTTTTTTTTTTTTCGATTAAAAAAAAATATTTTTTAACATTATTTTATTTAATTTTTTTAATTAAAGGGCCAATTTTTTTTAGGGGTCTGGAGGTCCCCAGAAGCCCCCAGGGCCCCAGATGGCAATCCCCCTTTTTTATTTATTTTTGATTAAAAAAAAAATATTTTTTAACATTATTTTATTTTATTTTTTTATTAAAGGGCCAATTTTTTTTTAGGGGGTTTGGAGGTCCCCAGAAGCCCCCAGGGCCCCAGATGGCAACCCCCCCCTTTTTATTTATTTTTGATTAAAAAAATATATTTTTTAACATTATTTTATTTATTTTTTTATTAAAGGGACAATTTTTTTTTAGAGGTCCGGAGGGAAAATAAATAAAAAAGGGGGATTGCCATCTGGGGCCCTGGGGGCTTCTGGGGACCTCCAGACCCCTAAAAAAAATGGCCCTTTAATAAAAAAAAAAATAATGTTAAAAAATATATACCCCCCCCCCCCCTTTTTTGTACCTTCTTAAAAAAAAAAATTAAAGGGCCCAGACTTTCCCAGGGCCCCAGGTGGCAACCACCCTTTTTTTTAAAAAAAATCTCTCTCTTTTTTCCTTTTTATTAAAGGGCCCAGGGGTCCCAGGGCCCCGGATGGCTACCCCCTTTTTTTATATATATATGTTTCCTTATTTCTTCTTTTTTATGTAAAGGGCTTCTTAATTCGCGGCGCAACCCCCCCCCCCCCACTTCTCAATTTCAGGCCGCAGCACCCCCCCCACCCCCGGTTCTCTGCTCCGGGGGACCCATGCCTGAAGCTGTGTAAGGGGCCCCATAATTCCTGATGGCAGCCCTGCCAGTAGGAGATCATATTGGAGACATAACGGGAGTATAGCCTCAGATAAGAAATAAGTAATCATATTAAAAATGTACCATCATCCAGGTTAATATGGAAAAAAGGAAGGATAAGGGCAAAAGAATAGTTGCTGAAGCTAGACTTGAGGACACGCCCACCCAAATGTTTGTGGACTATCTCGGGACTGATAGACAACAATATAAGTTGTTAAATTAAGATTTATTACAGATAAACAATACAGAACAATCAAACAGATCAAAGATTTAGCATAGTCTTGACTAGTTTCGCGGGTGTACAGCTTCCTCAGGAGAGCCAATCTATAAAATACATAACAGTCATAGGTGTGCGCAGCCTATTGCATTAGGGCGTGCACCCAAAAGCTCAAACACACTTTACCGATCACTCACAATGTTCATTCAGAAAGGGAAGGGGCCGGTAAATGACATATTTACTGGCCCCTCCCCCCACTCATCCTAAAACATCTCCACAGCAACAGCCGACGGGAGGGGAGAGGAGGGAAGACGGGAGCGTGGTGGGAGGGGAGGGCAGTAGGGGGAATCTGTGCTGCACAGGATGATTAGGTATAAAACAGTATAAAAGCATATAAAATACAGTTCAGCCAAAAAATAGATAATAGATAGACAAATGTATTGGTAGTTTACCCGATGGGTAGTAAAAACACATGGCGGCCCGCCTCCGCATTTGTTTTTACTACCCATAGTGTAAGCTACCAATACATTTGTCTATCTATTATCTATTTTTTTTTTCGGGTCCCACGGGCGCGGTCACGGAGCTTCGGACCGGGCCACGTGTGTGCGCACCGGCGGCGCACGCGACCCACGGCTGGGCTTAAAGAGACACGTGCAGGTACGTGATTGTGCCCAGCCGTGCCATTCTGCCGACGTATATTGGCGTGAAGGGGTCCTTTAGTGGTTAAGTTTAATTAGAATCACTGCTCCTGAAATTTTTTTAAAACATTTTTTTTGCATTGATGCATGTCCCCCAAGGCAGCACCCGGACCCCCCATACCCCATATTATGGCCAATTACATGTATATATGCCTTTAAAATTGGCAATTTTTTGTGAAGGAAGGGCGGTGTCCCTGAATGGCAGTTTGGAAATGTGGTCACCCTCGTTGGCACCCAGATTGTTTACAGATGGCAAGAGGTGCTGGTTTGTAGGGGTGTGGAGGATTTGGGTACGCCGTTGCCTTCACTAGTTGAGAAAGGTGGTTATAAATTATACCTAGAAATAAGGGCCCGGATTCACAAAGCCCTTGCGCCGGCGTAAATTTAGTTACGCCGATGTAAGTGCAAATGTGCGCCGGCGTATCTATGCGTCTGAGTCACAAACCAATATACGCCTAAAAACTGGCCACCCTACGCCGACGTATCTTACTTACCCCGGCGTATAGTGGGCACACTTTTCATCTGGACGCATGTTGCTGCTCCCATTGATTAGCCATTCAAATATGCAAATGAGGGAAATGCGGGGATTCACAAACGTACATGCGCCCGGCGTAGGCTCTACGCAACGCGCTTACATTTTCCGTCCGGCGTAAAGTTATTCCCCATAAAGGAGGTGTAACTCAGCACCAGACATGCAAAGGTCTGCACCAGGGAACTCAAGCCTACGGATTTTACGTAGGACGTGGGTCTGACTGGGCGTAGGTTACGTTAACGGCGTCCACAGTGATCCGGCGTATCTTAGGCAGTTGTTCCGACGTGGTTGTACGCAGGGCCGGCCTTTGGGGTGTGCGAGCTGTGCGACCGCACAGGGCGCCATTGGGCAACAGGGGCGCCATGCTAAAGTGACCAGATTTTTAAAATGAAATCTGGGGACATATTTTTTCTTTACTAGTAATGGCAACAATCAGTGACTCTCTGCCCGTCGCCGCCCGCCTCACAGCCTGTCAGAAACTCTCTGCCCGTCGCCGCCCGCCTCACAGCCTGAAGAAACTCTCCGGGCCCCGTCTACTACTGGGTGGGGAGCTGAGGAAGATCACTTTGCAATGAAGGCAAGGAGATAGGCAGGTGGCTGGCCAGGAGAAGAACATGCACATGAAGCTAAATGGGCATGCGCCCGAAACTGAAGAAACTGAAGAAATATTCCCTTCGCTCCGACCAGCACATGATCATCAGAAAGGGGCACAGATAATGTTAAAAATACAAACCCCCTATGCTAGTAGGCACAGCGGAGCACGGCAGAGCAGGGGGGGGGGGTGTAATTCTAATTTTTTTATTTGAATTCTGCACTGATTGTCTTTGAAATTGCCCCTGCCCCCTATTAAATCCAATCTGGGGACAAAACCAGGGACAGACTTGGTCCAGGGACAGTGTCCTCAATCAGGGGACTGTCCCCTGAAACCGGGGATGTCTGGTCACCCTACGCCATGCGGCCATCACAGCTCGCAGAATGTGAGTGGTAGCAGGGTTGGGCCAGGTCAGCGCTACCACTAGGCGGATTAGGAAGGCAGCCGCCTAGGACCCACTGCCACCTAGGGGCGCCGCTGACTCTTGCCTCACCTCTTCCTCCTCATTGTCGCTCCCCAGGCTCCTGGCAGAGGATAGAGGGGCCCCGGACAGCCTCTTTGTGTATGTTTAGGTGACCAGGGGGTGAGGGGTGAAGATGGGGGGGGCTCCACAGGATTAGCTCGCACAGGGAGCCTGAACACCTAAGGCCGGCTCTGGTTGTACTCATGCGCATGGGGATACGTCCACGTTTTGACGCATGCGCAGTTCGTTTTAAGTACTTGTCTGGCGCCCGGCCCATCATTTGCATGGGGTCACGCTTCATTAGCATGGATCACGCCCACTTCCAGCCCACCTCCACCTACTTCCACTTACGCCGGCCTGCGCCTTCGAAATGTACGCTACGCCGGCGCACAGTTGGGAGCAATAGCTGGCTGAATTCAGTGCATGCCTCTCCGCGTTGTGCCGGCGTAGCGTACGGTGTGTGCGCTACACCGGCGAAAATATGCGCCCATCTCTGTGAATCCGGGCCAAGGTTTTTACGACACAAGTTGGTAAGATTATCCCAAACTGATCCCATTTACATCTCTATCTAAATGAAACTGCAAAAAAAAAACAATAAAAAATAAACAAGAGATTGCCTACAATTGTAGGTCCGCCAGGCTGGAGAGGAACAATGCAATATAAGTTTATTTTTTCGATCTCACAAACTGTGAAAGTCAAACCGAGAATCATTCCGCTGACCTTTCTGCATGCCTGCCCTATATTCACTGGCTGTCAGCACATGGTAGCCATTCGTCACTGCCATCCGTCATTCCCGTTGCCGTTCCCATCAGTCCTATTATCTGGGATGAAGAGAGAGGGCCGCATATAGCCTGCGGCATCATTAGGCCCTCGGCTCCCAGGTACCCAGGTAGTCCAGGTGGCTTGTTATTTATAATAAAGGAAAGACACAGCAGAACGGTGACGACGGGCAGCCCAGGAGGCTCAGACGGAAAAAGGACGAGCGCTTAGGTGTCATCACTGAAGGACAGCTAAAAGTGGACCTTCCCCACCCCCCCCCCCCCCACCACCACCACAGGCGGAAAGGATTTATTGAACATCTGTTCAGGTCTCGGTCATGATGATTGATTCGTTTAATTGCTAACACTTCTCCCAAGTAACTTTTGAATATTTAATGTCAACTTTTGAAGGATATTGTGCCGTGTCACGTCTCAATCTAAGCTTCCATCCGACTTCTGATGGGGAGTCAACGATGATTGAAATGGACACGTTAATCCGCCAATAAAAGCAGCGGATGATAAATGGTCAACTCAACTGCTCCTGGCCTCGCTTTCAGCTGCGCCTGTTATAGATGGAAAGAGCGGCTTCTGCGCCTAGTGGTGGCCACACAAGTATTGACATGATCATTCGATCGCTCGTTCCATGCAACCAAAATAAACAGGGCCGCCATCAGGAATTATGGGGCCCCTTACATAGCCTCATGGGTCAGCTGGAGCAGAGAACCGAGTGGGGTGGGGTGCTGCCCCGTCTCAAATTGAGAACCCGGGAGCAGCCATAAATTGAGAAGCGGGGGGTGCCGCCGCTAATTGAGAAAATTGAGAAGGGGGGGGGGGGGAGCGTGAATTGAGAAGCAGGGGGGTGCTGCCGCCTCAAATTGAGAAGCTGGATGGCTGCCACGAATTGTGATGCGGGGGGGGGGGGGATAGTGCTGCCGCTAATTGAGAAAATTGAGAAGGGGGGGCATGAATTGAGAAGCAGGGGGGTGCTTCTGGCTCAAATTGAGAAGCTGGAGGGCTGCCACAAATTGAGAAGTGGGAGGGGGGGGTGCCGCTGCTAATTGAGAATATTGAGAAAGTGGGGGGGGGGGGCGTGAATTGAGAAGCAGGGGGGTGCTGCTGCCGCAAATTGCCCTGGGGACATCTGGGCCCCTTACAAAAAAAATATATAACAAAAATTATAAAAAAAAAGGGGGTAGTCATCCGGGGCCCTGGGGACCTCTGGGCCCTTTAATAAAAAGAAAAAAAAAAGGAAAAAAAAATATATATAAAAAAGAAAAAAAGGGGGGGTTGCCATCCGGGGCCCTGGGGACCTCCATGCCCCTGGGGACTTATGGGCCCTTTAATAAAAATAAACAAAACAATATATAAAAAAGAAAATTAAAACCTTTTTTATAAAAGAAAATTCAAAAAAGGGGGGTTGCCAACCGGGGGCCCTGGGGACCTCCGGGCCCCTTAAAAATAAAATAAAAAAAAAGTTATATAAAATAAATAAAAAGGGGGTTGCCATCCGTGCCCCTGGGGACCTCCGGGCCCCTTACAGGTGTTCTGCCTGTACCCCCCTGATGGCGGCCCTAAAAATAAATAAAATATCGCAAGACCCTTCGTCCAGTCAATTTAGTGAGCTCTTCAATTTCGTCTTTGCCACGGCGATTAGCTGTGGCCGGGAATTTGTTGACTGCTTCTGATTGATCAAACAAATATATCTGTGTGTGTTGGTGAACCAACCATGATACAAATTGATTTAGCAATCGTTAATTGATTAGATTTATGGCTAATACAGTAGATCATATTTACAATAGCTGGTTGCATTATTTGATACTTTAATCAATAATTTGTTTGTAGCGCTACCCCCGAGAGGCCCCAGTCCATTCACATCAGCTTTAATAAGCCAGTCTAGGGGACGTTTGTTTGAATTTTTTTGCTTACAGAACTTCAACAGGAGAGAGGGATTTGGGCATGGGATACTCCAAAATGATTGCCACTTAATAGGGTTATGCCACTTACACACGATCGGAATTTCCGGGTAACAGGATCAGGTACACAGGTCACAGGATCAGGTAGCAGGTATGGATCAGGTACACAGGTTACAGGATCAGGATACAGGATCAGGTACACAATTTACAGGATCAGGTACACAGGTTACAGGATCAGGTACACAGGTTACAGGATCAGGATACAGGATCAGGTACACAGGTTACAGGATCAGGTACACAGATTACAGGATCAGGATAGAGGATCAGGTTCACAGATTACAGGATCAGGTACACAGGTTACAGAATCAGGATGCAGGATCAGGTACACAGGTTACAGGATCAGGATACAGGATCAGGTTCACAGGTTACAGAATCAGGTTACAGGATCAGGATACAGGATCAGGTACACAGGTTACAGGATCAGGATACAGGATCAGGTACACGGGTTACAGGATCAGGATACAGGATCAGGTACACAGGTTACAGGATCAGGATACAGGATCAGGTACACAATTTACAGGATCAGGTACACAGGTTACAGGATCAGGTACACAGGTTACAGGATCAGGATACAGGATCAGGTACACAGGTTACAGGATCAGGATACAGGATCAGGTACACAATTTACAGGATCAGGTACACAGGTTACAGGATCAGGTACACAGGTTACAGGATCAGGATACAGGATCAGGTTCACAGATTACAGGATCAGGTACACAGGTTACAGGATCAGGATACAGGATCAGGTTCACAGATTACAGGATCAGGTACACAGGTTACAGAATCAGGATGCAGGATCAGGTTCACAGGTTACAGGATCAGGATACAGGATCAGGTTCACAGGTTACAGAATCAGGATACAGGATCAGGTGCACAGGTTACAGGATCAGGTACACAGGTTACAGGATCAGGGTACAGGATCAGGTTCACAGATTACAGGATCAGTTACACAGGTTACAGAATCAGGATGCAGGATCAGGTTCACCGGTTACAGGATCAGGATACAGGATCAGGTTCACCGGTTACAGGATCAGGATACAGGATCAGGTTCACAGATTACAGGATCAGGTACACAGGTTACAGGATCAGTATACAGGCAGGGGCGGACTGACCATTGAGGCACTCGGGCACAGCCCGAGGGCCCCATGCCCCTAGGGGGCCCCATCAGGGTTGCCAGGCTCAGTAAAACCAGGGACAGTATGTAAAAATCTGTGTTTTTTTTTACATCTGTCCCTGATATGTCCAAAACCGACATGCTTTTGCTGTGAAAATCCTGAGATTTTAGCTGCACTGCCTCCTGGCATGGTGGCCATCTGTAAGCCCGGGGGCCCCATAATCTTCTATTGCTCAGGGGCCCCATGAGTTGTCAGTCCGTCCCTGGATACAGGATCAGGTGCACAGGTTACAGGATCAGGATACAGGATTGGGTACACAAGTTAGAGGATCAGGATAGAGGATCAGGTACACAGGTTACAGGATCAGGATACAGGATCAGGTTCACAGGTTACAGGATCAGGATACAGGATCAGGTACACAGGTTACAGGATCAGGATACAGGATCAGGTTCACAGGTTACAGGATCAGGATACAGGATCAGGTACACAGGTTACAGGATCAGGATACAGGATCAGGTTCACAGGTTACAGGATCAGGTAGCAGGTATGGATCAGGGCACATGGAAGATACCAAAGCAAAGTGTCTGAATGCTTCCCGGGTATTTATACACACACCTGTAATTAGCCTCAGGTGACGCCAGATCGCAGGATTTAATGCCGCATACACATGGTCTGAATTTCCGACAAAAAAAGTTTGATGTGAGCTTTTGGTTGGAAATTCCAACCGTGTGTAGGCTCCATCAGACTTTTTCGACAACAAAAATTTCAATCCCATTATTTATACAGCAGGCAGGTACATGGGCATACCACCCACTAGGTGCTCAATGCAATTTATATATTTTGTTGAATCAGAACACCACAGTACGTCTTTTTGGTTGCAAATAGTTTGGTAAATACAGTGTAACTTCAGGGCTGGGTTTAAAAAATATCACACAAAAGAAAGTCATAAATAGTAAATGATCACAAATCAAATGCAATAATAACTAAGTAAGATGCCATTACCCTGACCTCAACATCTAACCCGAAGCCTGAAATTATCCTCCAAATGTAACTGTCAACCCTACCCTGCACATAACCCCATACACATGACTGATAACCCTAAAATGACCCTGTCAGGGTAAAAGAAAATCAGAAAGGAAGGTCACTGCAACAGAAGAGTTATTATATTCACCCCGATGGTGGCCCATGTCTCCAACCTCCATTCCAATTCAGTTCTGCAGCCTCTGTTAGTATCTTCAATATGTGACACTTCCACGGTTCCATCCTCCAACCCATAACTCACTATAGTAAGGCTTTAACCCGGATCCTATTCACAAACATTTCTCCCAACCCAAACCCTAATCCTAATATTATAAAAAATTATATTTTACTGTTGACAATACCAGCACCACAAACTTATAATGCCCAACAATTTGTGACTCTCATGAGCTTGGTCCCCAAGGCAATTGTTTACCACCTGAGTCTCCAAATTGGTCAATTAAGCTGCCCGTTACATTAGGGACCAGTTGGGAAGCTCCAGAGGAAAGAAGGCTGCATGGCCAAGCTGTCTATATCACTGGATCTAATGATCATCTTGACCAGGGGTCAAGTCCTGGGGAAAAAAGTGTCTATATCATAGATACTTACTTGAAAGTAGAGTTTCTCTTAAATCAGGGGTGCCCAACCTTTTGAAGAGCGAGGGCCACTTAAGCAACTTGGTAAACAGTCGCGGGCCACAATGAGCAGAGCGGGCAGATGACAGGTCACGGCTACTCTATAGGCCCTCCGATCCGCACAGATGAAAGGGGACGAATTCCCTTCTGTTTTTCGGATTGGAGGTAGGCGGGCGTAGACGGACATCTGTTGCTCTATAGAGGTGAATTGAGGGTCCCATTGGGTCGGGCTGATCACACTGCGATTGTAGTGTAGTGCACCTGTATCTATCCTGTGGGTTAGCTGAACTTTGCCTTAGACTCTGCCTGTGGCAAAAGCCAGCACTGTACAGCAGAGGTGGCAAACATAAGGCCCGCGGGCCAAATGCGGCCCTCCAGGCCATTTCATGTGGCCCTCGCACCTCTCCAGTCATCCTACAGACCCTTACTTTCTGCTTTCAAGCAATGCATCCAACTTCTTCCCAGCAGCAGCATAAAGAAAGGGGGGTGCACTGTGATGTAAGGGAGAGGGGGGACTCAACTTCTAATGGTGGGGGGGCTCTTGACATCTAATGTAAGGGGAAGGGATGTGCTGGACATCTAATCTTACATATACAACCGGCCCTTTTGAGGGCAACCATAATGCTGATGCGGCCCACGATGAAATTGAGTTTGACACCCCTGCTGTAGAGGATCCATCGGCTTATGGGGCTCTACAACCAGCTTCATTCACAACACTGATGCTGCGGTATGGCAGGTCAGCAACCTGCAATCTGGGCTTGCCATTCCAAAGCAGGAGTTTGTGGGCCACATCAGAGGGCTCCACGGGCCAAATGTGGCCCCCGGCCCACTGGTTGGCCACCCCTTTCTTAAATGAACACCTGTAAAGAGCCCCTGACGAATAACAATCCCTATTTTTATCGTCTGAGCAAGAACAGAACGTAAAGCAAAAAACCCAAGCAAAGTCACAAAGTCGTCAGGGGCGAGGGTCGCCTCTTCTCGAACATGACCTCACGCAACACAGATCCAGCGACAAGTTCTCGTAGCGGCAAGGCCGGAGGCAGGTGCCTTTGCTACGAATACCCTTCGACATCAGTCATACTGCTGGGAGAAGACAATTAATTCTGGAGCAAAATTGAAAGTCAGAGGCAGGCTGTGACAGGACACAATGACAATAACAAAGAAGGCTGCCTTCACATTAATCTCCCTCACTTCAGGCCTGTCAGGGGTGGCCGGGCGGTGGTGACTAATGCCGGAGTTTGCATACAGCGGTTGCAGAGACGAGCAGCGGCCTCCGGACAGCATCCCCGTCTCGCTTTATTGGGTTTTTGACTCTTTGGGCCTCGTTGAAACAAGCCGACCTGTCGGGAGTGAAAGATCGACGCAAACAGCTTTCATCATCGCAGCACGGATCAATACGCTGGAACCTGCGGGGAGCGCTGGAGTGAAGCCGATGTACTGCTCAAGTTTTAACGTAACTTATTAAACTCCGGGTCCAGCAAGGAAGGGTTAAAGGCTTGAGGGAAAAAATTAAAGCGGACCAAGCATCAGATATGTTTTTTTTATGTTAAGTACATTCATGTGTACATGTAATACCTCCAGGTATTTATTACCTCTCATAGAGATCATAGGACTCCCCCTGACAAAGCCTTTATCTGCCTTTCTCTCCAGAAGGATGGCAATATCTATGTTCAGGGATCATCCGGGGTCCATTTATTTAGAGTTCAGTTACTGAAAGTTCCACTTCAACACTTCCAAAGCTCCTCATATCTTTCAAAATTACTTTTCTGGAAGGACCACTTTAACCGTATCTCTCCAAACCTCTTTATACCACACAGAATAACTTTTCTGAAATGTCTCCCCTCACCTTTTATGCCATATTGCCCTTGCCTTGTTAGGAATCCTCAAATCTGACCCAACGGGCTTATATTTTAGTAAAAGATTGATTTTCCCACCATTTGGTACTTTTTCATCACCAAATACCCATCAAAAGACCATCGGCATTCATAAAGCACATTCTCTGTCCCTATCGACCCCTTGCCCCCCCCCATATATGGACTTCAATGGGAGATTCAGGTCTTGGCATAACTATGGTCTTTGCCGTAGTTATAAAAATGGCCAGTGTTACATTCACTGGTGAAAGTAGCTGGTGAACATTCACTATTGTCATAGGCGTGCGCACATGGGGGGGGATGGTTTAGGCTTCATGTACATGGAACCTTTTTACAACTGCTCCTGAACAATTTAACTTGACAGATAGTAACCCATATTTTAAAGGTGTCCGTTTTACCGCGTTTTTCTGCGTTTGCGTTTAGAAGCGTTTAAAAATATATATATATATATATATATATATATATTTTTTTTTTTAAATAGCCAAAAAATGAAAAATGCCTATAAACAAAACGTTGCTAAATGTTACCGCATTTAGCCGTGTTTAGTCGCGCTTGGCATCTGAAACGTGGAAATCTTCGGCGACACAGTGAGGCATAGACACAGTGAGGCATGCACATGGACACAGTGAGGCAAAGTGAAGCATGCAGATGGACACCCTAGGCTTATACTCGAGTCAATACGTTTTCCAATTTTTTTAGTGGTAAAATTAGGTGCCTCGGCTTATATTCGGGTCGACTTATCTCTTGTTATTTCTCTCTCTCTCTTGTTATTTTTCTCTCTCTCTCTCTATCTCTCTCTATATTTCTCTCTCTTATTTTTCTCTCTCTCTCAATCTATCTCTCTCTTGTTATTTCTTTCTCTCTCTCTCTCTCTCTCTCTCTTATTTCTCTCTCTCTCTCTCTCTCTCTCTCTCTCTCTCTCTCTCTCTCTCTCGCTCTCTCTCTCTCTCTCTCTCTCTCTCTATCTCTATCTATCTCTCTCTTGTTATTTTTCTCTTTCTCTCTCTCTCTCTCTCTCTCTCTCTCTCTCTCTCTCTCTCTCTCTCTCTATCTCTATCTATCTCTCTCTTGTTATTTTTCTCTTTCTCTATCTCTCTCTATATCTCTCTTTTATTTTTTTTCTCTCTCTCTTGTTATTTTTCTCTCTCTCTCCCTTACCCTCTCTTCTAGCAAACCATTCATCCATCCATCCATCCATCCATAAGGCCTCCTTCATCCTTTTAATTCAGCGAAGAAAGGTTTTTAGTCGATAAACCTTTCCTCCCCTCTGAACTACAATCCAGACTTCAGAGACAACATGGAGACTGTGCGGCTCCTGTAGCGGAGGGGCCCTCAGAACCTTCGCGCAGTTCCAATCGCCCCCCTCTGCGGACACACAAATCCATTAACACGGCGAGAGGCTGTGATGTTCTTCTGAGGATTGGGCTCTATTGATTTTATTGTCATTTTTGCGCACCGGTTGTAAATGGCCTAACATTTAAGGTGCCCTGTAATTATTCCTGAAAAGCAAGACATCAATGTAAAATTTATTGTTATGGAGCCGACACCTTGACAGGAATACAGTAGGCGAGCGGCTTGCTAACAGATTACTGAAAAGGTTAAAAAATGGTTCCCGGTGTACTAAGACTAGGTAGAGGAAAAAATAAATAAACAACGCACTTGGAAAACCAAGAAGCCATGGACGCCGCGCAGAGAGCATTCGTCACTGTCGGCCCGGCGTATTTCACGTTCCATTCCATAGGTGTCGGTGTTATTGTACGGTCATGGAAAAGGATTTATCATAGTTTTTCACTTGTTTACTGACCAATGTGGCAATTACTCCAATTTTATGGCTGGTCAGTAAAGTCTATTTATCAAGTGCTGACCCAGGCATAAAGAAGGAGAGATTCACTCAATAAGGAGCCGGGGAGACTCGGGTGTATAACGACAATATCGCAGGAGTCGCAGCCGGGGTTTGCATGATAATGGGGACACTAAACGCATCCAGTAATTTATCACGGGGCTCCGGCGTGTCGGCTGCTCTGGTCTAATGTGTGCGGGCTCCCGGGGAATTTTTTATTGCTGCTTGCTACATAAAGTCTACGACGTCTTATTGACTCCCTTTTCCCATTGGAGGGTGCAAACGACGCATAGATGGTTTGGTTAGGTTAGCGTCTGTCCCCGATCCTGTAGCATCCAAACAGGGCCGCTGATAAGGCAGTTCAGCCAGCCCTCCTGTACTGGGCCCAGACCCCATCATTTCAAAAGGGGGGCCTGGGCACCTGCTGAGCGGGAGGTGGTTTTGATGGTTTTGTTAGGTTAGTGTCTGTCCCAATCCTGTAGCATCCAAACAGGGCCACACTGATAAGGCAGTACAGCCAGCCCTCCTGTACTGGGCCCAGACCCCATCATTTCAAAAGGGGGGCCCGGGCACCTGCTGAGTGGGAGATGGTTTTGTTAGGTTAGCGTCTGTCCCTGATCCTGTAGCATCCAAATAGGGCCACACTGATGAGGCAGTACAGCCAGCCCTCCTGTACTGGGCCCAGACCTTATCAGTTCAAATGGGGGGCCTGGGCGCCTGCTGAACAGGAGGTGGTTTTGATGCTTTTGTTAGGTTAGCGTCTGTAAGGTGCCTGTAGCATCTAAACAGGGCCACACTGATAAGGCAGTACAGCCAGCCCTCTTGTACTGGGCTCAGACCCATCAGTTCAAAAGGGGGGGCCTGGGCACCTGCTGAGCGGGAGGTGGTTTGGTGGTTATGATGGTTTTGTCAGGTTAGCGTCTGTCCCAAGCCTGTAGCATTCAAACAGGGCCACACTGATAAGGCAGAACAGCCAGCCCTCCTGTACTGGGCCCAGACTCCATCAGTTCAAATGGGGGGCATGGGCGCCTGCTGAACAGGAGGTGGTTTTGATGCTTTTGTTAGGTTAGCGTCTGTAAGGTGCCTGTAGCAGATGGTTTTGTCAGGTTAGCGTCTGTCCCAATCCTGTAGCATCTAAACAGTTCAGCCAGCCCTTCTGTACTGGGCTCAGACCCATCAGTTCAAAAGAGGGGCCGGGGCACCTGCTGAGTGGGAGATGGTTTTGTTAGGTTAGCTTCTGTCCCCGATCCTGTAGCATCCAAATAGGGCCACACTGATAAGGCAGTTCAGCCAGCCCTCCTGTACTGGGCCCAGACCCCATCAGTTCAAATGGGGGGCCTGGGCGCCTGCTGAACAGGAGGTGGTTTGGTGGTTATGATGGTTTTGTCAGGTTAGCGTCTGTCCCAATCCTGTAGCATTCAAACAGGGCCACACTGATAAGGCAGAACAGCCAGCCCTCCTTTACTGGGCCCATTCTCCATCAGTTCAAATGGGGGGGCCCGGGCACCTGCTGAGTGGGAGGTGGTTTTGATGGCTTTGTTAGGTTAGCGTTTCATGAAACCGTTTTTTTTCCCCCCAAAAAAGGCATTTGAAAAATGATTGCACAAATACCGTGTGAGATAAAAAGTTGCAATGACCGCCATTTTTTTCCCTAGGGTGTCTGCTTAAAAAAAATATCGGGCCAGATTCTCAAAAGAATTACGCCGGTGTATCTACAGATATTCACAAAACAAGATACGCCGGAATTAGGCTAGGATCCGACTGGCGTAAGTCACTTACACCGTTGGTTTCTAAATGCAATAATACGCCGGCCGCTAGGTGGCGTTTACGTCGAAATCAGCGTTGAATATGCAAATGAGCCGATACGCCGATTCCCGAACGTTTTTGCGCCGCGTCGTTGTAGTTTATGTAGTTTGCGTAAGCGTAAGGTTACCCCTGCTATATGAGGGGTAACCTTGCATAGGTCCGGCGTAAGACATGTTAAGTATGGACGTCAGGACAGCGTTGTGTTTTTTCCGCCGTTTACGTTGTTTGCGTAACTCGTCACGAATAGGCCTTTACGTTAATTGCGTTGCCGTCGTAATCGCTGTATTTGCGGCGTACGACCGAGCATGGGCAGTGGCCTACGTTTAAGGCCGGCGCATGCGCAGTTCGTTCGTCACGGGGGTGCGCTTAATTTAAATACAGCACGCCCCCCTCCTTCCCTATTTGAATTACGCGGCCTTACGCCGTCCCCTTTACGCTACGCCGACGCAAATTACGGAGTAAGTGCTTTGAGAATACAGCACTTGCCCGTAAAAAATGCGTAGGCGTAGCGTAAATGGGATACGCGGCAAATACGCGTTTTTTTAAGAATCTGGCCCATAATGTTTGGGGGTTCTGACTAATTTTCTAGCAAAAAAATGATGATTTTTACATGAAGGAGAGAAGTGCCAGAATAGGCGCGGTGCTGAAGTGGTTAACGAGAGAGTTTGGAGACCTTCTACTCCAGTGGTGGTGAACCTTGGCACCCCAGATGTTTTGGAACTACATTTCCCATGATGCTCATGCACCCTGCAGTGTAGTGGAGCATCATGGGAAATGTAGTTTCAAAACATCTGGGGTGCCAAGGTTCACCACCACTGGAGTAGAAGGTCTCCAAACTCTCTCATTAACCACTTCAGCACCGCGCCTATTCTGGCACTTCTCTCCTTCATGTAAAAATCATCATTTTTTTGCTAGAAAATTAGTCAGAACCCCCCAAACATTATGGGCCAGATTCTTAAAAAAACGCGTCTATAATTTTCAAAATTTAAATAAAGTTTTGTCTTTCGATACTTTCCCACACACATTTTTTTTTTTTTGTTCTAGAAAGTTCTAATTTAGCTCAGAAAACATAAATTCGTAACAAAATAACAATCTGTTTAATTTACAATATGTTATGGGCTTATCGGTCATAAATCTGGTCCCCGCTCCCCGTATATAGAGCGGGCCGCGCGGTGAAAAACTCAACCGCCTTCCAGCTAAAATAAAAACCCGCGACGCGTTAATTGATCGATGAAAGGCGCACAGACACCTTTCAGAATCCCCCCTTCGCTATACATCAGATTAACGCGAAGGTGTTTGCAAAAACAAGGTGTGTTTTCCTTCCAAAACGCGCGTATAAATAAACAGGAGCCAAACTCGGGGCTTACGGCGAACTACAAAGCGCGCCCACGGGTGTTAGATTTGTAGGATTGTAAATTCGACAGGCGCGACAAGAAAACATTTGAAAGGCGCAATTAGCCCCGTATTTAAAAATAAAGCAAAAAAATAAATAAAAACGTACGATTTCTTCTCCGGTCCCCGACGCCTTACAAGAAAAATGAAATGTTTGAGGGATTGCGGCGTGGGGGAGGGGGGGGGGGGGGTGTTAGAGAAAAATATAGACAGCAGCCTGTAGAAAAACAGTCGTTGGTTAATATAATCCAAGGCCCCGCTGCTAATTCATCACTGCGCTGTATCTGCCTTATGTCTAATTAGCATCAAATAGCAAACTGTTACTTGCTAACAATTTATTGCATAAATCTGCCTGCAAATCTCCGGCTTTAAACTTGGGCTGCAAATTGTTCCGTCTTCCAGAAGTCTAATTCGAAGGGGAAAAAAGAAAAAACGATGATGATTTATTAACATCGAATCAAAGTTTCCTGCTTGTTAATGTTAAAGCTGAGCTGAGCCTTCTTCAAGAGCATTTAGTGATGAAAACTGAGGTGCCGCCTGGGTCGTTTTTCGAGACCTGGGGTCTGGAGAAAGGACTTTGGTTGTACTATTGATCTGTCAGTGAGTGGCCATGTTGTCTACTCTAGACTCTTTCCGACTGCCTAACGCACTTATACGTCGGCAGAATGGCATGGGCAGGCAAAACAGGTACAGGTATATTGCTTTGAATCTGATGTATAGCAGGCGCGCCCAAGCGCCCGCCCGCCTGCCACGCGCACGCGCCCGCCCGACGCACATGCGCGCGCGCCCGCCACAGACTCGATGCCCGCCAGTGTCACGGAGTGGCAGAACGGTGGGATGCCATTGTAACCAAGGCATCTCCCTAGTGACAGGACACTGATCATCTGCTCCCTGTCATCGTGAGCAGCAATCACTGTCGTGTCACATGTAGCCCAGCCCCCACACAGTTAAAAATCACTCCCTATGACCTAACCCCTTCCCCGCTCCCTAGTGGTTAACCCCTTCCCTGCCAGTGTCATTTACACAGTAATCAGTGCATGTTTATAGCACTGATCGCTGTCTAAATGACAATGGTCCAAAAATAGCGCCAAAAGAGTCCGACGTGTCCGCCATAATGTCGCAGTCACGATAAAAATCGCTGATCGCCGCCATAACTAGTGAAAAAAAAAATTAATAATAAAAATGCCATTAAATATCCCCTATTTTGTAGATGCTATAACTTCTGCGCACACCAATCAATAAACACAATTGGCAAGTACAGTTTAACAAGATTTTATGAAAACAGCACTAAAAAGGTAGACTTCCCCAACATGTTTCGCCCATATATCGGGCTTCTTCAGGGGATGCTGTGCAATTTAGAGGTACGAGCCTTCTATATCTCCTAAAAATATAAATCCAAACCCTGCCAGAATTCCTAGTGTATCTGCGTCAGGGGAGCCATGTGCCACAGGCGGCCATAGAGGGCATTCAAGGACCAGAAGAGCCGTAGACTCAATACCAAGGGACGAAAGCTGTCTGCACCCACCAGTGCTTATTTCTACGGCTGATGTTTAGTGACAGCGTGTTTGTGTCCCTGGGTTCCAGCAGCGTGGCATACCTTGCAGGTAAAAAAAAAAAAAGTGGTTTGTTGACTCAGGTCTTTACCTACATTTTGTATTTTTGTTTCTCTTTTTTGACTCAAGATTGTATTTTACTTATTTTCTTTGTAAAAAACTTCAATAAAAACATTGAAACAAAAAAAAAAAAAAAGTTTCATTTAGAATATGCATGAACACACACACACACATATATATATATATATATATATATATATATATAGTATATACCCTGTGTATATTTATATATATATACAGTATATAGTTTAGAGTTTTTCCACATTACAACCAGAATTTTGCTATAACCGGACATTTATAGCGACTCTTATGGCAATCTAATATAATATGGCGGCTTAGAAAATGCACTTTTATCCTGGGGAAAAATTAGATTCGCCATCACCTGGTTTAGATCTAAAAGAATGAGACAGATAATTATCACTGTGTGCCGACTGCATTATCACATCACTCCACAATATACATTTTCTCAGAAAGGTGACATCAGAGTGAACCTATCGTGTAACAATACACGTTGCAACACTTAACCCGGGTTCTAAAAGGAAAGATTGTCTTTCCGGATTATCTTGATGGATTCGCATTTAAGGCAGAGCCAGCCAATCAACAGGACTGCCTACACAGGGCCAGATTCTCAGCGGCGCTACGACGGAGTATCTCAGATACCCCGTCGTATCGCCGTTTTTTTTTTTACTCGTATCTATGCGAGTGATTCCTTGAATCACTTTGGCATAGATACGCCTGAAGATCCGACAAGTGTAATACCATAACACTTGCGGATCATAGTTGTAATGACAACTCCAGCCACTAGGTGGCCTTTACGTTGATTTCTCATTTGCCTATGCAAATGAGGCTACTACGTCGATTCCCGTTCGCTTTTACGCCGCCCCGTCATCGCGTACGTCGATTACGAACTCGTAAGGTTACCCCTGCTAATATGAGGGTTAACCTTACGCAGTACCGTCGGATGCCGTTGGGTGCCGTCGGATGCCGTCGGATGCCATGTTATGGACAATTTCATGCTCCCAACTTTGTGGGAGGAGTTTGGGGGCGGCCCCTTCTGACTGCGCACCAGTGCACAAAGCAAGGTCCATAAAGACACGGAGGAGCGAGTTTGGGGTGGAGGAACTTGACTGGCCTTGAAGGGGTTGTAAAGGAAAAAAAAATGTCCCCAGCTTCCTTTACCTTAGTGCAGTCCTCCTTCACTTACCTCATCCTTCCATTTTGCTTTTAAATGTCCTTATTTCTTCTGAGAAATCCTCACTTCCTGTTCTTCTGTCTGTAACTCCACACAGTAATGCGAGGCTTTCTCCCTGGTGTGGAGAAAGCCTCTTGAGGGGGGAGGGGGCGAGCAGGAGAGTCAGGACGCTCACTAACACACAGCTCCTTTCTCTATCTGCAAAGTAGAAAGTGTCCTGACCCTCCTGCTCGCCCCCTCCCCCTCAAGAGGTTTTCTCCACACCAGGGAAAAAGCCTTGCATTACTGTGTGGAGTTACAGACAGAAGAACAGGAAGTGAGGATTTCTCAGGAGAAATAAGGACATGTAAAAGCAAAATGTAAGGATGAGGTAAGTGAAGGAGGACTTCACTAAGGGAAAGGAAGATATTTAGGGTTTTTTTTTTTACCTTTACAACCCCTTTAAGATAATTGTATGATCTTCTGTATCCTTGTAGCATACAAGCCTCTCCATATCTACATGCACTCCAGTGATGGTTTCATGGCATAATCTTGCATTACATCATCAAGGCCGCCATCAGGAATTATGGGGCCCCTTACACAGCTTCAGGCATGGACCCCCTGGAGCAGAGAGCGGGGGCGAAGGGGTGGGGGGGAGGGGGGTGCTTCCGCCTAAAATTGAAAATAGGGGGAGGGGGCCTTTAAAAACAAAAAAAAAGAAGAAATAAAGAAAAATATATATATAAAAGGGGGGTAGACATCCAGGGCCCTGGGGACCCCCGGGCCTTTTACAGGTGTACTGCCTGTACCCCCCCTGAACATCATACCTGCCAACTGTCCAGGATTTGCTGGGACAGTCATGCTTTTACCAAGCTGTCCCAGGATGTCCGCGTCCTGGGCTGCGTCCCAGAAACCAGCACTGTGCCCTCCTGTCCTACCCCTGTACAGTGACTTTCTGCCTCCCTCTGTACTGTGCCCTCCTGTCCTACCCCTGTACAGTGCCCTTCTGCCTCCCTCTGTACTGTGCCCTCCTGTCCTACCCCTGTACAGTGCCCTTCTGCCTCCCTCTGTACTGTGCCCTTCTGTCCTACCCCTGTACAGTGACTTTCTGCCTCCCTCTGTACTGTGCCCTCCTGTCCTACCCCTGTACAGTGCCCTTCTGCCTCCCTCTGTACTGTGCCCTCCTGTCCTACCCCTGTACAGTGCCCTTCTGCCTCCCTCTGTACTGTGCCCTTCTGTCCTACCCCTGTACAGTGACTTTCTGCCTCCCTCTGTACTGTGCCCTCCTGTCCTACCCCTGTACAGTGCCCTTCTGCCTCCCTCTGTACTGTGCCCTCCTGTCCTACCCCTGTACAGTGCCCTTCTGCCTCCCTCTGTACTGTGCCCTTTGTGTTGATTAGTCTTTGATTTATGGCATGTGATCTTATTGTTTGAAAGTGACTTTATTGAAAGTACTAATCAATATATTTTTCATTCTATCAACTATTCATACGATAATTCTTCAGCGTAGGGGTGCAAATTGGGGCAGGCTGGTAGGGGCCCCAGTGTATTACTTTGCCCTGCCCACAGCATCTACCCTATTAATTTAGGGAGGACCGACCCTTTAAGGGCTTCCATGCCCTGGCATCAGCAAGGCTGGGGAAGGTAGCATTAAACTCGGCATGAACCGGCGTGTTGCATTTTGTATATCCATGGACCGTTATCAATCGTTGTGAAACGCGTGAATATGTAGGTGTGCAGCTGTGAGGAAAGGTTATTATTGAATAATTTGCTGTATGTTAATATGGATCACTTCTGATCCTTCCATGTGTGCCTTTAACTTCCAGCGGCAGCCATGGGGGAGTGTAGAGCGCGAGGCCTCCATACGTCTACAGTGCTCCACGCATCATGTAAAATGCATTATGGCCAACTGGATGAGAAAGGTATTAACATATACTGCGTTTTGCTGACATATTTTCTATAACAACAGAACAGTAGAGTGAATGTCGATTGGATGGGGGGCTGTAGTGTTTAACATTGTGGCCCCCTCGTAGACAAAAGGGGTCCCTTAAAGCAGAACTGAAGCTAGAAATAACAAGATAAAGATGAGTAGCCCATTTAAAGATAACCGCTTAAAGTGACGCTAAAAGTTCAGCGCCCCCTAGTGGTTAACTCCTAAACTGCAGCTGTCATTTTCACAGTAATCAGTGCATTTTTATAGCACTTTTTGCTGTGAAAATGACAATGGTCCCAAAAAATGTGTCAACAGTGTCCGATGTGTCCGCCATAATGTCGCAGTCATGAAACAAAAAATCGCTGATCGCCGCCATTAGTAGTAAAAAAAAAAAATATTAATAAAAATGCCATAAAACTACCCCCTATTTTGTAAACACTATGGGCCAGATTCACAGAGCCCTTACTCCCGTGTATCTCGCGTTAGACTTTTAAAGGAGTACTTTCAAATTACCTGTGTCGTTTCATTAGTCTGAACCCTCAAACCATGAAACGACGGCTTTGCGCTTCAATCCGACTGGCTTACGTGTTCGTACGCCTTCGGATCTACGCTGCAATAATTTTGCGGCCGCTGGGTGGAGTTCCCGTCGTTTTCCCGCGTCGGGGTATGCAAATGAGCTTTTTCCGACGATCCACAAAGTTACGAGCCTCATTCGCAATCTCTTACGGCATCTGTAGTCATCTTTTTGCCGCGTAAAGTTATTCCAGCTTTTATCTGGTCTAATATTAGACAGCCCATGTTAAGTATGGCCGTCGTTCCCGCGTCGAATTTCAACGTTTGTTTTTATTTTTTACGTAAGTCGTCCGGGAATAGGAACGTACGTAAACGACGCTACTCAAACAACGAATGACGTATCGACGTTAGTTCACGCAATGCACGGCGGGAAATTTCTGAACGGAGCATGCGCAGTTTGATCGCCGCCGGGACGCGCCTAATTTAAATGCTAATTTAAATGCTTCACGCCCCCTAATCACTACGCCGCCGTACGTTACGGGCCGAAATCTACATGAATTTGTCGTAGAGCCAGGTAAAATACGGCGGCGTAGTGTATCTCTGATACTCTGCGCCAATGTAATTGTATCTGAATCTGGCCCTATAAATTTTGCGCAAACCAATTGATAAAAGCTTATTGGGATTTTTGGGCCAGATTCAGATACAATTACATTGGCGCAGAGTATCAGAGATTCACTACGCCGCCGTATTTTACCAGGCTCTACGACGAATCCTGGTAGATTTTGTCCCTTACGGTACGGCGGCGTAGTGTATTTCTCGCCGCGTAATCGAAACACGCGATTAGGGGGCGTGAAGCATTTAAATTAGGCGCGTCCCCGCGGCGATCGAACTGCGCATGCTCCGTTCAGAAATTTCCCGCCGTGCATTGCGCGAAATAACGTCGTTACGTCATTTTTTGTTTGAGTAGCGTCGTTTACGGACATTCCTATTCCCGGACATTTACGTCAAAAATAAAAAAAAGAAGTCGGAAAACGTTGAAATTCGACGCGGGAACGACGGCCATACTTAACATGGGCTGTCTAATATTAGAGCAGCAAAAAGCTGGTATAACTTTACGCAGCAAAAAGATGACTAAAGGTGCCGTAAGAGATTGCGATTGACGTTCGTAACTTCGTGGATCGTCGGCAAAAGCTCATTTGCATACCCCGACGCGGAAAACGACGGGAACTCCACCCAGCGGCCGCAATTTTATTGCAGCGTAGATCCGAAGGCGTACGAACACGTAATCCAGTCGGATTGAAGCGCAAAGCCGTCTTTTTATGGTTTGAGGATTCAGAGTAGTGATAAAAACGCGCGTAATTCGAAAGTACTCCGGTCTAACGCGAGATAGACAGGAGTAAGGGCTCTGTGAATCTGGCCCATTCTTTTTACCACAAATAGGTATAAGAATACGTATCGGCCTAAACTGAGGGGAAAAAAAAAAGTTTTTTTTATATATATTTTTGGGGGGATATTTATTATAGCAAAAGTAAAAAATATTGCATTTTTTTCACAATTATCTCTCTATTTTTGTTTATAGCGCACAAAAAATCAAAACCGCAGAGGTGATCAAATACCGCCAAAAGAAATCTCTATTTGTGGGGGAAAAAAGGACGCCAGTTTTGTTTGGGAGCCAGGTCGCACGTCCGCGCAATTGTCAGTTCAAGCGACGCAGCGCCGAATCGCAAAAAAGGGGCCAGGTCCTTAACCTGCATAATGGTCCGGGGTTTACGCGGTTTTAATGAGTCAGAAATGAAACATGTTACAGTTGTGACACGTCAGGTAGGTCATGGTAAGAGTTCCATTCTAAGGTTCCTGTACCAGAAAACGACACTTATGGCCCATACACACGATCCGAATATCGGACGAAAACGATCGTCCGATGATGGATCGTACGATTTTCGGATCGTGTGTACACTACTTTCGACAGCCGATCACGACCGTTCATCCGATGAAATTCGATCGGACAAGCGCGAAAATTTTTCTCGTCCGATGTCCGATCGTCCGATTTTCGTTTAGTCAGTACAGCCGTCGTCCGATAATACAATACAAATACATTTCAACACGTGACATCACTTCCGATCGTTTTTTTCTATCGTACGATAATTTTCGTGAGTTTAAAAACCTATTTTATTTTACTCGCGATTATTAAGCGAAAAAAGTCGTACGATCCGTCGGCCGATATTCGGATCGTGTGTATGGGCCATTAGATCCACAGGTCTTAAATAGAAGCAAGAAGGTATGGACAGCCGCACTCCGATAAATGTAAAAAACAATAAAAGCCTTTAGTCCAGTAAAAAAAAACACTGCGCAAACAGAAAAACCAGCAAACGGTGGGATGATATAGCTGACGCGTTTCACATTGTTGTACAATGCTTAGTCATAGCTATATCATCCCACCCATTGGATTGTTCTGAGTCTACGCTCACCACCGAGGTGCACTCATCTGGAGCGGCGGTCTCTTTCTCCTAGATCCAGAGGTCTCCCTGAACTGCAGAAAGTCTGACTCCAGAAACTGATGCAGCTGCATTAAGTTGGACGCGTTCTCATCATCTGGGTTTTACTCGGTGACAAGGCAATAAATGGGCTCCGGCTCACTCCATATCTAACCTTGAGAGGCGACATCTGTTGGCCACCGCCGCCGCCGCCGCACCGACATTAGTGTATTAAGTCAGATCTCCTCGCAAGCTTTTCATTTGCATCTGAAAGTAAAGTGGGATCCGGGAGGACTACCAGAATCCTTGGCTGCGGCAAGGAATCTCTCAATACTTAGTGTTACCCAGCAGGTTAAAGTGTACCTGTCATTGTTATGCAGTGGACTAGCAAAAGAAGACACAGGGGGTATAGAACTGAATTAGGCCCCTTCAAAAGACAACCTTACAGAGTGTTTGCTTCGCGTTGTGATGCATTGTGTACAGGGCCGCCATCAGGAATTATGGGGCCCCTTGCACAGCTTCAGGCATGGGCCCCCTGGAACAGAGAACGGGGGGGGGGGGGGGTGATTTGATAAGCGGGGGTTCCTTTACAAAAAAAGAAATAAAGATATATATAAAAAAAAGGGTGGTAGCCATCCGGGGGCCCTGGGGACCTCTGGGCCCTTTAATCAAAATAAACCTCTGGGACCTTTAATAAAAAAGAAATAAAAATATATATATCTAAAAAAATAAAATAAACATTTATAAAAAAAAAAACAAGGGGGTTGCCTGGGGACCTCTGGGCCCTGTAATAAAAAATAAATAAATAAATATATAAACAAAAATAACATGGGGCCCTGAGGACCTCTGAGCCTTTTACTAAAAATATATCTATATCTAAAAAAAAATTAAAATAAAATATAAAACATTTAAAACATTTTTATAAAAAAAAAGGTTGTCATCTGGGGCCCTCTGGGCCCTTTAATAATAATATTATATATATATATATATATATATATATATATATATATATATATATATATGTAAAAACATAAATAAAAAAAATAAAAAAATATCTAAAAATTATTTATTTTTTATAAAAAAAAGGGGGGGTTTTCATCTGGAGCCCTGGGGATCTCAGGGCCCCTGGGGACCTCCAGACCCCTAAAAAAAAAAACATTGGCCCTTTAATAAAACAACTAAAATAAAAATATATTAAATCTAATTTTTTCTAAAAAATACATGAAAAAATGGGGGTTTGCCACCCGGGCCCCTGGGGACATCCGGACTGCTAAAAAAAAAAAAAAAAAATTGGCCCTTTAATAAAAAATAAAATAAATGAAATATTAAAAAATATATTTTTTTATATAAAAAAAAGAGGGGGGTTACCATCTGGGGCCCTGGGGGCCTCCAGGCACCTGGACACCTGGCCCTGATGGCCGCCCTGATTGTGTAGAATTATGGCAGTGATGGACAGGCTATATGTGTGTGTGTATATATACAGTACAGACCAAAAGTTTGGACACACCTTCTCATTCAAAGAGTTTTCTTTATTTTCATGACTATGAAAATTGTAGAGTCACACTGAAGGCATCAAAACTATGAATTAACACATGTGGAATTATATACATAACAAAAAAGTGTGAAACAACCGAAAATATGTCATATTCTAGGTCCTTTTGCTTTGATTACTGCTTTGCACACTCTTGGCATTCTCTTGTCACCTGAAATGCTCTTCCAACAGTCTTGAAGGAGTTCCCAGAGATGCTCGGCACTTGTTGGCCCTTTTGCCTTCACTCTGCGGTCCAGCTCACCCCAAACCATCTCGATTGGGTTCAGGTCCGGTGACTGTGGAGGCCAGGTCATCTGGCGCAGCACCCCATCACTCTCCTTCTTGGTCAAATAGCCCTTCCCCCGCCTGGAGGTGTGTTTGTGGTCATTGTCCTGGTGAAAAATAAATGATGGTCCAACTAAACGCAAACCGGATGGAATAGCATGCCGCTGCAAGATGCTGTGGTAGCCATGCTGGTTCAGTATAAATACCCAACAGTGTCACCAGCAAAGCACCCCCACACCATCACACCTCCTCCTCCATGCTTCACAGTGGGAACCAGGCATGTAGAGTCCATCCGTTCACCTTCTCTGCGTCGCACAAAGACACGGTGGTTGGAACCAAAAGATCTCAACTTTGGACTCATCAGACCAAAGCACAGATTTCCACTGGTCTAATGTCCATTCCTTGTGTTCTTTATCCCAAACAAGTCTCTTCTGCTTGTTGCCTTTCTTTAGCAGTGGTTTCCTAGCAGATATTCTACCATGAAGGCCGGATTCACACCGGAGTCTCCTCTTATCAGTTCTTCTAGAGATGTGTCTGCTGCAAAAGGTGGCTACTTTGAAGAACCGAGAATATGACATATTTTCAGTTGTTTCACACTTTTTTGTTATGTATATAATTCCACATGTGGTAATTCTTTTTATGCTCATGGCTCTGCCTCACCTGCCTCCCCTGGCCCACACCTACCTTGGGCCACTGGACAGGCCTGTACATAGGATTATGGTTTATGGTTATTATTGGGTTATTGGTTTATGTTTATTGGGTTTAAAACTGGGAAAAGCAACCATAATGTCTGGGACCTTCAATGTTAAGAAAAAAATAAGGCCCAAGGCAAGCAAAGGCATGGGGCACGGCCCCGTACATTGGATTGTGATTTATTTTCCCAGTTTTAAACCCAAAACCCATAAACCCAATAATTACCATAAACCCAAGCAACCATAATCCAATTTTAATCCCAAAATAACCCATTGCCAATGCATGGTGGATTGGGCTCGGTTCAGTACATACGATTATCGTTGCCTTTCCCAGTTTTAAGCCCAACATAATCCTTGCCCAATCCATGCTGGAGCACTTTTCAGAGGTGGTTTACAGACATTCAGGTGGTGATACTGCCTCAACCTGGATGTTTTTGCGGGTTTTTCATTTTTTTCCCCATCTGAAGGGGGATTTTGCATTGAATTATTTGGCGGACGCCGTGTTCACTTGAAAGAGGGCAGTCGGGGAAGGTGAGGAACAAGGATACCCAGAGGCGTATCTAGTGGAAATAGCGCCTATGGCAAGCACTGAAACTGCGCCCCTGTCGAAACCCATCTTTCAGATAACCTTAACAAAAAAAAAAAACAGCTAACAAAACTAGTGATATTTATCATCCCTTGTGATTCCTTGGGTAGTGACATATCCTCTTTATGGAGAAATCTCGGGTTTATTAGACCCCTGATTCTTCCTCTGCCCTCCAAGGCCAGGTAAATGCAGAACCAATACTGGAAGTGATGAAATCTTCATCACTTAAAGCCTCAGTTTACACAGAGGAGAGGGAGAAACTGATGTTCCTTCCTCTTTGTGCGCTGCCAATCTGACTAGATGGAATGGGAGAGCCTGAGAGAACGGGGAGGGCTGTGGCTGAACGCAGCAGGGACAGCACTGCCATTGTCCATTAGCAAAGGTGCTGAAGGGGAGATCCTGCCTGTGCTCGGGAGGAGGGAAGAAGAGACCCTCAGACTCTGGTAACTGCCCAGCCACTCAACAGCGCCCTCTTCATATGGCGCCCATGGCACTTTCCATGGCTGCCATACCCTAGATACGCCACTGAGGATACCGTCCATATAAAAGAGGCCTTGTAGTCAGTGTTAGATAAAAACAGATTCTTGAGGACGTCATCTATGAATGAAAAAAAATAAAAAAAATAAAAAGCCGTATATTGGATTTGCCCGACCATGCCGCAGCGATAACCCGCGCACCCTGGCTGTCTATAATCATAAAAGAGAAGATTCCGCTTACAAGTAAGAAAAGCCTAATGATTAGGGAACGGAGGAACACAGCACCCCGTGCACAGTAATATCTCACCTACTTATTTGTTGCCAGGTAGCAGGCCAATTAGCAGAGCCGGGTATTATTTACATTTAATCCTATATATCACCAAAATGGCGGTGTTGATTTATCATTTAGATTGTTGTATTGTCAGCGTAATTTATTCCGATCATGCTGAGATTCCTGTGAAATTAAGCATTAAACATTATGTCCGCGGCTCTCTCTGTATTCCTGGTTGTTTTAGCTTTTTTTTTTTCTTTTAATGAGAAAGCATGTTAACTTAAATCTGAGATTATGCTTCCATTGGCAATTTTTTAGACTTATTAGCGAGGCCGTCGAATGAATTTCATTTCCAGGACGAGCGGAAAAAGCAGCAGGCTGGTGTTTTCAAACAATTACATACGATGGAGCTTTTCGCACCAGCAGAGACGGGAGAATTTTTATTTATTTTTTATAAAAAAAAAAGAAATAGACATATGTCTCTCTTTTTTTGTGTTTTTGTTTCTTCGTTTTTCTTGATATCTTGCTGTCAAAATAAACTCAGGCTGGTTGGATTATGGATGCGTCTGGGAACGTGTGCTGTACATATGCCGCTCGTGTTAGGCCGCGTACACACGATCGGTTCAAACCGATGAGAATGGTCCGATCTATACTGGTATGGACTGGGTAATGTGTTAGGATCTATACTGGTATGGACTGGGTAATGTGTTAGGATCTATACTGGTATGGACTGGGTAATGTGTTGGGATCTATACTGGTATGGACTGGGTAATGTGTTAGGATCTATACTGGTATGGACTGGGTAATGTGTTGGGATCTATACTGGTATGGACTGGGTAATGTGTTGGGATTTATACTGGTATGGACTGGGTAATGTGTTGGGATCTATACTGGTATGGACTGGGTAATGTGTTAGGATCTATACTGGTATGGACTGGGTAATGTGTTGGGATCTATACTGGTATGGACTGGGTAATGTGTTGGGATCTATACTGGTATGGACTGGGTAATGTGTTGGGATCTATACTGGTATGGACTGGGTAATGTGTTAGGATCTATACTGGTATGGACTGGGTAATGTGTTGGGATCTATACTGGTATGGACTGGGTAATGTGTTGGGATCTATACTGGTATGGACTGGGTAATGTGTTGGGATTTATACTGGTATGGACTGGGTAATGTGTTAGGATCTATACTGGTATGGATTGGGTAATGTGTTGGGATCTATACTGGTATAGACTGGGTAATGTGTTAGGATCTATACTGGTATGGACTGGGTAATGTGTTAGGATCTATACTGGTATGGACTGGGTAATGTGTTAGGATCTATACTGGTATGGATTGGGTAATGTGTTGGGATCTATACTGGTATGGACTGGGTAATGTGTTGGGATCTATACTTGTATGGACTGGGTAATGTGTTAGGATTAGGGTTGTCCCGATACCGATACCAGTATCGGTATCGGGGCCGATACCGAGTATTTGCGGGAGTACTTGTACTCCCGCAAATACCCCCGATACCTAAATAAAATACTCCCCCCCCCCCGCCGCATCGCGCCGCCGCATCAAAAGCCGCCGCATGGGTTAAACGGCGTGCGGGAACATCACAGCTTTCATTTGAATAGCTGTAGATTTCCCGCTGCCTATAGACACTCCCCCTTGCTCGGGATTGGATGGGTGATCGTGATCTGTCCAATCCCGATCAAGGTGGATTGTCTATCCGCACGGACAAAACAGCTATTTAAATGAATGCTGTGATTTTCTCCATGTGGCAGCTTTCGGCAAAGGTATAGGGGAAATGGCTGGAGGGACATGGCTGAAGGGACATGGCTGCATATGTGAGGGACATGGCTGAAGAGACATGGCTGCATATGTGAGGGACATGGCTGCATATGTGAGGGACATGGTTAGAGGGACATGGCTGAAGGGAGATGGCTGCATATGTGAGGGACATGGCTAGAGGGACATGGCTGAAGAGACATGGCTGCATATGTGAGGGACATGGCTAGAGGGACATGGCTGCATATGTGAGGGACATGGCTAGAGGGACATGGCTGCATATGTGAGGGACATGGCTAGAGGGACATGGCTGGAGCGACATGGCTGGAGGGACATGGCTGCATATGTGGTGGACATGGCTGGGGGGGGGGACATGGCTGCATATGTGGGGGACATGGCTGCATTTGTGGGGGACATGGCTGCATATGTGGGGGACATGGCTGCATTTGGGGACACATTTAAAAAAAAGTATCGGTATTCGGTATCGGCGACTACTTGAAAAAAAAGTATCGGTACTTGTACTCGGTCCTAAAAAAGTGGTATCGGGACAACCCTAGTTAGGATCTGGGTAATGTGTTGGGCTCTATACTGGTATGGACTGAGTAATGTGTTAGGATCTATACTGGTATGGACTGGGTAATGTGTTGGGATCTATACTGGTATGGACTGGGTAATGTGTTAGGATCTATACTGGTATGGACTGGGTAATGTGTTAGGATCTATACTGGTATGGACTGGGTAATGTGTTAGGATCTATACTGGTATGGACTGGGTAATGTGTTGGGATCTATACTGGTATGGACTGGGTAATGTGTTAGGATCTATACTGGTATGGACTGGGTAATGTGTTGGGATCTATACTGGTATGGACTGGGTAATGTGTTAGGATCTATACTGGTATGGACTGGGTAATGTGTTGGGCTCTATACTGGTATGGACTGGGTAATGTGTTAGGATCTATACTGGTATGGACTGGGTAATGTGTTAGGATCTATACTGGTATGGACTGGGTAATGTGTTAGGATCTATACTGGTATGGACTGGGTAATGTGTTGGGATCTATACTGGTATGGACTGGGTAATGTGTTAGGATCTATACTGGTATGGACTGGGTAATGTGTTGGGATCTATACTGGTATGGACTGGGTAATGTGTTGGGATCTATACTGGTATGGACTGGGTAATGTGTTAGGAATGAAAGGATGGCACATCATTTGATGGAAATGAAAATTACCCACCTACAGAGGGCTGAATTCAAAGACAACCACGAAAATCAAAGTGAAAAAATTATGCAGCAAGCTCGTCCATTTAGCTAAAATTTCATTGCAACAACTCTGAATGGTCCTCAGTATTTTGTATGCCCCCCCCCCAAGTGCTTGTATGCATGTCTGACAACATCAGGGCATGCTTCTAATGAGACGACGGATGGTGTCCCGAGGTATTTCCTTCCAGATCTGGACTAGAGCATTACTGAGCTTCTGAACAGACTGAGGTGCAACCTGGCGGCACCGGATGGACCAAAACATAATGTCCCAGAGGTGTTGTATTGGATTTAGGTCAGGTGAGCATTCAATGGTATCAATTCCTTCATCCTCCAGGAACTGGCTGCATGCTCTCACCACACGAGGCCGGGCATTGTCGTGACCCAGGACCCACTGCACCAGTGTAGGGTCTAACAATGGGTCCAAGGATTTCATCCCGATACCTAATGGCAGTCAGGGTGGCATTGTGTAGCCTGTAGAGGTCTGTGCGTCCCTCCATGGAGATGCCTGCCAAAATCATCACTGACCCACCACCCCCAAACCGGTCATGCTGAACAATGTTACAGGCGGCATCAAGTTCTCCGCGGCTTCTCCAGACCCTTTCCCGTCTGTCACATATACTCAGGCTTTCCCGTCTGTCACATATACTCAGGGTGAACCTGATCTCATTTGTGAAAAGCATGGGGCACCAGTGGCGGACCTGCCAATTCTGGTGCTCAATGGAAAATGCCAATCGAGCTCCACAGTGTCCGGCAGTGAGCACAGAGCACACTCAGGCCACCCCCATGAAGTCTGTTTCTGATTGTTTGGTCAGAGACATTCACACCAGTGGCCTGCTGGAGGTCATTTTGTAGGGCTCTGGCAGTGCTCATCCTGTTCCTCCTTACACAAAGGAGCAGATACCTTTACTGTTGATGGGTTAAGGACCTTCTACGGCTCTGTCCAGCTCTCCTAGAGTAACTGCCTGTCTCCTGGAATCTCCTCCATGCTCTTGTGCTGGGAGACACGGCAAACCTTCTGGCAATGACACTGGCAATGGACGCGTAGTGATGTGCCATCCTGGAGGCGTTGGACTGCCTGTGCAACCTTTATAGGGTCCAAGTATTGCCTCGTGCTACCAGTAGTGACACTGACCCTAGCCAAATGCAAAACTAGTGAAAAACAGTCAGAAAAGATGAGTAGGGAAAAAAAATGTCAGACACCTTTACCTGAAAAACCCTTCCTGTTTTGGAGGTCGTCTCATTGTTGCCCATCTAGTGCACCTGTTGTTAATTTCAATTAACAGCAAAGCAGCTGAAACTGATTAACAACCCCCTCTGTATACACCCCTTTCTCTCTGTATACAGCCCTCCCCTCTGTATACACCCCTCACCCCCTATGTATACACCCCTCCCCCTCTGTATACGCCCCTCCCCTCTGTATACACCCCATCACTCTCTGTATACACCCCTCACCCCCTCTGTATACACCCCTCACCCCCTCTGTATACACCCTCCCCCTCTGTATACACCCCCTCTGTATACACCCCTCCCCCTCTGTATACACCCCTCCCCCTCTGTGTACACCCCCCTCTGTATACACCCCTCCCCCTCTGTATACACCCCCCTCTGTATAAACCCCTCACCCCCTCTGTATACACCCCTCCCCCTCTGTATACACCCCTCCCCCTCTGTATACACCCCTCACCCACTCTGTATACACCCCTCCCCCTCTGTATATACCCCTCCCCTCTGTATACACCCCATCACACTCTGTATACACCCCCCTCTGTATACACCCCTCACCCCCTCTGTATACACCCTCCCCCTCTGTATACACCCCCTCTGTATACACCCCTCCCCCTCTGTATACACCCCTCCCCCTCTGTATACACCCCATCACACTCTGTATACACCCCCTCTGTATACACCCCTCACCCCTCTGTATACACCCCTCCCCCTCTGTATACACCCCCCTCTGTATACACCCCTCCCCCTCTGTATACACCCCTCCCCCTCTGTATACACCCCATCACACTCTGTATACACCCCCCTCTGTATACACCCCTCACCCCCTCTGTATACACCCTCCCCCTCTGTATACACCCCCTCTGTATACACCCCTCCCCCTCTGTATACACCCCTCCCCCCTCTGTATACACCCCTCCCCCTCTGTATACACCCCTCCCCCCTCTGTATACACCCCCCCTCTGTATACACCCCTCCCCCTCCGTATACACCCCTCACCCCCTCTGTATACATCCCTCCCCCTTTGTATACACCCCTCCCCCTCTGCTACTTAACTGACCAGATCAATATCCCAGGAGTTCTGATTTAACAGTGTTCATTTCATTTTTTTGAGCAGTGTATATATTTTTTTTGCCTCATGGGGACAGGAAGGTATGGGGTGTAAATGGGGGTTTATCCTTGAATTTGACCTGGGCACTGCCGTCGAAGACTTTTTATACTCAAAATTAGTGGGGCCCAAGCTTATAATTTACGCAAGGGTTCCAATTCTTTCCACTAGGCCTCTGCAAATATCACTCCACTGCGATTCCTCGGCGACGAGTCGGTGACCATTATACGTTTGGCAGGTTTTGTGCTCAGAAACATGTAATATACGGCTCAGAGTTCACCCCGCAGTTACCAGACACTGACCCCCCCCCCCTTGTTCCATGTTCTGTAGGTTAAATGTATGTAATTAGATAATAAAGATAATACAGACAGCGCTGCCCTGCGGAGCAAGCTTTGATGGCGGTACACGGGTGATGCAACATTCACGGAGTCTCTCTCTCTGTTTCCCCCTGTATTATAATGAACGCGGCACTCGCCCGCCGCCGTGACACGCGCACTCAGCAGCCCTGAGAAATGACATTGAGGAGACGAGGACTGTATCACTCGAGGAGGATGCATAATCTTTTGGGGAAAAGCCAACAGGTTCTGCTTCATATAATGGGCAGTGATGGAGTATTGGACGGCGTCCCCACATCCTCTCGCTGCAATTTTATTCCAGCTGCTCATAAATTGCTCCAAAGTAACTGACACACAACAAATGGGAATTAACCGCTTGTCCGCCGGAGGTGGAGGGCGGCCTCTCTGAAAAGAGAAGCCTGCCATGTACAGAATGGAATTTTAATGGTGCCGGGTTTTATTTTTGTATAATTTCCACACGGAACTTAATTTTTGTTACCTTTTGTGCACGATTCTTCCCTTTTCTATATGGCCTCTGCAGCATTGGGCTAACTGGCAGGGATGTCACTTGGGTCCTAATCAGAGGTGGTTGGTGCTTAAAATTTTTGGGGGGCGCAAACAAACAGAAAAAAAAACATCAATTGCAGCCACTGTGCCATCAAACGCAGCCACTGTACCCATGAATTGCTGACACTGTGCCCATCAATTGATGCTACTGTGCCCTATCAAATTCTGCCAGTGTGCCGATCAATTGCGGCTACTGTGCCCCCATCAGATGCTCCCAGTGTGCCGATCAATTGCCGCAACTGTGCCCCATCAAATTCTGCCAGTGTGCCGATCAATTGCGGCTACTGTGCCCCATCAGATGCTGCCAGTGTGCCGATCAATTGCCGCAACTGTGCCCCATCAAATTCTGCCAGTGTGCCGATCAATTGCGGCTACTGTGCCCCATCAGATGCTGCCAGTGTGCCGATCAATTGCCGCAACTGTGCCCCATCAAATTCTCCCAGTGTGCCCCATCAAATGCTAAAACCGTTCCCATCAATTGCTGCCAGTGTACCAATCAATTGCTGCTACTGTGCCCCATCAGATGCTGTCATTGTGCCTAATAATTGCCGCTACTGTGCCCCATCAAATGCTGCCAGTTTGCCGATCAATTGCCGCTACTGTGCCCCATCAGATGCTGCCAGTGTACCAATCATTTGCCGCTACTGTGCCCCATTAAATTCTGCCAGTGTGCCCAATAATTGCTGCTACTGTGCCCCATCAGATGCTGCCAGTGTGCCCAATAATTGCTGCTACTGTGCCCCATCAGATGCTGCCAGTGTGCCCAATAATTGCTGCTACTGTGCTTCATCAGATGCTGCCAGTGGGCCCAATAATTGCTGCTACTGTGCTTCATCAGATGCTGCCAGTGTGCCCATCAATTGCTGCTACTGCGCCCCATCAAATGCTCCCAGTGTGCCCCATCAAATGCTGACACCGTTCCCATCAATTGCTGCCAGTGTACCAATCAATTGCTGCTACTGTGCCCCATCAGATGCTGCCAGTGTGCCCATCAATTGCTGCTACTGTGCCCCATCAGATGCTGCCAGTTGCCCATCAATTGCTGCTACTGTGCCCCATCAGATGCTGCCAGTGGGCCCAATAATTGCTGCTACTGTGCTTCATCAGATGCTGCCAGTGTGCCCATCAATTGCTGCTACTGTGCCCCATCAAATGCTCCCAGTGTGCCCCATCAAATGCTGACACCGTTCCCATCAATTGCTGCCAGTGTGCCCAATAATTGCTGCTACTGTGCCCCATCAGATGCTGTCAGTGTGCCCATCAATTGCCGCTACTGTGCCCCATCAGGTGCTGCCCGGCACTTACCTGTTTCGCAGCAGGTCAGCGGCGGTCTCCTGCACGTCCTCCATGTCTTCTTCCGTCCTCTCTGTAACAGACCCGGCAACCTGATTGGCTGACAGACGGATTCAGTGTTAGCAAATCAAATTCCTTTTCCACACAGCGTGGTGCCCACTGTTCACATTTTTGGAAAAAACACCCCCGCTGCTGTAATTCAGGTGCCCGGCGCCCGAAAAGGGTCCGGACACCTGAATAGGGGGTGTCAGCAGCGACCATAAATAGATCCATGCAATGCATGAATCTATCTATGATGGTAGAGTGGTGGCAATAGAAGGGGGGGGGGCGGCGCTCCTGCGCCCTCTATGGATGCACCGCCACTGTGCTGTAAAGGCTTTTAAAGCGTTGCCTATGGATAGTAAAATTGCCGTTGTTTGTCGCCATTGCACGGGGTTAATACAACGGCCATGAGGAATGTGAATGGGCCGTAAGGTTTGCTCCAATTTTCTCCACCAGAGAAACATTTCCTTCTTGATCCTCCAAGGCAGCCCCCCCCCCCCCCCCCAGGACCAGCAATCTAGTAAACTCTCAAGTACACTTATCTATGCATCATAGTAAATCGGGGGCAAGGTCTCCCAGCCACATCACCGGCGATGAATGAATGGGCCCCGGGAGCGAGCTTACATCTTCAGCAGCCCGGGCCCCTCAGCGTGAAAACCTGAGTGACATTCATTTGTTACTTGTGACACTTTTTCTTTTTTCTTTCTTAACCTATTGCACATGCAAATTAGGTCATGAAATACGTAGAGGGAGACGGCATGACTGAGCAGCACACATGTAATAATGGCAGAGATGTAGAACGGCGTTCATTTATTACCTGAAAACAGGTCATCTCAGAGGCTCCGCTGGGCACTCTGATAATAAATGATATCTGAGATGATGGGGCATCCACAGATGGTACGCGGCCCGCCGCCTGGCCTCCTTCTATTTACTCTTCACTCTGACACAAAACGTAGCCATAGAAGTCGGGGGAACGACGGGCGTTAGAAATGGAAACCCTAAAACTGAACGGCAGTTATTCTGCAGAATTAGAAATGAAGACTACAAGAGGCCATTTCAACATGGGGATTCTGCCATGAAGGTCCTCGTTCAGTAGGGTGACCAGACGTCCCCGGTTTCTGTGACATTGTCCCCAGAGCCCGTCTGTCCCCGGGTTTGTCCCCAGATTCATCTGTCTGTCCCCTGGATTTATCCCCCCCCAAAAAAAACACCAGCTGCCACTGGTTCCCATCTTAAAATGTTGGGTGATATGGACTTGTAAACTTTACTGCACCCTCCTAACCCATAAAACCATAGAGCCCAGGGCACCTGTACATCGCGTCCCTTTCCACACAGACCAGGGCACCTGTCCCTCGCGCCCCCCCCCCCCCACAGCCTAGGGCACCAGTCCCTTTCGCCCCTCCCTCCACAGCCTAGGGCACCTGTCCCTCGTACCCCCCTTCACAGCCTAGGGCACCTGTCCCTCGTACCCCCCCTCCACGGCCTAGGGCACCTGTCCCTCGCACCCCTCCACACAGCCTAGGGCACCTGTCCCTTGCGCCCCACAGCCCAGGGCACCTGTCCCTCGTGCCCCACAGCCCAGGGCACCGGTTCCTCGTGCCGCCTTCACAGCCTAGGGCACCTGTCCCTCGTACCCCCCTTCACAGCCTAGGGCACCTGTCCCTCGTACCCCCCCTCCACAGCCTAGGGCACCTGTCCCTCGCACCCCCCCCCACACAGCCTAGGGCACCTGTCCCTTACGCCCCCCCCACAGCCCAGGGCACCTGTCCCTTGCGCCCCACAGCCGAGGGCACCTGTCCCTCGTGCCCCACAGCCCAGGGCACCGGTCCCTCGTGCCCCTTCCACAGCCTAGGGCACCTGTCACTTGCACCCCCCACACAGGCTAGGGCACCTGTGCCTTATGCCCCCCCACAGCCCAGGGCACCTGTCCCTTGCACCCCCTCCCCCACAGCCCAGGGCACCTGTCCCTTGTGCCCCACAGCCCAGGGCACCGGTCCCTCATGCCCCCCCCCACAGCCCAGGGCACCTGTCCCTCGCACCCCCCCTCCACAACCTAGGGCACCTGTCCCTCGCACCCCCCACACAGCCTAGGGAACCTGTCCCTCGCACCCCCCCTCCACAGCCTAGGGCACCTGTCCCTCACACCCCCCCACACAGCCTAGGGCACCTGTCCTTTATGCCCCCCACAGCCCAGGGCACCTGTCCCTTGCGACCCACAGCCAAGGGCACCTTTCCCGCGTGCCCCACAGCCCAGGGCACTGGTCCCTCGTGCCCCTTTCACAGCCTAGGGCACCTGTCCCTTGCACCCCCCACACAGCCTAGGGCACCTGTCCCTTACGCCCACCCACAGCCCAGGGCACCTTTCCCTTGCACCCCCTCCCCCACAGCCCAGGGCACCTGTCCTTTGTGCCCCACAGCCCAGGGCACCTGTCCCTTGCACCCCCTCCCCCACAGCCCAGGGCACCTGTCCTTTGTGCCCCACAGCCCAGGGCACCGATCCCTCGTGTCCCCCCCCCACAGCCTAGGGAACCTGTCCCTCGTGCCCCCCACAGCCCAGGGCATCTGTCCCTTGCGCCCCCCCCACAGCCCAGGGCACCTTTCTCTCGCGCCCCCCCCCCCACAGCCTAGGGCACCTGTCCCTCGCACTCCCCCACAGCCCAGGGTATCTGCTTCTTGCGCCCCCCCCCCCACAGTCCAGGGCACCTGTCCCTCATGCCCGCCCCCCACAGCCCAGGGCACCTGTCCCTCGCACCATTTCCCTCAAGTCCTGACCCTGGTTATGACTTTTAAAAAAAAATCTGTTTTATTTGTTGTGATCAAAACGCACATCAATCACAATCTGAGCGCGTGTCTCCACCATACTGCATATGCAAGTACCTTTCCATGAATAATCTATCCCTATGGAATTCATCATTCGTCTTCCAGGTATGGTGAATATTTGTACGGGCTATAGCGGATATTTTTTTTTTTTTTAAATAAAATGTAGAATGTTAAAAAAAAAAAAAATGTGCGCTCAAAATCCTTTATTCACGAGAAGGAGCCGCGCTCGCCGCTCGCCCTTATTGGTGCTCCATGTTTAGTGAATAGGCTCCTCGGTCCGGACCCTCCATGGTCGGTATCTACAAGCTGGTGTCATTAGCGTTGCAGCCATTTGTCTGGATTGATAACGTCCCGAATCTACATAAGGAGACGACTTCACATGACGGGAGTGAAAGATCTTACAAGGAGCGTGTGCCGGGGGGGGGGTAATGGGAGGAGATTTGCAATGGTAATGTGTGCCGAGACCTGGGAAACCAAGGAACATGATGGGAAGATATGGAGGGCCGCGTGACCTCAGAAACGTCTGAACGCAAAGCCATGCGAGAAACGGGAACGCCAATCAATGACCGATGGGGTTTCATACCCTGTGGCCTAGATTCACGTAGGGCGGCGTAAATATGAGCGGGCGTTGCGTATCGTATTTACGATACGCAAGTGCAGTATTCTTAAAGCACTTGCGTCCTAAGTTACGGTGGCGTAGCGTAAATGTCCCGGCGTAAGCGCGCCTAATTCAAATGTGGAAGAGGTGGGCGTGTTTTATGTAAATTGATCGTGACCCCACCTAATCGACGCTTTTAACGCACGGCGCATGCGTCGTCCGTGGACGTATCCCAGTGCGCATGCGTCGGATAGAATGCCTAAGATACGTCGAACACTGCCTACGACGTGAACGTAACTTACGCACAGCCCTATTTGCGTACGACTTACGCAAACGACGTAAAAGATACGCTTGTTCCGATGTCCATACCTTGCATGGGCTCCGCCACCTAGAGAGCAGCTTTATCTTCACGCCGGCGTATGTCTTAACGTAAACGGCATAACTAATTGCAACGGGCGCACGTACGTTCCTGATTCGGCGTATCCAGCTCATTTGCATATTCGACGCGGAAATCAACGGAAGCGCCACCTAGCGGTCCAGCTTAAATATGCACCCAAGATACGATGGCGTAGGAGACTCACGCCGCTCGTATCTTGGCCGAATTTATGAGTAACTGATTCTAAGAATCAGGCGCGCATATACGACGGCGCACATTCGGACTTACGGCGGCGTACGTGGAGATACGCCGTCGTAAGTCTTTGAGAATCTGGCCCTAAATATGGGATTAGCGGGGTGCATTTTTATCATTTTAAATCATTATTTTTTTTTTTTGCTAGAAAATTACTTAGAACCCCCAAACACTAAGGGCCAGATTCAGGTAGATGGGCGCTTCTTTACTGTGGAGTAACGTTTCTCGTTTACGTTACTCCGGCGAAACTTTAGCAGCAAGTACTGTTATTCACATAGCACTTGCTCCTAAAGTTGCGGCGGCGTATCGAAAATGAGCCGGCGGGATTCAAATTGGGCGGGTAGGGGGCGTGTATTATTATAACTAGGCGCGATCCCTCGGCGAACGTACTGCGCATGCGTCGACTGTCAATGCATCCCAGTGCGCATGCTCCAAATTCTGTCAGTGAACGTCAATGACGTCAAATCCCCATTCATGGACGTTTTACGCAAGCGACGCAAGTTTTTTTTTTTTTCGACGCGATGACGACGGCCATACTTAACATAGGATACTCCACTAGGGGGCTGCTTTATCTTTACGCCGCGTATCGCCTACGGAAACGTCGGAAAGTCACTGCGTCGCGCCCGAATACGATCGTGAATTGCCGATTCCCGCTGATTAACATATTTTCGGCGTTAATCAGCGGGAACGCCCCCAGCGCAATTTTTTAAATTGCAGTTGCGATGCGACGGCGAAATTCAATTACGCCGCTCGTATCGGAACTCCAACCCGGCGTTTCTTGTTTTCTGACTAAAGAAAACAGAAACGCCGGCTCAAAGTGAGAGTTATGCTGGAGTATCGCTGATACTCCAGAGTGACTCTACCTGAATCTGGCCCTATGCATTTTTTTTTTTTTTAGCAGAGACCCTGGGGAATAAAATAGCGATCATTGAAAACATTTTTTACGTCACTTTGTATTCGCACAGCAGTTTTTTAAATGCAATTTTTTGGGAAAAAAATTGATTTTAATTAATAATAATAATAAAAAAATAAAAAAAAATAAAAAACACAGGGCCAGATTCACAAAGAACTTACGACGGCGTATCTCCACGTACGCCGTCGTAAGTCCGAATGGACGGCGTATCTCCACGTACGCCGTCGTAAGTCGGAATGTGCGCCGTCGTATCTATGCGCCTGATTCTTAGAATCAGTTACGCATAGATTTGGCCAAGATACAAGCGGCGTAAGTCTCCTACGCCGTCGTATCTTAGTTGCATATTTACGCTGGCCGCTAGGTGGCGCTTCCGTCGATTTACGCGTCGAATATGCAAATGAGCTAGATACGCGTATGTCCGACGTAAAGTTACCCCTGCTATATGAGGCGTACGCAAGTATGGACGTCGGGACAGCGTAGAATTTTCCGTCGTTTGCGTAAAACGTTCGCGAATAGGGCTTTGCGTAAGTTACGTTCACGTCAAAACCAATAAGTGTTTGCGGCGTAATTTTGAGCATGCGCACTGGGATACGTCCACGGAGGGCGCATGCGCCGTTCGTTAGAAACGTCATTTACGTGGGGTCATGGTTGATTACCATACAACACGCCCACTCCAAGACTAATTTGAATTACCCGGGCTTACGCCGGCCCATTTACGCTACGCCGCCGTAACTTAGGACGCAAGTGCTTTGAAAATACTGCACTCGCGTCCAAAGTTGCGGCGGCGTAGCGTAAATACGATACGCTACGCCCCGCTCGAAGTTACGCCGCCCTACGAGAATCTGGCCCACATTATATACCCCAATTTTTTTTTTGTAAAATGTGAAAAGATGACGCTACGTTGAGTAAATAGATACCTAACGCGCCACGCTTTAAAATTGCACACACTCGTGGAATGGCGACAAACTACGGTACTTAAAGTGGTTGAAAACCTTTGTGTTTTTTCAGCTTAAAGGATGAGCGAGTTTGGGGTGGAGGAACTCGACTGGCCTGCACCTCAACCCGATAGAACACCTTTGGGATGAATTAGAGCGGAGACTGAGAGCCAAGCCTTCTCGTCCAACATCAGTGCCTGACCTCAAACAAATGTTCTTCTGGAAGAATGGTCAAACATTCCCATAGACACACTCCTAAACATTGTGGACGGCCTTCCCAGAAGAGTTGTTATAGGTGCAAAGGGTGGGCCAACACCAGTGGCAGTGCGTCCAAAAAAGGAGCGCACGGGCGCCGCCCCCTCTCTCCTGCCACCTGTCTATCCCCCATAGATAGATTGATGCATTGCTATGATCACCGCTGCCACCCCCTATTCAGGTGTCTGGCCCCTTTTCGGGCACCTGAGTTACATCGGCAGGGGGTGTTTATTGGAAGCACCTAATTGGAGCCTAAGCTGTGTTTGATGGGCACATTGGTGGCAATTGATGGCACAGTGGCAGGGTTTAATGGGTACAGTGGCAGCAATTGATGGGCACAGTAGCTGCGCTTGATGGCACAGTGGCTGCGTTTGATGGCACATTGGCTGCAATTGATGGGCACAGTGGCTGCAAATGATGGGCACACTGGCTGCGTTTGATGGGCACAGTGGCGGCAATTGATGGGCACAGTAGCTGCGCTTGATGGCACAGTGGCTGCGTTTGATGGCACATTGGCTGCAATTGATGGGCACAGTGGCTGCAAATGATGGGCACACTGGCTGCGTTTGATGGGCACAGTGGCTGCAATTGATGGGCACAGTAGCTGCGCTTGATGGCATAGTGGCTGTGTTTGATAGACATTGTGGCTGCGTTTGATGGGCACAGTGGCTGCAATTGATGGGCACAGTGGCTGCGTTTGATGGGCACACTGGCTGCGTTTGATGGGCACAGTGGCTGCAATTGATGGCACAGTGGTGGCAATAGATAGGCACAGTAGCTGCTCTTGATGGGCACAGTGGCAATTGATGGGCACAGTAGCTGCTCTTGATGGGCACAGTGGAAGCAATTGATGTATTTTTTCAGTTTGTTTGCGCCCCCACAAAAATTTTAAGCACCAGCTTCCACTGACCAATTCAATATTGAACCCATATTGAAGTTCATGTGCGTGTAAAAGTCGGTGTCCCAATACTTTTGGTAATATAGAGTACATTAGTTTTGGTTTCAGATTTATTACGGCGTTATGCCAAGATGAGCATGCGCGTTTACCATACAAGCCTATGAATCCGTGTTTTCTTTGGTAATACTATTTTGGTGCTTCCTGGCCGTGGGAATGTGAAGATTTTGACCTTTTTTGGCCAAGCCTTCTCGTCCAACATCAGTGCCTGACCTCACAAATGCTCTTCTGGAAGAACGGTCAGACATTCCCATAGGCGCCCTCCTGGTGGGTTCCCGGAATCTCTGGCGGTCCCGGGATCCTCTGGGGCAGTGCGGCGGTGAGCTGGTTAAGTCGGAGTGTCACCATTTAGAAGGAATTAGTGATTGGCTCCCGGGCTCCCTCCTCCGGCGTTGGCGATGCCCCCCGTGGTAACAAAGAGCCTAATTGGGAGAAGAAGAGAATTACAAAACTCCGAGTCTTATTATTCATTTATGAATCCTCCGCTCACTACAAAGATCATTCCCTCCACTTCCAGGGTCCTCCATGGACAACATTTCCAGCTACTTATCAATGGAAACAGCCGGATGTGAATTATTAATGCGCCACAAATGACTTCATAGCTACAAAATGACATTTTTTGGTTTCTTTTCTGTTGGCGGAAAAAAAAAATCACCGACACCCCGACCAAGAAATCTCCTCTTCCTGTAGATTCGGGAGACGGAATAACATCCGATCTTCTACTTCCAGATATATGAATGTGACAATAAAATCCCGGAGATCAGTGCCGATCATTCCAAATACTGACTACATGTGATACAAAAAAAGATTATTATTATTTATTAATTATATTTATCATTTACATTTGATTATTATTAATAACAATAATATTATTATTAATAATAATAATAATAATAATAATAATAATAATAGTTATTATTATTATTTAAATATAAATAATAATTTTTACATTTTATTTTTTTATTATTATTTTATACTTATATTTATCATTTTAATAATAATAGTTATGATTATTGTTTAAATAATAATAATAATAATAATTAAACATTTTTTATTTTTTATTATTATTTATTACTTATAAGTTATACAATTACTGACTACATGTGATACAAATACTGACATTTGAATATTATTAATGATAACAATAATATCAATAATAATTATTATTTAAATATAAATAATCATTTTTATATTTGTATTATTATTTATTACTTATATTTATCATTTACATTTTAATAATAATAGTTATTTTTATTATTATTATTATTATTAATATTATTTTTTTTTTTTAAAACATAAATAATCATTTTTATGTTTATGTTTTTTATGTTTACATTTTTTATTATTGTTTATTACTTATATTTATCATTGACATTTTAATAATAATAGTTATTATTATTATTATTTAAATATAAATAATCATTTTTAAATGTTATAGTTTTTATTATTATTTATTACTTATATTTATCATTTACATTTTAATAATAATAGTTATTATTATTATTATTATTTAAATATAAATAATCATTTTTAAATGTTATTGTTTTTATTATGACCTATTACTTATATGTATCATTTACATTTTAATAATAGTTATTAATATTGTTTAAACATAAATAATAATTTATTTTTTTATTATTATTATTATTATGTATTACTTTTATTTTACATTTGATTAATAATAATAATAATAATAATAATAATAATAATAATAATAATAATAATAATAATAATAGTAGTATTTATTATTTAAATATAAATAATAATTTTAATTTTTTTTTTACTATTATTTATTACTTATACAAATACTGACTACATGTAATATAATGTATCCCCATTAGTTATATTAAAATAATAATAATAATAATAATAATAATAATAATTATTATTATTATTATTTAAATATAAATAATGATTTTTAAATAGTTTTTTTATTATTATGTATTACTTATGTTTATCATTTACATAATAATAATAGTAATAATAGTAATAATAATAATAATATAAATAATAATATGTAGTATTATTATTTTTATTATTATTATTATTAATATTGTTATCAAATGTGTATGACTTATATTTAAATATGAATAATGATTTTTAAAAAGTTTTTTTTATTATTATGTATTACTTATATTTATTATTTACATAATAATAATAATAATAATGTAAATAATAATAATGTAAATAATAATATATATTATTATTATAATTATTATTATTAATATTGTTATCACATTTTTATTATTTATATTTATCATTTATATTTTAATAATAATAATAATTATTATTATTATTATTTAAATATAAACAGTGGGGCAGATTCACATAGAAATGGATTATCGTAGCGTATCAGAAATACACTACGCCGCCGTTTTTTACCTGGCTCTACGTGGAATTCAGGTAGATTTTCTACGGTAAACGACGGCGGCGTAGTGTATTTCTCCCGTCACAATCCATCTGCGTGAGTAGGGAGCGTGAAACATTTAAATTAGGCGCGTTCCCGCGGCGATCGATCTGCGCATGCTCCGTTCGCAAATTTCCCGCCGTGCATTGCGCGAAATCACGTTGTGACGTCATTCGTTGTTTATGTAGCGTAGTTTACGGGCGATCCACGTCCCGACGAGTTACGTAAACAAAAAAAAAATTAAATATATTCGAAGCGGGAACGACGGCCATACTTAACATGGGCTACGTAAAGTTAGAGCAGCAAAAAGCTGCTCTAACATTACGTACAAAAAAATAGACGAAAACGATTGCGACGCCCGCTCGTATGTTCGTGAATCGCCGTAAAAAAACATTTGCATATCCCGACGCATCAAAACGACGCGAACTCCTCCCAGCGGCCGCAAATAGATGGCAGCGTAGATCCGAAGGCTTACGAAGACGTAAGCCTCTCGGATCGAAGCCCGAAGCCGCCGTATCATGGTTTGAGGATTCCAACTAGTGATACGGCGCGCGAAATTTGAAATTACTCCTGTCTAACCCCAGTTAGACAGGCGTAATTGTTTTGTGAATCTGCCCCAATGTTTTTAAAATTTAATTTTTTATTATTATGTATTACTTATTACTTATTTATCATTTACATCATAATAATTAAATAATAATAATAATAATATAAATAATATTTATTACCATTATTATTATTATTATTAATATTGTTTTTAAATTTGTATTACTTATATTTATCATTTACATTTTAAAAATAATAATAATAATAATAATAATAATTAGCATTATTATGATTGTCATCACATTTTTATTAATAAGCAAAAGCACGGTTCTGCAGCAGCTGCCCCTTACTCCTCCATAGCCGCCCCTCTATTAGAAATCAGCCTCTTTTCTGGCGCTCGGCGGGCGCGCGGGATACGGATGGCCTAAAAACAGCCATTTTTCCCCCGTCAGAGCTGAGAGCCTGCTGGGTGATAGTAGCGATGACACACATAGCGGCATTTTTCATTTTGATAAATCCCGTATCTTGTTGCCTTGTGTGGGCCGTAAATATCTTTTATGTCACTCTATCACCTTTGTTAAGCAAACGGCGGGACGGAAGTGGGGGTGCCCGGCGCGCTGATAAACGCAGGAACTCATTTGCTGTGTGAGTGATTGAGTGCCGACCCTCCTCATATTTGTTAAGATTCCAGCGTTGGCATGAATAAGTAATGAGCATTCCGGGGCTTTTTTAAAATATTTGATTGTATCTTCGTAATGGATTTGCGTCTGCCTCATTGTTTCCGAAGTCCCGTCGCCCCACCCCCCCTCGCCGCTCTGTTGGTGTTGCGGCTCCTAACCTGCGTTGTCCGTCTTTATCAATGGACTTCGAAGTCAATTACGCCTTTTTTTTCTTTTTTTTTGCGAGAAAGATTGTCGTGTCATAACGTTGTTACCATAAAAGAAAGTTCATTGCCTCCTTTCAGCGCGACCGCCTAACGTTTATTGAGCGCTGATGAATTAAGGAAAATCGTAACGGATTCGCTGCCTCGGCATCATAATAATCTTTTTAAATATTTAGAAGAAACATTTATAAATAAAGATGAACAAGCCGTAGTAATGCTCAGTTATTTGTAAGTGTGATTTACGTCGGCGGCGAGAAGGATGGGCGCCGTAATGCGATAATATCCGAATCGTTGTATCGAGTTAGGCAGTGTGTGTGTCACTCCAGCTGCTATGGAACTACAAGTCTCAGCATGCCCTAAGATATTGTACATCTATGGCTGGAGCTCTACGAGATTCCTTTCATTTCACAACTCTTCTGCCCCCCTCCCCCAAAGGGGAACTATAAAGCCCAGCACCCCACTTATTTATCTCTGGTATCAAACACTTGCTGCAGACATGCACTGGCAAGAAGAATGCAGAGGGGGGTTGTGTCAGCCTCCTATCCCTCTGCATTCCTCCTGTCGTCCTTGTCTCAGAAAAGCACTTGTTTAAGACATGCATCGGCAAGAAGAATGCAGAGGGGGGTTGTGTCAGCCTCCTATCCCTCTGCATTCCTCCTGCTGCCCTTGTCTCAGAAAAGCACTTGTTTAAGACATGCATCGGCAAGAAGAATGCAGAGGGGGGTTGTGTCAGCCTCCTATCGCCCGGCATTCCTCCTGCTGCCCTTGTCTCAGAAAAGCACTTGTTTAAGACATGCATCGACAAGAAGAATGCAGAGGAGGGTTGTGTCAGCCTCCTATCCCTCTGCATTCCTCCTGTCGTCCTTGTCTAAGAAAAGCACTTGTTTAAGACATGCATCGGCAAGAAGAATGCAGAGGGGGGTTGTGTCAGCCTCCTATCCCTTTGCATTCCTACTGCCATCCTTGTCTCAGAAAAGCACTTGTATAAGACATGCATCGGCAAGAAGAATGCAGAGGGGGGTTGTGTCAGCCTCCCATTCCTCTGCATTCCTCCTGCCGCCCTTGTCTCAGAAAAGCACTTGTTTAAGACATGCATCGGCAAGAAGAATGTAGAGGGGGGGTTGTGTCAGCCTCCTATTCCTCTGCAATCCTCCTGCCATCCTTATCTCAGAAAAGCACTTGTTTAAGACATGCATCGGCAAGAAGAATGCAGAGGGGGGTTGTGTCAGCCTCCTATCCCTCTGCATTCCTCTTGTCGTCCTTGTCTCAGAAAAGCACTTGTATAAGACATGCATCGGCAAGAAGAATGCAGAGGGGGATGTATCAACCTCTTATCCCTCTGCAATCTTCTTGCCAGCGCATGTCTTAAACAAATGCTTTTCTGAGACAAGGACAGCAGGAGGAATGCAGAGGGATGGGAGGCTGACACAACCCCCCCCCCCCCATCCCCATCTGCCCTCTCCTTACCAGCGCATGTCTTGAGCAAGTGCTTTGAGCCAGGTAGCAAGCAGATGGATTGCTGCATCTATATCTGGCACATATTTCCGTTGCAAAGCACTTTCCCAAGACAAGGCTGGCAAGAGGAATGCAGAGGGACAGGAGGTTGACACAACCCCCCTCCTTTGCATTCTTCTTGCCGGTGCATGTCTTAAACAAGTGCTTTCCTGAGATAAGGACAGCAGGAGGAATACAGAGGGATGGGAGGCTGACACAATCCCCCTCCCCCTCCACTCTGCATTCTTCTTACCAGCGCATGTCTTGAGCAAGTCCTCTGAGCCAGCGAAAATTTCCAGCTATTAATGCAACAATCTCTTTGCTAGATACGTAATTGGACAGGACATCCCCCCATCCCCACCACAGTCATCCAACAACGCAGCTAGCAAGGAGATGGATTGCTGCATCTATATCTGGCACATATTTCTGGTGCAAAGCACTTTCCCAAGACAAGGCTGTCAAGAGGAATGCAAAGGAACAGAAAGGGAAATAAGAATGCAGAAAGGGGGCTGTGTCAGCCTCCCATACCACTGCATTCCTCCTGCCATCCTTGTCTCAGAAAAGCACTTGTTTATGGCATGCACCGGCAAGAAGAATGCAGAGGGGGGCTCTGTCAACCTCCTGTCCCTCTAAGTTCTTCTTGCCAGCACAAGGCTGGCAAGAGGAATGCAGGAGGTTGACACAACCCCCTGTGCATTCTTTTTGTCGGTGCATGCTTTAAACAAGTGCTTTCTTGAGACAAGCATGGCAGGAGGAATGCAGAGGAATGGGAGGCTGAAACAACCCCCCTCCTTATTCTTCTTGCCAGCGCATGTCTTGAGCAAGTGCTTGTAGCCAGAGATAATTCCCAGCTATTAATGTGACCATCTCTTTACTAGCTGTGTAGCTGGACAGGACATCCCTCCACCCCCACTACCACAGTCATCCGACAACGCAGCTAGCAAAGAGATGGAGTGCTGTACCTATATCTGGCACATATTTCTGGTGCAAAGCACTTTCCCAAGACAAGGTTGGCAAGAGGAATGCAAAGGGACAGAAAGGGAAATAAGAATGTAGAAAGGGGGCTGTGTCAGCCTCCCATCCCTCTGCGTTCCTCCTGCCATGCTTGTCTCAGAAAAGCACTTGTTTAAGACATGCACCAGCAATGCAGATGGGGAGGGGGGGGGGGGTTGTGTCAACCTCCTGTCCTTCTGCAATCCTCTTGTCAGCCTTTCGGCAGCTCTCCTGACAGGGGGGTATACACTGATTGTTTATCAGCGTTGCCCCCCCCCCTGCGGATGCCCACACTGGACCACCAGGGAAGCCACCAGGACCACCAGGGAAAGGGACAACGTGGATGGCCAGGTATGTACCACATGACCATCCACATGTTAAAAAAATATTTGCAATAGATGTCAATCAGTGCCCACAAATGGGCACTGACTGGCAACATGTGCACAACATAGGAAACATTTAAAAAAGTGATGCCCAGCAATGCCACCATCAGTGCCACCCCTCAGCGTCCATCAGTGCCACCTCTCAGTGACCACCCATGCCCATCAGTGCCAATCTGTGCCACCTATCAGTGCCACCCATAAGTACCCATCAGTGCCACCCATAAGTACCCATCAGTGCCGCCTATGAGTGCCCATCAGTGCCGTATACCAGCGCCGCCTATTAGTGCCGCCTCTCAGTGCCCATCAGTGCCACCTTTATCAGTGCCACCTCATAGGTGCCACCTTATCGGTGCCCATCAGTGCCGCCATATCAGTGCCCATAATTGAAGAAGAAAATTTTCTTATTTACAAAAAAAAAAAAACGGTCTTTTTTTAGGTGTTGCGCAAAAATAAAAATCGCAGAGGTGATCAAATACCACCGAAAGAAAGCTCTATTTGTGGGAACAAAATGATAAAAAAAAAAATTGTTTGGGTACAGTGTAGCATGACCGCGCAATTGTCATTCAAATTGCGACAGCGCTGAAAGCTGAAAATGCCCGGTATGGAAAGGGTTAAACAAAAAGTTCCATAAAAGGCCTGGTCATTAAGTGGTTAAACCCTGCATGGGGGGTTTAAAGAACGATATTTACACAATTTGCTCTCCACTTCCATCTCTGCTGGTTGTCTCTCAGAACGGAGTTGCCCTTTAATTGAGCCGGGGCGCGGTAACCACGCTCAGACTCCCGGCGACGCGACTCCGATCCTTAACGGGCGAGACGCTGGCCTCATTTATAAATGATCGCTTTAATCCCGGCCTATTTGGTGTGATTATTATACGGAAAGGCTTATTCTGAGGCTTTTCAGATGCTGTGTAAATATATCAATTTAGCTTTCAAAAATAATTGAAAACTTATTTGTAGAAATGAAAAATGACTCGCCGCAAATTAACAAAATCTTGACGGCGGTATGTGGAGGAAAGGCGGCCGATTGGTGCAGAATTAAAATGAGGCGACTCGACGGCTGGGGGAGGCTTTACAGCCTCCCATGTTTAGTATGTGGCGGACGCCGAAGTCAACCTATAATTTACCATTTGTATTCCATCACACATAAAAATACAGATAAACAACAAAAAAACAAACAAACAAAAAAACAAACAAACCTGTGATATAAAAAGACAAATACTAATAAAAAAGGAAATAAATTCCCTTTTATTAGCTATGCAAACATTGAAGTATAAACATTTTTTGGGCTTTATTGTTTTTTCATTTTCCTGGAGGCATGGGAGAAATTTGTCTCATCTGAAAACTTTAAAAAAAAGGGAATAGCAGAGTATATTGTGTTGAGAATACCTTATTGAGTATATCGTGTTGAGAATACCTTATTGAGTATATCGTGTTGAGAATACCTTGTTGAGTATATCGTGTTGAGAATACCTTGTTGAGTATATCGTGTTGAGTATATCGTGTTAAGTATACCTTGTTGAGTATATTGTGTTGAGTATACCTTGTTGAGCATATAGTGTTGAGTATATCGTGTTGAGTATATCGTGTTGAGTATATCGTGTTGAGTATATGGTGTTGAGAATACCTTGTTGAGTATATCGTGTTGAGTATATCGTGTTGAGAATACCTTGTTGAGTATATCGTGTTGAGTATATCGTGTTGAGAATACCTTGTTGAGTATATCGTGTTAAGTATACCTTGTTGAGTATATTGTGTTGAGTATACCTTGTTGAGCATATAGTGTTGAGTATATCGTGTTGAGAATACCTTGTTGAGTATATCGTGTTGAGAATACCTTGTTGAGTATATCGTGTTGAGAATACCTTGTTGAGTATATCGTGTTGAGAATACCTTGTTGAGTATATCGTGTTGAGAATACCTTGTTGAGTATATCGTGTTGAGAATACCTTGTTGAGTATATCGTGTTGAGAATACCTTGTTGAGTATATTGTGTTGAGTATATCGTGTTGATAATACCTTGTTGAGTATATCGCGTTGAGTATATCGTGTTAAGTATACCTTGTTGAGTATATTGTGTTGAGAATACCTTATTGAGTATACCGTGTTGAGAATACCTTGTTGAGTATATCGTGTTGAGAATACCTTGTTGAGTATATCGTGTTGAGTATATCGTGTTGAGAATACCTTGTTGAGTATATTGTGTTGAGTATATCGTGTTGAGAATACCTTGTTGAGTATATCGTGTTGAGTATATCGTGTTGAGAATACCTTGTTGAGTATATCGTGTTAAGTATACCTTGTTGAGTATATTGTATTGAGTATACCTTGTTGAGCATATAGTGTTGAGTATATCGTGTTGAGTATATCGTGTTGAGTATACTGTGTTGAGTATATTGTGTTGAGAATACCTTGTTGAGTATATCGTGTTGAGTATATTGTGTTGAGTATACCGTGTTGAGTATATTGTATTGAGAATACCTTGTTGAGCATATCGTGTTGAGAATACCTTGTTGAGTATATCGTGTTGAGTATATCGTGTTGAGAATACCTTGTTGAGTATATTGTGTTGAGTATATCGTGTTGAGAATACCTTGTTGAGTATATCGTGTTGAGTATATCGTGTTGAGTATATCGTGTTGAGAATACCTTGTTGAGTATATCGTGTTGAGAATACCTTATTGAGTATATCGTGTTGAGAATACCTTGTTGAGTATATCGTGTTGAGTATATCGTGTTGAGAATACCTTGTTGAGTATATCGTGTTGAGTATATCGTGTTGAGTATATCGTGTTGAGAATACCTTGTTGAGTATATCGTGTTGAGTATATCGTGTTGAGAATACCTTGTTGAGTATATTGTGTTGAGTATATCGTGTTGAGTATATCGTGTTGAGAATACCTTGTTGAGTATATTGTGTTGAGTATATCGTGTTGAGTATATCGTGTTGAGAATACCTTGTTGAGTATATTGTGTTGAGTATATCGTGTTGAGTATATCGTGTGAGAATTTGTTGAGTATATCGTGTTGAGTATATCGTGTTGAGAATACCTTGTTGAAGTATATCGTGTTGAGTATATCGTGTTGAGTATATCCCTTGTTGAGTATATCGTGTTGAGTATATCGTGTTGAGAATACCTTGTTGAGTATATTGTGTTGAGTATATATATCGTGTTGAATACCTTCTTGAGTATATCGTGTTGAGTATATCGTGTTGAGAATACCTTGTTGAGTATATCGTGTTGAGTATATCGTGTTGAGTTGATATACGTGTTGAATATATCTTGTTGAGTATATCGTGTTGAGTATATCGTGTTGAGAATACCTTGTTGTATATTGTGTTGAGTATATATCGTGTTGAGTATATCGTTGAGTAATACCTTGTTGAGTATATCGTTGAGTATATATATTGTTGAGTATATCGTGTTGAGTATATCGTGTTGAGAATACCTTATTGTTGAGAATATATCGTGTTGAGTATATCGTGTTGAGAATATGTGTCGTGTTGATCGTGTTGAGAATATTGTTGAGTATATCGTGTTGAGTATATCGTGTTGAGTATATCCTTGTTGAGTATATCGTGTTGAGTATATCGTGTTGAGAATACCTTGTTGAGTATATCGTGTTGAGTATATCGTGTTGAGATTACCGTTGTTGAGTATATCGTGTTGAGTATATCGTGTTGAGAATTGTTGAGAATACCTTGTTGAGTATATTGTGTTGAGTATATCGTGTTGAGTATATCGTGTTGAGTATATCGTGTTGAGTATATCGTGTTGAGTATATCGTGTTGAGAACACCTTGTTGAGTATATAATCGTGTTGAGTATATAATCGTGTTGAGTATATCGTGTTGAGAATACCTTGTATGAGTATATCGTGTTGAGTATATCGTGTTGAGAATTGTTGACCCTTGTTGAGTATATCGTGTTGAGTATATCGTGTTGAGATATAGAATACCTTGTTGAGTATATTGTGTTGAGTATATCGTGTTGAGTATATCGTGTTGAGAATACCTTGTTGATCGTGTTGATATTGTGTTGAGTATATCGTGTTGAGTATATTTTGTTGAGTATATCGTGTTGAGTATATCGTGTTGAGATATACCTTGTTGAGTATATCGTGTTGAGTATATCGTGTTGAGTATATTGTGTTGACCTTGTTGAGTATATCGTGTTGAGTATATCGTGTTGAGAATACCTTGTTGAGTATATCGTGTTGAGTATATCGTGTTATTGAATACCTTGTTGAGTATAGAATACAAAATAATCTGTGTATGTGTTGAGTATATCGTGTTGAGTATATCGTGTTGAGAATACCTTGTTGAGTATATCGTGTTGAGTATATCGTGTTGAGTATATCGTGTTGAGTAATACCTTGTGTTGAGTATATCGTGTTGAGTATATCGTTTGAGAATACCTTATTGAGTATATCGTGTTGAGTATATCGTGTTGAGAATACCTTGTTGAGTATATCGTGTTGAGTATATCGTGTTGAGTATATCGTGTTGAGAATACCTTGTTGAGTATATCGTGTTGAGTATATCGTGTTGAGAATACCTTGTTGAGTATATTGTGTTGAGTATATCGTGTTGAGTATATCGTGTTGAGAATACCTTGTGTTGAGTATATTGTGTTGAGTATATCCGTTTGTACCTGTTGAGTATATCGTGTTGAGTATATCGTGTTGAGAATACGTGTTGAGTATATCGTGTTGAGTATATCGTGTTGAATATATCGTGTTGAGTATATCGTGTTGAGTATATCGTGTTGAGTATATCGTGTTGAGAATACCTTGTTGAGTATATTGTGTTGAGTATATCGTGTTGAGTATATCGTGTTGAGAATACCTTGTTGAGTATATCGTGTTGAGTATATCGTGTTGAGTAGTATCGTGTTGATAATATATCGTGTTGAGTATATCGTGTTGAGTATATCGTGTTGAGAATACCTTGTTGAGTATATCGTGTTGAGTATATCGTGTTGAGTATATCGTGTTGAGTATATCGTGTTAAGAATACCTTGTTGAGTATATCGTGTTGAGTATATCGTGTTGAGAATACCTTGTTGAGTATATTGTGTTGAGTATATCGTGTTGAGAATACCTTGTTGAGTATATCGTGTTGAGTATATCGTGTTGAGTATATCCGTTTGTACCTGTTGAGTATATTGTGTTGAGAATATTGTTGATTGTGTTGAGTATATCGTGTTGAGATATAGTGTTGAGATTACCTTGTTGAGTATATCGTGTTGAGTATATCGTGTTGAGAATACCTTGTTGAGTATATCGTGTTGAGTATATCGTGTTGAATATCGTGTTGAATACCTTGTTGAGTATATCGTGTTGAATATATCGTGTTGAGTATATTGTGTTGAGTATATCGTGTTGAGAATATTGTTGATATATCGTGTTGAGATATAGAATACCTTGTTGAGTATATCGTGTTGTATGTGTTAGAATATTGTTGATATATCGTGTTGAATATATCGAGTATATCCGTTTGTACCTGTTGAGTATATTGTGTTGAGTATATCGTGTTGAGAATACCTTGTTGAGTATATCGTGTTGAGTATATCGTGTTGAGTATATCGTGTTGAGAATACCTTGTTGAGTATATCGTGTTGAGTATATCGTGTTGAGAATACCTTATTGAGTATATCGTGTTGAGAATACCTTGTTGAGTATATCGTGTTGAGTATATCGTGTTGAGAATACCTTGTTGAGTATATCGTGTTGAGTATATCGTGTTGAGTATATCGTGTTGAGTATATCGTGTTGAGAATACCTTGTTGAGTATATTGTGTTGAGAATACCTTGTTGAGTATATTGTGTTGAGTATATCGTGTTGAGTATATAGTTTGAGTATATATATCGTGTTGAGATATCGTGTTGAGAATACCTTGTTGAGTATATCGTGTTGAGTATATCGTGTTGAGTATATCGTGTTAAGAATACCTTGTTGAGTATATCGTGTTGAGTATATCGTGTTGAGAATACCTTGTTGAGTATATTGTGTTGAGTATATCGTGTTGAGAATACCTTGTTGAGTATATCGTGTTGAGTATATCGTGTTGAGAATACCTTGTTGAGTATATCGTGTTGAGTATATCGTGTTAAGTTGAGTATATCGTGTTGAATATATCGTTTGAGTTATCGTTGAGTATATCGTGTTGAGTATATCGTGTTGAGAATACCTTGTTGAGTATATTTTGTTGAGTATATCGTGTTGAGTATATCGTGTTGAGAATACCTTGTTGAGTATATTGTGTTGAGTATATCGTGTTGAGTATATCGTGTTGAGAATACCTTGTTGAGTATATCGTGTTGAGTATATCGTGTTGAGAATACCTTGTTGAGTATATCGTGTTGAGTATATCGTGTTGAGTATATTGTGTTGAGAATACCTTGTTGAGTATATCGTGTTGAGTATATCGTGTTGAGTATATCGTGTTGAGTATATCGTTGTACCTTGAGTATATCGTGTTGAGTAGTATATCGTGTTGAGATATCGTGTTGAGAATACCTTGTTGAGTATATTGTGTTGAGTATATCGTGTGTTGAGTACCTATCGTGTTGAGAATACCTTGTTGAGTATATCGTGTTGAGTATATCGTGTTGAGTATATCGTGTTAAGAATACCTTGTTGAGTATATCGTGTTGAGTATATCGTGTTGAGAATACCTTGTTGAGTATATTGTGTTGAGTATATTGTGTTGAGTATATCGTGTTGAGAATACCTTGTTGAGTATATCGTGTTGAGTATATCGTGTTGAGAATACCTTGTTGAGTATATCGTGTTGAGTATATCGTGTTGAAATACCTTATTGTGTTTGAGTACCTATATATCGTGTTGAGTATATGTTGAGAATACGTGTTGAGTATATCGTGTTGAGTATATCCTTGTTGAGTTGTATATCGTGTGTTATCGAGAATACCTTGTTGAGTATATTGTGTTGAGTATATCGTGTTGAGATATCGTGTTGAGAATACCTTGTTGAGTATATCGTGTTGAGTATATCGTGTTGAGATATCGTGTTGAGTATATCCTTGTTGAGTATATTGTGTTGAGTATATCGTGTGAGTATATCGTGTTGAGTATATTGTGTTGAGTATATCGTGTTGAGAATACCTTGTTGAGTATATCGTGTTGAGAATACCTTGTTGAGTATATCGTGTTGAGTATATCGTGTTAAGAATACCTTGTTGAGTATATCGTGTTGAATATATCGTGTTGAGTATATCGTGTTGAGTATATCGTGTTGAGAATACCTTGTTGAGTATATTGTGTTGAGTATATCGTGTTGAGAATACCTTGTTGAGTATATCGTGTTGAGTATATCGTGTTGAGTATATCGTGTTGAGTATATCGTGTTGAGAATACCTTGTTGAGTATATCGTGTTGAGTATATCGTGTTGAGAATACCTTGTTGAGTATATTGTGTTGAGAATACCTTGTTGAGTATATTGTGTTGAGTATATCGTGTTGAGAATACCTTGTTGAGTATATCGTGTTGTTTCCAAATGATGCAAAAGTTCAAAGACTACTGATGTGGGATTTTTTCCCAATTTTCCCAATAAAAATATTTAAAAAAAATCTTACCTCGGTTTGCGAGTGTTGCCTCGCAAAATGAGCAGGATTCAGGCCAAAGCGGTGTGCAGTACCGCGTTTGGCCAAAGGTGGGGGGGGGGGGCGCCATGACCACCAGGGAAGCCCCAATCTAGGGTATGGACAGATACATCCCCCATGTCCACAAGGTTTGCCGCAACGGTGAAAGACTCGGAACGACACGAAAATAATCCGTTCCAGAGTCTTTTTCCGAGGTTTGCTGAGGTCACCTCACCTACCACATGCGGTATTGCATGTCATTGAAGTTAATGCCATTTGAATGGCAAGAACGCGGTGACATCATCGACTACGACGAGCATTCGATGCCGTCACCGCCATCTTGCTACACCCTACACTATGCCTTGGAAGCTACCGCACATGTGCCGAAGTCTCATCGAGCATGCGCGGGTTTCCATGGAGGCAGGTAAGTATACACACGCTCGGGTTTCTCGGCAGGAAAACACTGAAGAGAATCCTAATGAGAAAAATAGGGAGCAGGTTCTCTATTTTTCTCGCCAAGATTCCTGGCAGTTTTCCCTAGGCTCTAATAGTCGTCCAATAAGGCGAACAGCGGGCGCCATGCTGGGCGCTCGCAGTTCACTCAGCGTTGTGTTAGGAAAGCGAATGAATAACACTGAACCGCCTTTCAGCCAATCAGGTGCTCGGGTCTGTTACCTGTCACCTGATTGGCTGAAACTACAGGCGCTGTAATTGGCCCCACCAAGACAGGTAAGTGCAGGGCGGGTGGGGGATGCACACTGGCAGCATTTGATGGGCACAGTAGCGGCAATTGATGGGCATGGTAGTGGCGATTGATAGGCACAGTGTCAGCAATTGATGGGCACAGTGGCGCCAATTGATGGGCACAGTGTCAGCAATTAATGGGCACAGTGTCAGAAATTGATGGGCACATAGGCTCTAATAGTCTTCCAAAAAGGCGAACAGCGGGCGCCATGCTGGGCGATCGCAGTTCACTCGGCGTTGTGTTAAGAAAACGAATGAACATTCGTTTTCCAAACACTGAACCGCCTTTTTTAGCCAATCAGGTGCTTGAGTGTGTTACCTGTCACCTGATTGGCTGAAACGACAGGCGCTGTGATTGAACACCTATCAGGCGTTCAATCAGAGCAGAGGACTGGAAGAGAGGACAGAAGAAGACAGAGAGGAAGGCATGGAGGACACCGGACACTGCTTGCCGCCTGCCACCGTCACCCGTTGCCCCACCAAGACAGGTAAGTGCAGGACCGGTGGGGGATGCACACTGGCAGCATTTTTGATGGGCCCAGTAGCGGAAATTGATGGACATACTGGCAGCAATTGATGGGCACAGTAGTGGCAATTGATGGGTACAGTGTCAGCAATTGATGGGCACAGTGTCAGCAATTGATGGGCACAGTGGCATCAATAGATGGGCACTGTAACGGTCAGGGGTTAACACCGTTTACGACATTCCATTCCACCAACCCACGACAGCTTATCGACACTCCACAATCCAGCAGACGAACATGGCCCATACGATTCCCCAGAAATGAGAGACACAGCTCTGTCTCTGGTTCCAAACGGATAGACACTTTAATGGGAAACTCAGGCTTTTATACAGTAGAAAGCATGCTGCAGTAATCAAAGGGACAATGACACACTCCACCCACAACATCATACAATGGGTACTAACGAGCCTCCAATACACATTATCTTGGGTAGACTTTCTGGCACTTTCTGGCATTCCTTTAGTAAACATAAGTCAGACATCTGACCTTTTAGATTGTGCTAATTCGCATTCCACATCTATCATCAATAGAAACTTTCACACAATACAGTGTTAATTAGCATCACAATGAAAAGGTCTGTAGAAGCCAGGCAAGGCTTGTTTACATGACAGTAGCAGACTTAAAGGGGTAGTTCCCCCAAAAACCTTTTTTTTAACATTGATTGAGGCTCGTTTTGTCAAGGGGAATCGGGTGTTTTTTTTTTTGGAATCTAAGTAGTACTTACCGTTTTACCATACCGGGTATGGTCTTCGGGGAAGGGCGTTCCTATTTGATTGACAGGCTTCCGACGATCGGATACATCGCGCCACGATTTTCCGAAAGTAGCCGGACGACGGTGCGCAGGCGCAGTATAGAAGCCTGTCGGAAGCCTGTCAATCAAATAGGCACGCCCAGACCAGACGATCATACCCGGAAGCGACGGAGACGATGCATCTCTAAAACGGTAAGTACTGCTTACATTCTAAAAGAAAAACACCCGATTCCCCTTGACATAACGAGCCTCAATCAATGTTAAAAAAAGTTTTTTGGGGGAATTACCCCTTTAATTACCCCCTTAACAGCCTGTGTTCCCACATGAATGAATCACTGTCCTATTGACCTGTTGGGTTCAGAATTAACCACCTGTAATATTTCAAGATATCCTGCAATACATTGTGAATTATCATTACTGTCCCATCTCATGTAATCCAAGATATCATTTCTCAGTCATCCTATGCCCCTAGTGGACATAGGATGACCCTAGACACAAGAGTCATTGGTGAAGCTGAAACAGGAGTACCCCGCACCCTTAAAGAGCCTCTGGGTCACACTGGCCATTCTGTTACAGGCACACTGGCAGCAATTAATGGGTGCAGTAGCTGCATTTGATGGCACAGTGGTGGCAATTTATGGGTACAGAGGCTGTGTTTGATGGGCACAGTGGCTGCATTTGATGGCACAGTGGCGGCAATTGATGGCATAGTGGCTGTGTTTCATGGCACAGTGGCTGATTTGATGGGCACAGTGGCTGCGTTTGATGGGCACAGTGGCTGCATTTGATGGCTTAGTGGCGGCAATTGATGGGCACAGTGGCTGTGTTTCATGGCACAGTGGCTGCTTTGATGGGCACAGTGGCTGCGTTTGATGGCTCAGTGGCGGCAATTGATGGCACAGTGGCTGTGTTTCATGGCTCAGTGGCTGCTTTGATGGGCACAGTGGCTGCGTTTGATGGGCACAGTGGCTGCATTTGATGGCTCAGTGGTGGCAATTGATGGGCACAGTGGCTGTGTTTCATGGCACAGTGGCTGCTTTGATGGGCACAGTGGCTGCATTTGATGGCTCAGTGGCAGCAATTGATGGGTACAGTGGCTGTGTTTCATGACACAGTGGCTGATTTGATGGGCACATTGGCTGCGTTTGATGGGCACAGTGGCTGCGTTTGATGGCTTAGTGGTGGAAATTGATGGCACAGTGGCTGTGTTTCATGGCTCAGTGGCTGCTTTGATGGGCACAGTGGCTGCGTTTGATGGGCACAGTGGCTGCATTTGATGGCTCAGTGGCTGCAATTGATGGGTACAGTGGCTGTGTTTCATGGCACAGTGGCTGCTTTGATGGGCACAGTGGCTGCGTTTGATGGGCACAGTGGCTGCATTTGATGGGCACAGTGGCTGCATTTGATGGCTCAGTGGCAGCAATTGATGGGCACAGTAGCTGCGTTTCATGGCACAGTGGCTGCTTTGATGGGCACAGTGGCTGCGTTTGATGGACACAGTGGCTGCATTTGATGGCTCAGTGGCGGCAATTGATGGGCACAGTGGCTGTGTTTCATGGCACAGTGGCTGCTTTGATGGGCACAGTGGCTACAATTGATGTTTTTTTTTTTCAGTTTGTTTGCATCCCCCCCCCAAAAAATTTGAACCACCAGCCGCCACTGCTGAGAAACTTTTTAATACATACAACCAAGGGTTTCCATTGTGAACCTGACTTTGAAAAAAACAAACAAAAAAAAAACCTCTACATTTTAATCCATCTCCGATCTTCAGTAGGGCTTAAAGCGCGGTGTATTTTTCCACCAAGGTGTTTTTCTTCCCCCTCTCATGTATACAGATCCCTGTGTGTACTTTCCAATTAATTGCGGCTAATGATTTAAATGCCGCTGCCCCGTTACATTTTCTAAATGAAATCCTCAAAATAATTTCAAGTGATAGAACGCTAAGCCCGGCGATAATAAATCTGTGTAACAATGGGATTAGTGTTAAGAAACTAATGCGAATTCGATGCAAATCTGGCGATGACGGCGGATTTGGAAGATGCACGCATTATGAACATGACACGATTAAAAAGAAATGGTCCTGATCCCATCTTTTAATACCTTCTCATTCCAGGAGGAGCCATGTTTAGGAAATACATTAGCTGAATCACATACAAAAGCAATTTCTGGCGTGGATTACTGATTCGCTAAGAACAAAATCTAATTAAAGGCAGTTTTGCGAGATCCAGAGGAGCGGGATTATATCGTTAGACGGAGCCGAGGGGGTCAAGATTTGTCTAAACAGAAGGAGGTCAATAGAGGACCCATGTATGAATGTAGATACATCGGTGGTTCACGATTCAAATGGATTTTTTTGCTGGAATCGAAACGCGTTATATTTGTAATCGACAGTGGCGGCTGGTGCTCAAATTTTTTTTTTGGGGGGGGGGGGGGGGGGAACTAACGAACAAAATAAATAAAAAAATCGCCTACAATGTGCCATCAAACGCAGCCACTGTGCCATCAATCGCCACCACTGTGCCCATCAGACGCAGCCACTGTGCCATCAATCGCCACCACTCTGCCCATCAAACGCAGCCACTGTACCCATAAGGTGCCGCAACTGTGCCATCAAACGCAGCTACTGTACCCATCAATTGCTGCCAGTGTGCCATCAATTGCCGCCAATGTGCCCATCAAACGCAGCCAATGTGCCCATCAAATGCAGCCACTGTGCCTATCAACAGCAGCCACTGAGCCATCAAACACAGCCACTGTGCCCATCAAACACAATTGCTGCCACTGTGTCCATCAATTGCCGCCACTGTGCCATCAATCGCAGCCACTGTGCCCATCAAACGCAGCCACTGTGCCATCAAATGCAGCCACTATGCCATCAAACGCAGCCACTATGCCATCAAACGCAGCCACTGTGCCATCAAATGCAGCCACTATGCCATCAAACGCAGCCACTATGCCACCAAACGCAGCCACTGTGCCCATCAAACACAGCCACTGTGCTCATCAAAGGCAGCCACTGTGCCATCAATAGCAGCCACTATGCCATCAAACGCAGCCACTATGCCATCAAACGCAGCCACTGTGCCCATCAAACACAGCCACTGTGCCCATCAAAGGCAGCCACTGTGCCATCATGCACAGCCACTATGCCACCAAACGCAGCCACTTTGCCCATCAAACGCAGCCACTGTACCCATAAATTGCTGCCACTGTGCCATCAAAAACGCAGCCACTGTGCCATCAAACGCAGCCACTGTACCCATAAATTGCCGCCACTGTGCCATTAAACACAGCTGTATGCAGAGCGTCATTCGATTTCACGTATTTTCTATCTGCGGGGAGTTCATCTTTATAGCGTTTCCAGATGTAATTTCTGCTTATTCTCACCCTAGAAGTGGCGTTATCCATGTAATTCTCCAGCAGTCACATTTATCAGGGCCCGGCCAAGTGTTCGCACGCAGTGCACATGCTGAATCATGTTACACGGATCTATCACATGGGAATGTAAAGGAGGGTCTGTGATTTAGGCTGGTGATGCCGGGGGGAGTAGGGAAGACACCAGCACCCTCCACGTTTGTTTTGTGTGCTAAAGACATCCATCATCTCATTTTAAATGGAAACCATCCCTAAAATGTACATCCAAGCTGTATATCACTGGGGATAACTGGCGGATGCATTACAGCAAACAGCAGGAGATGCTGAGCTCGGGATTATGTGCTAAAATGCACCCACATATAGTATACTGTATATCTGTCAGGGGCTTTTTGTTGTAAAATGACATTAAGTCACTTTAAAGTGTATGTAGAGCCTACATGAATTGTTAGTTGTTTACCTGGAATTCAGCTTTAACACTGAAAGTTAAACTAAACTCTCTAATTTATGACCATAGCATCCATGACCCATGACCATGACCCTAGCACCCATGACCGATGACCACGATCCATGACCCTAGCACCCATGACCCATGACCACGATTCATGACCGTAGCATCCATGACCATGACCCTAGCACCCATGACCGATGAACACGATCCATGACCCTAGAACCCATGACCCATGACCACGATCCATGACCCATGACCACGATTCATGACCGTAGCATCCATGACCCATGACCATGACCCTAGCACCCATGACCCATGACCACGATTCATGACCCTAGCACCTATGACCCATGACCATGATCCATGACCCTAGCACCTATGACCCATGACCACGATCTATGATCCTAGCACCCATGACCATGATCCATGACCCTAGCACCCATGATCCATTACCCTAGCACCCATGACCCTAGCACCCATGATCCATGACCCTAGCACCCATGACCCTAGCACCCATGACCCATGACCACGATCCATGACCCTAGCACCCATGACCCATGACCACAATCCATGACCCTAGCAACCATGACCCATGATCCATGACCCTAGCACCTATGACCCATGACCACGATCTATGATCCTAGCACCCATGACCATGATCCATGACCCTAGCACCCATGATCCATGACCCTAGCACCCATGACCCTAGCACCCATGATCCATGACCCTAGCACCCATGACCCATGACCACGATCCATGACCCTAGCACCCATGACCCATGACCACAATCCATGACCCTAGCAACCATGACTCATGATCCATGACCCTAGCACCCATGATCATGACCATGACCATGAACCTAGCACCCATGATCCATGACCCCCTAAACTAATACCTGTCACTAAATAATCCCTTCCTGTGCATTCTTATAAAAACTCACACCAGGGATCCCCTTTGCCTCTGTTGTTCAACCTGCTTCCCTTCCCTGCATAGTGTGCAGCCTATGGACCCCAGCAGTCAACAATGGGAGTGAGACCATCTATGGAAATAGAAGTCATCTGTAGCAGTCTAATGTATCCTGTTCCAGGCTCTTATCATCTCCAACCACTCTCATAGTATGTATCCAGGCTCTGATTATCTTCATTATCTCCAACCACTCTTGTAGCATATCCCCAGTTTCTTCAGTTTACAACCACTTCCTTAGCATGTCCCAAGTCTCCGATTATCTCTTGCATTATGTCTCCAGTCTCCAACTACTCCCATAGAATGTCCCCAGTCTCTGAATATATCCTGAATCATGCTTCCAACTACTCCCATAATCTGTATCTAGTCTCTGATTATATCCTGAATCATGACTCTGGTGTGCAACCACTCCTGAAGTATGTATCCAATCTCTGATTGTTTCCTGTATTATGTCTCCAATGTCTAACCACTCTCGTAGTATGTATCCAGTGTCTGATCATCTCCTGCATCTTGTCTCTAGTCTCCAACCACTCCCATAGTATGTTGTGAGTCTCTGATTATGTCCTGTATCATGTCTCCAATCTCCAACTACTCTCGTAGTATATCTCCAGTTTCTGAATATATCCTGAATCATGACTCTAGTCTCAAACCACACTCGTAGTATGTCCCGAGTCTCTGATTATGTCCTGTATCATGTCTCCAACTACTCCCATGGTGTGTCACCAGTCTCTAAATTAAATATTGAATCATGTCTTCAGTCCAACTACTCCTGTATTATGTCCACAATCCCTGATTATCTCCTGTATCATCTCCCCAATCTCCAAATACTCCCATAGTATGTCTACAGGCTTTCAAAATCTTCTGTACCCAATCACGTTTGGAATATTGTGTGGGTGTTTATCTCCTGTATTATGTCTCCAATGTCTAACCACTCTCGTAGCATGTATCCAGCTCCTATCATCTCCTGTATCTTGTCTCCAGGCTTCAACCACTCCCATAGTATGTTATGACTCCTCTCTGATTATGTCCTGAACCAGGTCTCCAGTCTCCAACTACTCCCGTAGTATGTTTCCAGTCTGATTATCTCCTACAGCATGTTTCTAAAGTCCAACCACTCCCATAGTATGTCATGAGTCTCTGATTATGTCCTGAACCAGGTCTCCAGTCTCCAACTACTCCCGTAGTATGTCTCCGGTCTAATCATTTCCTACAGCATGTTTCTAAAGTCTTCAGTCTCTGATTAGGTGCTGAATCTTGTATTGAGTCTCCAACCACTCCCATAGTATGTCCCCTGTCTCTGATTATGTGCTGAATCATGCCTCCTCCAGTCTTCAACTACTCCTAATCCTATGGTATGTCTCCAGTCTCGAATTGAATACTTAATCATTGCTCCAGTTCAACTATTCCCATAGTATGTCTCCAGTCTCTGATAACCTCCTCGTCGTCATGTCTCCAATGTCCAACCACTCCAATAGTATGTCCCCAGTCCCTGATTATCTCCTGTATCATGTCCCAAATGTCCAACGACTTCCATAGTATGTCTACAGGCTCTCAAAATCTTCTGTCCCCAATCACATTTGGAATATTGTGCGGGTGATTATCTCCTGTATTATGTCTCCAATGTCTAACCACTCTCGTAGTATGAATCCAGCCCCTGATCATCTCCTGCATCTTGTCTCCAGTCTCCAACCACTTCCATATTATGTCGTGAGTCTCTGATTATGTCCTGAACCAGGTCTCTAGTCTCTAGTCAACTACTCCCCTAGTATGTCTCCAGTCTGATTATCTGCTACAGCATGTTTCTAAAGTCCAACCACTCCCGTAGTATGTCTTCAGTCTCTGATTAGGTGCTGAATCTTGTATCGAGTCTCCAACCATTCCCATAGTATGTGCCCAGTATCTGATTATGTGCTGAATCATGCCTCCTCCAGTCTCCAACTACTCCTTCTCCTATGGTATGTCTCCAGACTCTGAATAAATCTTGAATTACCTCTCCAGTGCGACAATTCCCGTAGTAAGTCTCCATACTCTGATCTCCAATGTCCAACCAATCCAATAGTATGTCCCCAGTCCCTGGTTATCTCCTGTATCGTGTCCCAAATGTCCAACTACTTCCATAGTATGTCTACAGGCTCTGATAACCTCCTACGTCATGTCCAAACACTCACGTAGTATGCCCCCAGTACGTGATTAATCGCCTGCATCGTGTCCCAAATGTCCAACTACTCCCATAGTATGTCTACAGGCTCTCAAAATCTTCTGTACCTGATAATGTTTGGAATATTATGTGCGGGCCCCACTGGGATGTCAGGGAACCCAAAGTTGGCCAACCCAGCACTGCTCTACCCCAAATCCTTACAGTGCCAGTGTTAAAGGCTCACCACTCTAGGTATAAAATAAATGACTTATTTTATCCCTAACGCCAGAACAATGTGCGAAAACCTTCATCACCCGAAGAACCAAAGCCATAAAAATATATGACTCAATATATAATGCATAGCATAGAGTTTATTATTGAGTTACAGGTGCACTTTAAATCCAGGCTCTTAAACAACATATGCTGAAGACAAGACCGTGGGTGCGTTGTACACAGCACAGACGGGGTGCGGGCGAGATCACATACATAAAAACATCATCACAAAATGTGCGAGTGAACATGCTGCTCTTCATCAAGCACCGAGACGGCATTAATCAGGATTTCATAGTTCATTACGGTCTGACTAATTCTGAAATCCCTCATGGAAGTTGATTAAATATCATATGCATTCAGGCAGATTGAAGTTTCCTCTCAATAAAACTTGGCAAGAATTCGCCCACGGAACCTTCTGTAGGCACTTTCCTCCATTTTGTCTGCAGGGCCGATATTCCTAAAACTAAAGAGTCCGTTGGGTTTACAGTAAAACAATAATCTGTATATTGCATTGCGCTGATCTGAACTGTTGGAGGACCAAAGCAGAATGACCAGACGGGGTACAACCCAAGAAATTTTATTTTTTCTTGCACTGCATTGGTCGTATTGGCTATGTCCAGGGCCAATCCTAGGCAGGGTGCACCTAGGCGCCACAGAGGTGGGGGCGCCGAAGCTCCAAGGTCCTCCCCTCCCTCCTCCTTGTCTGTGTCCAGAGGCGGAGCACATGTAGCGGGTGCTGCGGTTCCCCATCCCGCTTGCTCTCTCCGCTGGCAACTGACAAGAGCGCATACCTCCCGCTGTTCCCGGAATCCAGGCTGGGTACCACTGTGGAGCCTAGTACCGGAACACGTTGCGGCACTAGGCTCCACTAATTAATTCTGTCGGGTGTGCATGGAGCAGTCTCCTGTCTGCCTAGCCCCCTCTGCGTGTGTCAGCTCTTCTACCATAGACGGTGTGATGAGAGGCTTCTGGGTTGGCAGGAGCTGCTGCCAATCATCCTGTGCACTACCAGAAATGCTCTCCGAGTGCCACCCTCCAAGTAACCAAAGATGCCACATATGCCCCACCCCCTGTAATGTGCTTCTGCTCCCAGCGCGCCCGAGCTACAGGGATCTATTGGACAAGTACTGATCTATGGGGACTCCTGCTGTGGGGGGGCTCTGATGGGGGACACCTGCTGTGGGGGGGGGGGGGGCTCTGATGGGGGACACCTGCTTTGGGGCTGCTCTGATGGAGGACACCTGCTGTTGGGGGGGCCTCTGATGGGGGAAACCTCCTGGGGGGCTCTGATGGGGGACACCTGCTGGGGGGGCTCTGATGGGGACACCTGCTGGGGGGGCTCTGATGGGGGACACTAATGAAGACTTCTTAGGGGAGCATCTCTGTGTTTTAGTTGTAGCCATAGAAACATGTGTAAAGGGGAGGAGTTATTGAGATGACCACGCCCATGTGGGGGGCGCCAGAAATATTTCTGCACCCAGGCGTCTGTGACCCTAGGATTGACCCTGGCTATGTCAGTCACTTTACTCTATGGCCCTCCAGTTAAACTATGGCCCTCCAGTTGTTCAGGAACTACAATTCCTATCATGCCTAGTAGGGTTGTCCCGATACCACTTTTTTAGGACCGAGTACAAGTACCGATACTTTTTTTCAAGTACTCGCCGATACCGAATACATATGCAGCCATGTCCCCCACATATGCAGCCATGTCCCCCCACAAATGCAGCCATGTCCCCCACATATGCAGCCATGTCCCCCACATATGCAGCCATGTCCCCCACATATGCAGCCATGTCCCCCATATATGCAGCCATGTCCCCCACATATGCAGCCATGTCCCCCACATATGCAGCCATGTCCCCCACATATGCAGCCATGTCCCCCACATATGCAGCCATGTCCCCCCATATATGCAGCCATGTCCCCCACATATGCAGCCATTTCCCCCCTTAGATGAAGCCATGTCCCCCATATATGCAGCCTTGTCTCCCCATACCTAGATGCCGCTGCCTAGTTAAAGGGGTGTTCCACCCAAAAAAATGACCCCTTTTGAATCCACTCCTCACCCCCATACATGCCACATTTGGCATGTAATTTTTTTGGGGGGGGAGTGGGGGCTTCAGTAGGAGTGGGACTTCCTGTCCCACTTCCTGCTTCCGCCGAGGGGCTGGTTAGGCGATTAAGCTTAATCGCCTACACCAGCCCCCTCCCTGTAGGCGATCACATGGGACACTGACAGGTCCCATGCGATCGCCTCTCCAATCAGCGGCGAGCCGCGCCGCGCACGCATGCGCAGTACGGCTCGCGCATGCGCAGTGGGTGCCCGGCCGTGAAGCCGAAGGCTGTCACGGCTGGGTGCCCACAGTCAGGATGGAGACGCCGGCCGGGGAGGGGGGCAGAGGAGCGGAGCCCCGGTCGGCGCGTCGCTGGAACGCAGGAGCAGGTAAGTGAGTGTTTATTAAAAGCCAGCAGCTACACTTTTTGTAGCTGCTGACTTTTAATAAACACAACTTAGGGCTGGAACACCCCTTTAATACGCGCGGGGAACATTACAGGGATTGGACAGATCACCCATCCAATCCCGAGCAAGGGGGAGTGTCTATACGCGACGCGGCGGGGAACACTACAGCTATTCAAATAAAAGCTGTAATGTTCCCCGCGCGTATTAACTATGTGGTGGCAGCGGCGTTGCGGTATGCGGCGGCGGGGGGGTGGGGGTGCTGAGTATCGGATCTGGCATCGGGGGCATTTGCGGGAGTACAAGTACTCCCACAAATGCTCAGTATCGGTCCCGATACCGATACTGGTATCGGTATCAGGACAACCCTAATGCCTTGTCATGTCTGTGAATGACAGAGTTTTACAATGCCTCATGGGATGTGTAGTTCCGCAACAGCTGGAGGGCCGTAGTTTGAGGATCCCTGCTCTATGACATGGCTTCTTAACTTAGGGTTCCTCCAAAGGTTTCTAGGGGTTCCATGAGCACACCTGGCACATACCTTGCACACGCCTATGACGGTTGGCAAGTGGTTAATAAATAGAGAGCTACATATTACATATATTTTATATCTGCCTAGGGTTCAACTTTCAGTTTCCTGCTTTCTGAAGCTAAAGTGAGGCCAAACGAGCCGACGGAAAATGTGGACAGAGGCGAATAAAAGGTTCCTGAGGAGGGTTTATGTCCAAGGAACAGAGATGAAGCCACTCTCTAGTGGTGCAGAGCCAACACCGAATGCCATGAGCCACGGCGCCTCCCCTGTTCAGGCCAGAGAAGCCTAAGCAGCGGCGTATAATATTCATCCGTCACTCTCGTTGGCCTTTGACTTGACGCAGTTGCTGCGTCCAGCGGTGTAGTAAATCTACAGCGGTGTCAAGATTAAAGGCGTTCATTACTGTCGCGATTTTCCCATGTGACAAGAAAAAGGCAGCAGATTAATATATTTTATAACTTTGAAAAGGGAACTTTAACCGCGGCCGTTTGATGAACGGACTTCAGCAGCAGTTGCGGAGATTCCTTACCCGCAGTAGCGGTTCACGTATGGACTTTAACCATTGCAGCGTATGAACGTGGCAGATCTGTAACAGAGCCACATAAAAAAATAAAATGTAGATTACAAAATATTCATAATGATGGCAAAACAGCATACAGTCAGGTCCATAAATATTGGGACATCGACACAATTCTAATCTTTTTTGGCTCTATACACCACCACAATGGATTTGAAATGAAACAAACAAGACGTGCTTTAACTGCAGACTTCCAGCTTTAATTTGAGGGAAGTTACATCCAAATCAGGAGAACGGTGTAGGAATTACAACAGTTTGTATATGTGCCTCCCACTTTTTAAGGGACCAAAAGTAATGAGAAAATTGGCTGCTCAGCTGTTCCATGGCCAGGTGTGTGTTATTCCCTCATTATCCCATTCACAAGGAGCAGATACAAGGTCCAGGGTTCATTTCAAGTGTGCTATTTGCATTTGGAATCTGTTGCCCATCCGAGAGATAGCAAAAATATTAGGTGTGGCCAAATCAACTGTTTGGAACATCCTTAAAATGGGACAGATTAACAATCATAAATCAAACTTTCACTTTTTAATACTTGGTTTTTAAATCCTTTGCAGTCAATTACAGCTTGAAGTCTGGAACGTGATGACATCACCAGACGCTGGGTTTCATCCCTGGTGAGGCTCTGCCAGGCCTCTACTGCAACTGTCTTCAGTTACTGCTTGTTCTTGGGGCATTTTTCCTTCTGTTTTGTCTTCAGAAAGTGAAATGCATGCTCAATCAGATTCAGGTCAGGTGATTGACTTGGCCATTACATAACATTCCACTTCTTTTCCTTAAAAAACTCTTTGGTTGCTTTCGCAGTATACTTCGGGTCATTATCCATCTGCACTGTGAAGCGCCGTCCAATGAGTTCTGAAGCATTTGGCTGAATATGAGCCGATAACTATATTCCTAAAACACTTCAGAATTCATCCTGCTGCTTTTATCAGCAGTCACATCATCAATAAATACAAGAGAAACAGTTCCATTGGCAGCCATACATGCCCACGCCATGACACTACCACCACCATGCTTCACTGATGAGGTGGTATGCTTTGGATCATGAGCAGTTCCTTTCCTTCAACTCCATACTCTTCAGTTCTCATCACTCTGGTACAATTTGATCTTGGTCTCATCTGTCCATAGGATGTTCTTCCAGAACTGTGAAGGCTTTTTTTAGATGTTGTTTGGCAAACTGTAATCTGGCCTTCCTGTTTGTGAGACTTGCCAATGGTTTACATCTTGTAGTGCCCTCTGCAGGGCCAATCCTAGGGTCACAGACACCTGTGTGCAGAAATATTTCTGGGGCCCCCACATGGGAGTGGTCATCTTACCAACTCCTCCCCTTTACAAATGTTTCTATGGCAACGACTTAAACACAGAGATGCTCCCCTAACAGGGACAAAGAGAACACGTTAGGCACGGACCACCCCCAGCGACGTCACTGCATGGCTGGTCTCTCTCCACACAGAGACAGCTGCTGCTTCGCTCTCCTCCTCTGACAGGAGGAGGGAGGGGGGACGGGCTTGAGCAGGAAACACAGTGGCCGCATCGGTGACCGGCGGAGAGAGCCGCCTCTAGACACAGACAAGGAGAGGAGGAGGGAGGGGAGCACTCTGGTGCTTCAGTGCCCCCCACCTTTGTGGAGCATGGGTGCACTGCACCCCACGCACCTGCCTAGGATCAGCCCTGACCCTCTGTATTCACTCTGGTGAAGTCTTCTCCCCCTGGAGAGTGTTCTTCATCTGGCCAACTGTTGTCAAGGGTGTTTTCTTCACCAGGGAAAGAATTCTTCGATCATCCACCACAGTTGTTTTCCATGGTCTTCCGGGTCTTTTGGTGTTGTTGAGCTCACCAGTGCGTTCTTTCTTTTTAAGGATGTTCAAAACTGTTGATTTGGCCACACCTAATGTTTTTGATATCTCTCTGATGGGTTTGTTTTGTTTTTTCAGCCTAATGATGGCTTGCTTCACTGAGAGCCCATTCACACATGGGCAACACGACTTCTAGCACTACTTTGGGAGGCAACTTGGACACGACTTTAGTATGAATCATCAGGCAACTTACAAGGCAACTTCAAGTCGCCTCCAGGACAGTACAAGGCAACTTCAAGGTGCCTCCAGGACAGTACAGGGCAATGCCAAGTTGCCTCCAGGACAGGAGGCTTTCCCGTGGCCAATCAAACAACAATCAGCTCTGTGGGAGGGAGGGAGGGGTTTGCCTGAGAATTGTATGTTCTCTTCCTGTATTGTTGCTTCAGTTAGGTCAGTGATCCGACTTCTGAGGGGACTTCCATTGAAATCAATGGGTACAAGTTGCTTAGAAGTCGGGTTGAAGTAGTACAGGAACCTTTTCTGAAGTCGGCGCTACTTCAGTAGTGTACATTAAGATGGCTCCATTCACTTCCATTAATTTTCTCGACCGCGCGACCCCAGGTCACCCCAGTGTGAACCGGCTCTGATAGAGACAGCTCTTTGGATCTTCTATTGAGAGTTGACAGCAACAGATTCCAAATGCAAATAGCACACTTGAAATTAACTCTGGACCTTTTATCTGCTCCTTATAAATGGGATAATGAGGGAATAGCACACACCTGGCCATTGAACAGCTGAGCAGCTAATTGTCCCATTACTTTTGGTCCCTTAAAAAGTGGGAGGCACATATACAAACTGTTGTAATTCCTACACCGTTCACCTGATTTGGATGTAAATACCCTCAAATTAAAGCTGAAAGTCTGCAGTTAAAGCACGTCTTGTTTGTATCATTTAAAATCCATTGTGGTGGTGTATAGCAGGGGTCTCCAAACTGCGGCCCGAGGGCCAGATGTGGCCCTTTTCTAGCCTTTAACCTATTCCTCCCACTGATATGAGGCACTATTCATCCCACTGACAACAACAATGGGGCACTATATCTTCCACCGATACCAATGATGGGATACTATTCCCCTTATTAATAGGGGGCATACTCCTCCTCCTATTGACCACCAACCCTGAGGCCATATTTATTGTCACTGATGCTGGGCCCGTGACATTTTCTGCCCATGGTGGCCACAATTTGACCCTCCTAAAATCTGAAGGATAATAAAGTGGCCCTTTGTTTGAACAGTTTGGAGACCCCTGATGTATAGAGTAGTGTTGCTCACGAATATTCGCATTGCGAATATTCGCTACGAATATTGCATATTCGAGTATTCGTGAATAACACGAATATCGCGGCGAATATTCGCTATTTCGAATATTCATATTTTTTCAATTATTTTTTTTAGAACAGATCACATCCTAGAGATCCCCATCGACGTCTAAAAGCATTGCTGGTATGATTAGAGACCTTGGGCCGAGTAGCTGCAGCGCTCATTTTATATTGCCGAAAAATCGCAATGCGATTATTCGGCAATAGCGATATCGCGCGATTATTTTGTACTGTAATATATCACGAATATTCTGAGCCAATCAGAGTGCTCCATTCCGCATTTCTCGAATATTCGCAATTATTGTGTATTGTAATATATCACGAATATTCTGAGCCAATCAGAGTGCTCCATTCCGCATTTCTCGAATATTCGCAATTATTGTGTATTGTAATATATCACGAATATTCTGAGCCAATCAGAGTGCTCCTTCCGCATTTCTCGAATATTCGAAATTATTGTGTATTGTAATATATCACGAATATTCTGAGCCAATCAGAGTGCTCCTTCCGCATTTCTCGAATATTCGAAATTATTGTGTATTGTAATATATCACGAATATTCTGAGCCAATCAGAGTGCTCCATTCCGCATTTCTCGAATATTCGCAATTATTTTGTATTGTAATATATCACGAATATTCTGAGCCAATCAGAGTGCTCCTTCCGCATTTCTCGAATATTCGCAATTATTTTGTATTGTAATATATCACGAATATTCTGAGCCAATCAGAGTGCTCCTTCCGCATTTCTCGAATATTCGCAATTATTTTGTATTGTAAAATTTCACGAATATTCTGAGCCAATCAGAGTGCTCCATTCCGCATTTCTCGAAATTTCATTCGCATTCGCAATTCGCATTCGCATTCGCAATAGCGAAAATTCGCAATCATTTAATTTTCAAAAAATATCACGAATATTCGTATTTAGCGAATATATCTCGAATATTCGACTATATATTCGAGATGTATTGCGAAATCGAATATGGCATATTCTGCTCAACACTAGTATAGAGTCAAAAAGATTAGAATTGTATCGATGTCCCAATATTTATGGACCCGACTGTATATCAAAAAAAGTAAAGATCTGCAGCCAGGTGAAACATCCTGCTGAGCGGCTTAAAGGTGCCTCGAGCCAGGGCTACAGGAATACATTTCACCATTATAAGGAAAAAAGAAAAAGGAAACACATAAAACACATTCTAATGCCAACAAATTATTAGCTGCAAAAAAAAAAATCACACTTGTCTCTTTTACTGGTTCAAAATATTCAGAATAAAATATTGTTTAAAATGAACAATACTGCAGAAATCCCCCCCCCCGAGGGAACGGACTAATATCAACACCATTAGCACATCGTATATATGGACATTAATTCAGCCGCTTTGCCAGATTATATCTTATCTATGCATTACCAGTAAATAATACACAACATCCTTTAAATATAGATATACTGTATATACTGTACACACATTTATTTCATTATTCCTTATTTCCATATTTCATATCACATCCTTTGAATGCAAACCTTTCCAACTTATTGAAATGAGAAAGAAGGACGCGTTTTCGCACAAAGACAAAAGACACGCCTCTGCCGCGCCTCCATTTATACAGGCGATGAATAATTAGCATACAAAAATGATAGTTTTAAGCCACAAGTGCTTCTTTTTTTTTTTTTGCCATCATGTTTAACCTTATTCTGACTTTTATAATAAATGTTATGTTGGATGTAGTACAGTGGAACCTCGTTTTAAAAGTAACTTGGTTTTAGAGCGCTTTGATTTAAAAAAAAAATTAAATTCTCACTCGTTTTGCGAGTGTTGACTCGCAAGACGAGCAGAATTCAAGCTAAATAGGCCTGCAGTACCTCATTTGGCCTGAGGTATGGGGGCGCAGAAGCCGAGCAGAGCCGGAAATAGGCCTGCAGTACCTCATTTATCCTGAGGTACGGGGGAGCAGGAAACAAGCCGCAGTGTCTTCGGGCCTTTTCGGACGTTTTCGACGCTCTCTGGCTGCATTGGGTATTGCATGCCATTGAAGTCAATGCGGAACAAATTATTTTCATTTCCATTGACTTCAATGGGAAAACTCGCTTTGATATACGAGTACTTTGGATTGCGAGCATTCTCCTGGAACAGATTATGCTCGCAATCCGAGGTTCAACTGTATATAACTTTGGCTATTTTTTAGTCTGGTATGGAATTTGGGGGCCTCCCACTCATTTTATTTTATTTTATTTGGTTCGGGGTTCCCCTTAATATTCATACCAGACCCAAAGGGCATGGTAATGGACTGTGGGGGAACCCATGCATTTTTTTTATTAATTACTTTTATCTGTATTGACAGGACCTGACAATTCATTATAGCCGCGAGTAGTTTTAAATTACTTTTTTCCTTTAGAAATGTAATTTTGTGCAGGGACTGTTCTAAACACGGGGAAAATGCGCTACTTTACAGGCATACTATAGACACCCCCCAGGTACGAAATATAGAGGAATATTTCACTTTTATTGTTTTGTAATGGACTGGGGGGAAGCCATGCCCTTTTTTTCAATTACTTTTATCTGTATTGCCGGGACCCGACAATTCATTATAGCTGCGAGTAGTTTTAAATGACTTTTTTTCCTTTAGAAATGTCATTTTGCTTCAGGGACTGTTCTAAACATGGCAAATGCACCACTTTACAGGCATACTATAGACACCCCCAGGTACGAAATTTGAAACTTTTATTGTTTCAAAAACAGACATTTTTAAAACTTTTTTTTTGCATTGATACATGTCCCCTGGGGGCAGGACCCGGGTCCCCAAACACTTTTTAGGACAATGCCTTGCATATAAGCCTCTAAAATTAGCACTTGTGATTTTTCATGTTAGTGTCCCATGGACTTTAACAGGGTTCCCCGGCTTTCAAATTTTTCCCGAACTCAGCATATTGTTCGGTGTTTGACCAGAACACCCGAACAATCAAAGTTCGGCCGATCATTCGTCCATCCCTAGTAGAGATTAAGCCAAGTTGTGCTTGAAACACATCAAAGGAGAAGGTTTCCTGGAGATGTTTTGTGTTGTTCACCTGGAAGTAATTTTTTGTTTTTGGCCTATGCTGCTGTCTTTTCTTTGGACTTATTGATACTTTGTGGGGAAGAATGAACCCCTGTATAGCCTTTGCACCCGTTTATCCAAAAGAGGGACTCATGATAACGGGCCTTGGTCAGAGCAATGAAAGACTTTTGTTTCTTTGGCTGGTAGAACCATGCTGATCAGGGGCGTTGCTAGGTGGCAAATAGACCAGAGGCTTCAGCCCGACGTCCAAGGCCGGGAATCGGAGGGGGGGTTTGTATGTGACGCAGGCTTTTTTTCTTTGGGCTAGCACGTGGCCTTACCTGACCTTCAGACACTGACCTACCTGACATACACTGACCTACCTGCACTGACCTACCTGACATACACTGACCTACCTGCACTGACCTATCTGCCATACACTGACCTACCTGCATTGACGGTAGTTACCTACATACACTGATCTACCTACACTGACCTACCTGACATACACTGACCTACCTACACTGAACAATCTGACATACACTGACCTACTTACACTGACCTACCTGACATACACTGACCTACCTACACTGACCTACCTGCACTGACGGTAGTTACCTACATACACTGACCTACCTACATTGACCTACCTGACATACACTGACAGTTACATACACATTATTACACTTTCTGACCGTTCTGACCTACCTCAGCTCAGCGGTGTCACAGCAGCAGGCAGTCTTTCCATCAGAGAGCCGAGGAGCCTGGCTGGAGGGATGGAGAGCCGAGGAGCCTTGAGGAGAGGAGAGCCCAGGAGGAGAGGGGAGGCAGCCGTATTGTAATTCCCGTCTTTTGGAGCCAGTGCAGCACCTATGATGGATGTCACACGTCCCGCGGTCGCAGCATTGGACCAGTGGGACGTCCATCATAAGGCGTTGTGCAGGCTCCAGAAGGCGGGACCTGGCAGGTCCCGCCTTCTGGAGCCTGCGCAACGCCTTATGATGGACGTCCCACTGGTCCAATGGCGCGACCACACTCAGCCGCACTCAGCCACACTCGGCTACATTTGGCGGCGCTCGAGATTAGATCGATCCCGGCAATCGCCACTCGCTCGGCGGCTCGGCGCTAATAATGCCGTCCTGCCACCGAGAGACTCGGGGCTTTACAGGGTCACATTCGGGACTTCAGCCACGGCTAGCCCCCCCCTCCCGATGCCCCTGATTCTGATATATGTATTCCAAACGACTAGTTAGCCGTAGATTGGCTTCAAACATTAAAAAAAAAAAAAAAAAATCGTAGTTATTATCTGTCCCGCTAAGTTTCCTGATGTTTTACTTTTTGGCTCCGTCGATGGAATCGTTTTTGTCTCTCTCTCTCTCTCTCTCTCTGTGCCATTTCTTCGTCCCCATCCTTTCCAGGTCACTAATTTTCTTGCTTAGAGTTCACTCTTCACAGACTGATCTGCTGTCTCTTTTTAATGAGGTTATTTCTGGGTTATTAGCTACAGTGTTATATGATACCTTATGTGAAATTCCTAATTGATGTAAATCAAACAAGGCCGGCTGGGGAAAAAAAAAAAAAATCTGAATATATATATATATTTTTTTTTTGCGGGCTCCGATCTGTTATACGGATCTCATATTTAAAGGCAGCTCTCGCACCGCAGCTTGTGTCAGCCTAATAAGACAAATAAATCTCTTTTTATTCATACATTAGCGAGTTCAAAGGAGTGGAAAGGGAGGAAAGGCATTGGCATTTTGCTTTGCTGAATAAGCTGCGGATAGAAATTAGACGGAAAGGTATTTAGTAGGTGGAGTTTAATTGTCCCGCTCGATAAGCTCAACAACGCATTTTTATTAACGCCATCTCGCAGAAGCAGTTAAACTTTAGCTTCACACTTCGGGAATGGAGATTTAGAAGCGGCTTAGAAATATGTTATAGGTCATAATGAGACTTAAGGTGGCCACTGGCTGACTAAGGAGGTCAAATAGGCAGGCAGAATCCAAGCATCTTCCAATCATTATGGGCACCCATTTTGACTCGATCGTGTCGCGCTCGGTCTCCAGAGCATGCGTGCTTAAAAAGGACCTATCACCAGATATTTTTTATTCATTTAACGTGCGTATATGCTAAGGAATGTACACTCACCACCTGCAATGGAGGCTGTAGACCAGGGGTGTCAAACTCAATTTCATCGTGGGCCGCATCAGCAGGGCTGTCTTAATGAGAGGGCACACCTGGGCATAGGCGTCCGCTCGATAGGGCAAGGGGGGGCAATTGACCCCCACTGGAAAATCGAGAAGGTGTTGAAGAGTCTGAGCGATCCCGGGGCCAGATGTCAAACAGGCACAGCGAGCAGAGTGAAGCCGTCTCCCCCTCCAGTGTTTGTGTGTACGCAGGGGGAGGCAACCTGTGTCGCGCTGATGGCTGATCTGAGGTACTGAATGGGATTCGGGGAGGGGGGTCCGTCTGTGCTAAAAAGCTGCGCTTTACCATAGTTTTAGCTGCGCTATTTGCCGGTTGTATCTGTAAGATTAGATGTCCAGCGCATCCCCTCTCCTTACATTAGCTGTGAGAAGCCGCCCCACCATCAGAAGGTGAGTCCCCCATTTTTGCAGGTCTGTCCCGGGCACATTCATTCCAGGACAATGCAGTGTCCCGGAATGAAACTGACACAGCCACCCCCGGGCCAATCTGATGCCCCCAGTACTTGTCCTGGCCGGGAATGCCTGGAGGAGAACAGTCCCCCGCCCCCTGCTTGTGATTGGAGAAATAAGAAATCCCACCTCTTGTATCCAATCACTGTGCTTTGATTCATTACAGTACAAGCTGATTTTTGGGAAGGGAGGGTGTCCCTGAATGGTAGTTTGGAAATGTGGTCACTCTACCCACTCTCCCTTACATTACAGTGCACCCCCATTTCCTTATGCTGCTGCTGGGAAGAAGCTGGATGCATTGCTTGAAAACAGAAAGTACAGGGTCTCCAGTAGGACCAGAGGAGGGCTGGAGCTCTCCTGCAGCTGCAGGAGAAATGCGAGGACCACATGAAATGGCCCGGAGGGCCAGATTCGGCCCGCGAGCCTTGTGTTTGCCACCTATGTTGTAGACTGTACCTGCCTAGCTGTCAGAGCAGACATGAATCTGCGGCCCCTTGGTTGGTAGCCACCGATCTGAAGCTTGAATGCGGTGGAGGGGGCACCCTGCCCTACTGCCCATCCCTTGTCCTGGCCCTGCTTCCAAGTATTTATTACCTCTACCTGAGCTTACAGAACCCCCCCCCCCCCCCTGACAATGTCTTCGTCTGCTTTTCTCTCCAGAAAGGGGACATCTTATCTTTGTTTAGACATCATCCAGGGTCATCAGCTACAGGGCCGATCCTAGGCAAGGTGCACAGTGTGCTTTGCACCCAGGCGCCAAAGTGGCAGAGTTCTCCCCTCCCTCCTTCTCTCCTTGTTTGTGTCCGTCCAATTCAAGAATAGTCTTGGCTGTGGTCTTCAGACTGGAGTTCAGCTTTACGGTCCATTTTTTATCAAAATAAAGTCACCTCTCAGGCCGCGTACACACGACCAAATAAATCCGATCAAATCGGTCTGACAGACCGATTTGATCGGATTTGTCTGCTGGGATATATTGGTTTGATCGTGTACACACGATCAAACCAAAATCCCCGCCGGCAGACAGCGCGGTGACGTGGCGGTGACGTTGGCGCCGTCACGTCACCATCACCAGGAAATAAAACACTTCCGCGCATGCGTCGAATCCATTCGACGCATGTGCGGACAGATATGTCTGCTGGTTAGTGTACTAACCAGCAGACACGTCGGACGGACGGGTTCCCAGCAGACAGATTTTAAAGCATGGTTTTTAAATAGGGTTGTCCCAATACCACTTTTTTAGGACCGAGTACAAGTACCGATACTTTTTTTCAAGTAGTCGCCGATACCGAATACCGATACTTTTTTAAAATGTGTCCCCAAATGCAGCCATGTCCCCCACAAATGCAGCCATGTCCCCCACATATTGCAGCCATGTATGTCCCCCACATATTGCAGCCATGTATGTCCCCCACATATTGCAGCCATGTATGTCCCCCACATATGCAGCCATGTATGTCCCCCACATATTGCAGCCATGTATGTCCCCCACATATGCAGCCATGTATGTCCCCCACATATGCAGCCATGTATGTCCCCCACATATGCAGCCATGTATGTCTACCACATATGCAGCCATGTATGTCCCCCACATATTGCAGCCATGTATGTCCCCCACATTGCAGCCATGTATGTCCCCCATAGTGCAGCCATGTATGTCCCCCACATATGCAGCCATGTCATGTCCCACATATTGCAGCCATGTATGTCCCCCCATGTATGTCCCCCACATATTGCCATGTCCCCCACATATTGCAGCCATGCCCCCCCATATTGAAGCAATGCCCCCCCTACCTGATGATGATGATGCCGCCGCCGTATATACAAAGCCGCCGCCGCCGTATATACAAAGCCGCCACCGTGCCTTTCAATGGCTATTTTCCTGGCCGCGCGTCATGTTAAGGACACTCCCTCTTGCTCGGGATTGGACAGATCCGAGCAAGGGGAAGTGTCTATACACGCGCAGCGGGAAAACAGCTATTCAACTTGCCTATAATGTTCGCGGCAGCGGCGGCGGCATTGTATATACAGCGGCGGGGTCAAATTCGCTTATGTGGCGTTGGCGGCAATGGCGGCGTTGGCGACGGCGGCGACGGCGACGGGGGGGAAGTATTCTATTTGGGTATCGGGGGTATTTGCGGGAGTACAAGTACTCCCGCAAATACTCGGTATCGGACCCTAGTTTCAAATTTGTCTGCTGGAAAAACCTGTCTGTCCGCCCGTACACACGAATTTGTCTGCTGAAACGGCGGAACCACGAACTAAGATACGCCTAAAAACCGACCTAACTTGCCTATACCGGCGTAGTGTGGGCGCATATTTACGCTGGACGCATGTGGAACTCCCACTGATTTTCTATTCAAATATGCAAATGAGGGGGATACTCCGATTCACGAACGTATTTGCGCCCGGCGCATGATTTACGCGGTTTGCATAAGTTTTACGTTCGGCGTTAAGTTATTCCCCATCGATGAGGCGCAACCCATGTAAAGGTATGGACCAGGGAACACAAGCCTACGTATTGTACGTTGGACGTCTGTGAATATGGGCCGACGTGGGTCTGGCTGGGCGTAGGTTATGTTCTTGGCTTACACAGTGATCCGGCGTATCTTAGGCAGTTGTTCCGGCGTGGTTGTGCGCATGCGCACGGGGATACGTCCACGTCTCAGGGCATGCGCAGTTCGGTTTAAGTACTTGTCTGGCGCCTGGCCCATCATTTGCATGGGGTCACGCTTCATTAGCATGGATCACGCTCACTTCCAGCCCAATTCCACTTACGCCTACGAAATATACGCCACGCTGGTGCAACGTTGGGAGCATTTGCTTTGTGAATTCCATGCTTGCCTCTCTGCTCTATGTCGGCGTAGCGTAAAAGAGATACGCTACGGCGGCATAAATGTACGCCGATGTCTGTGAATCCGAGCCAAAATATATTGGACTGTTCTCAGAGGAGACAATTTTTATTTAGTAGAAAATGTAAAATAATTCTGTACAATCAGGACCCTTTAAACATCTACGAGGCTCAACCTTGTGGGACTCCAACTTGATTCTCATTTGAATAACTTAGCCGGCTTAATCAAAACACGGTATAAATTAAGCGTATATAGCGCGGCATAGCACTAATGTACACACTCCATAAATCAGCGCCGTGCCCGTAATTTACAAGGTGTACATCTTGTAAAATGTGCTGCAACGTTACTAATGCTGGTGGCTTTCCATTGACCTGCCTTATCTCAGTAATTAAGTCCATGTCATCAACCGGCTGCCTCAAACAAAGTGGCCTTTTCAGTCGCTGCGCATAGACGACCTGGTGCAGGACGGTCTGCGTGTGCGTGACATCACGGGATTCAGGAGACGGATCGGTACCACAGTCCAGACAAGGGATCGCCTTGACGCGGTTGCCCCCGGGCTTAAAGGGAAAGGGAACCTTTTTTAAAAAGCCGTTCCTAGCTAGAAGTAAGATGAGCTCCTAATTTTAAAGCCCCAGGTGAACTTACAGTTTAAAAAACAGCTCAATGCATTCCAGGTGCACAAAAATAAGAGGTGTGTAATGTCTTGGAATTCAATGTCTTTGGAATGTAGCCACAGAGTGGAAAAGTCTGTCTTCTATGGTGCCTCCGGCGGGTGACACTGACTCATCCGAGGCACAGGTGACGATTGGTATTTACCAGATCTCCCGAAGGTGGAGATAGGTCAGAGACCTTAGTGGCCTGTGTTTACTTTGTTGCAAACTTTCTCCAGGTCACGACCCCCAGGATTGCCCCAAGAAGGGGTTAGGGATACTGTCACCGGAGCCAGTCTGTCCCTGGATTTGTCCCCAGTGGTTTGGGGGGGCCTCTGATGCTCTTGCCCCAGGGTGCAACATTTGAGGGGCGCAAAATCATTACTGTGCGCCCCCAAGTGTGCTGTGTTGCCCCCATGCCCAGGGACTCCTATGATCCAGTCCCCCATGATCTCTCTGGTGCTGGCGACCCGTGTGTGTGAAAACAGCAAAGGGGAAGGGGCAGTGCAGAGCGTACAGTGGCTATTGGAGAAGCTCTTGGCAGGGGATACTGAGGAGCAGCTGGGTGTCAGGGACAGGACCTGCTGCCAGAGAGAGCCCTGCTTCGATGGATTATGATGGAGGCCATGGAGAGGAAACAAAATCAACCGATCTACACTGTTCATGTGTGTGTGTGTGTGTGTGTGGGGGGTATGAGTAGTGCAGGAATCAGGTAGGTCAGTGTAGTGGTCAGTATATAACTCAGGTAGGTTAGTGTAGTGGTTAGTGTAGGAATCAGGTAGGTCAGTGTAGTGGTTAGTGTAGGAATCAGGTAGGTCAGTGTAGGAATCAGGTAGGTCAGTGTAGGAATCAGGTAGGTCAGTGTAGTGGTCAGTGTAGGAATCAGGTAGGTCAGTGTAGGAATCAGGTAGGTCAGTGTAGTGGTCAGTGTAGGAATCAGGTAGGTCAGTGTAGTGGTAGGGTGACCACGTGTCCCGTATTGCCCTGGACAGTCCCGCATTTTGCAGGTCTGTCCTGGGCACCTTCATTCCAGGACAATAGTGTCCGGGAATGAAACTGACACAGCCACCCCCCCAAATCAAACGAATGCCCCCCCAAAAAGGCCGCCACATCACTGCTTTACTCATTGACAGTACTTGTCCTGACCGGGAATGCCTGGAGAAGCACAGTCCCCGCCCCCTGCTTGTGATTGGAGAAATCATAAATCCCGCTTCTTATGTTCAATCAGCACAAGCTGATTTTTGGGAAGGGGGGTGTCCCTGAATGGTAGTTTGGAAATGTGGTCACCCTATGTAGTGGTCAGTGTAGGAATAAGGTAGGTCAGTGTAGAGGTCAGTGTAGGAATCAGGTAGGTCAGTGTAGTGGTCAGTGTAGGAATCGGGTAGGTCAGTGTAGTGGTTAGTGTAGAGATCAGGTAGATCAGTGTAGTGGTTAGTGTAGTGATCAGGTAGGCCAGTGTAGTGGTCAGTGTAGTGATCAGGTAGGTCAGTGTAGTGGTCAGTGTAAGAATCAGGTAGGTCAGTGTAGTGGTTAGTGTAGGGATCAGGTAGATCAGTGTAGTGGTTAGTGTAGGAATCAGGTAGGTCATTGTAGTAATCAGGTAGGTCAGTGTAGTGGTTAGTTAAGAGATCAAGTAGGTCAGTGTAGTGGCCAGTGTAGGAATCAGGTAGGTCAGTGTAGGAATCAGGTAGGTCAGTGTAGTGGTCAGTGTAGGAATCAGGAAGGTCAGTGTAGTGGTCAATGTAGGAATCAAGTATGTCAGTGTAGGAATCAGGTAGGTCAGTGTAGTGGTCAGTGTAGGAATCAGGTAGGTCAGTGTAGTGGTCAGTGTAGGAATCAGGAAGGTCAGTGTAGTGGTCAGTGTAGGAATCAAGTAGGTCAGTGTAGGAATCAGGTAGGTCAGTGTAGTGGTCAGTGTAGGAATCAGGTAGGTCAGTGTAGGAATCAGGAAGGTCAGTGTAGGAATCAGGTAGGTCAGTGTAGTGGTCAGTGTAGGAATCAAGTAGGTCAGTGTAGGAATCAGGTAGGTCAGTGTAGTGGTGAGTGTAGGAATCAGGTAGGTCAGTGTAGTGGTCAGTGTAGGAAACAGGTAGGTCAGTGTAGTGGTCAGTGTGGGAATCAGGTAGGTCAGTGTAGTGGTCAGTGTAGGAATCAGGTATGTGAGTGTAGTGGTCAATATAGGAATCAGGTAGGTCAGTGTAGTGGTCAATATAGGAATCAGGTAGGTCAGTGTAGTGGCCAATGTGGGAATCAGGTAGGTCAGTGTAGTGTTTAGAGGTGATCAAATACCACCAAAAGAAAGCTCTATTTTGTTTGGGAGCCGCGCCGCACGACCGCGCAATTGTCACTCAAAGCGACGCAGTGCCGAATCACAAAAAGTGGCCTGGTCTTTGGCCAGCCAAATGGTCCGGGGCTGAAGTGGTTCGTTTGGCCTTTGTTCTCGGCACCCTTTCCAGTTCCGCAGCATCCTTTCATGAATTGGTGCTCAAATAAGATAAAAAAAAAAAGTCTGAAATCCAAAAACACTCCTCCCTCCAAAAAAAGAAACCCCACAAACAAAAGATAATTCCTAATAGAAAATAAGAATACATTCATATATTTTTTTCCCAGTGAGCTGCACTTGGCAAGCCTTAACTAGATCTCGGCGGCGGCGGCGGCGGCGCTCGCTCACTTAACCTCGACATGTTGAATTTCTGGGACACTTTGTATCTATTTTTGTGATGGAGCTGACAGCGGCGTTGACACGCGGTCCCTTCGAAGTCACATGCACAGAGACAAAATGAAATCTATCACTAACCCTGAAAGACGGAGAGAATGTGCGCAGCTCACAGTGACACTCCGCTTATTGTACTTTCCAGCCCGGCAGAGGAAGAAGTTCTTTTTTTTTTAGCGAGAGAGAGAAGAAGAGGGAAGTTTGCGGAAAGTGCCGAGTCGGCAGAAATTGCTCTTTATTTAGTGTTTAATTTGTCCTCATCACGGCATACATATGGAAACTTTTAGATTGCCAAAGAGGAAACTACTCTGACAAGACATTAGCATATGTGTTGGAGGATTTAGGAAGACTGATGTAAGGAGTCTGTCTCAGACTTCCATCTCAATACTCCGCTAGAAGCCATCTGGAGGGTGGGGAGACCGGCTTCCTGGCGGGAGAAAAAAAAGAAATGATATCGAATATGTTTATCTGTTTTCACCTTGAAAGAGCTGCGGTTTGATTTTACACAGTAAATATATCGTGAGGATCTTAAAGCAGAACTTCAGGTAAAAATTGACAATAAATTGCCCGGCTAAAGTAACAATACAAAAACATATTATCAGTTGATGCCGCAATAAGCGCCTTCAATCTGGGGCTGTCTACTGCAGTACTTCCTCTCTGCCTCTAGGTGTCCCCAACTGCAGTACTTCCCCTCTGCCTCTAGGTGTTGCCAACTGCAGTACTTGCTCTCTGCCTCTAGGTGTCGCCAATTGCAGTACTTGCTCTATGCCTATAGGGGTCACCAACTGCAGTACTTCCTCTCTGCCTATAGGGGTCACCAACTGCAGTACTTCATCTCTGCCTCTAGTGGTCACCGACTGCAGTACTTCCTCTCTGCCTCCAGGTGTCACCAACTGCAGTACTTCCTCTCTGCCTCCAGGTGTCACCAACTGCACTACTTGCTCTCTGCCTCTAGGTGTTGCCAACTGCAGTACTTCCTCTCTGCCTCTAGGTGTCACCAACTGCAGTACTTCCTCTCTGCCTCTAGGTGTCACCAACTGCAGTACTTCCTCTCTGCCTCTAGGTGTCGCCAACTGCAGTACTTCCTCTCTGCCACTAGGTGTCGCTACCTGAAGTACTTCCTCTCTGCCACTAGGGGTCACCAACTGCAGTACTTCCTCTCTGCCTCTAAGTGTCACCAACTGCAGTACTTCCTCTCTGCCTCTAGTGGTCACTGACTGAAGTACTTCCTCTCTGCCTCTACGGGTCACCAATTGCAGTACTTCAAATCTGCCTCTAGGTGTCGCTAACTGAAGTACTTCCTCTCTGCCACTAGAGGTCACCAACTGCAGTACTTCCTCTCTGCCTCTAGGTGTCGCCAACTGCAGTACTTCCTCTCTGCCACTAGGTGTCGCTACCTGAAGTACTTCCTCTCTGCCACTAGGGGTCACCAACTGCAGTACTTCCTCTCTGCCTCTAGTGGTCACTGACTGAGGCCGTGTACACACGGCAGAGATCCTCGACGGGCAGAACACATCGTTCCGCCCGTCGAGGCTCTCTGCCGGCCGTCGAAATCGGCGACCCGCCCGTCGGGAATGGCAACCAGCCATTCATCCAGGCGGGCCGTCGAGCAAATAGAGAGCGTGCTCTCTATTTCTGCTCGACGGGCTTCCCGACGGGAAGCTCGCCGAGAGCGTACACACGGCCGAGGTCCTCGCTGGAATGCAGCTTCCAGCGAGGTTCTCGCTGGTTTCCAGCGAGAACCTCGGTCGTGTGTACGCCGCCTGAAGTACTTCCTCTCTGCCTCTACGGGTCACCAATTGCAGTACTTCAAATCTGCCTCTAGGTGTCGCTAACTGAAGTACTTCCTCTCTGCCACTAGAGGTCACCAACTGCAGTACTTCCTCTCTGCCTCTAGGTGTCACCAACTGCATTACTTCCTCTTCTGCCTCTAGGTGTTGCCAACTGCATTACTTCCTCTCTGCCACTAGGTGTTGCCAACTGGAGTACTTCCTTTCTGCCTCTAGGTGTCACCAACTGCAGTACTTCCTTTCTGCCTCTAGGGGTCGAAACTTAAGTACTTCCTCTCTGCCACTAGGTGTCGCCAACTGAAATACTTCTTCTTTGCCTGTAGGTGTTGCCAACTGCAGCCGGGTTCCACTCAGAACAGGCCTCGCCATGTTCCACCAAAGAAGTTGCGTGCACGTGCCCACCAGTGCTGCCTATCAGTGCCCACCAGTGCCACCTATCAATGCCCTTCAGTGCCACCCATCAGTGTCACCTCTCAGTGCCCACTAGTGCTGCCTATCAGTGCCCACTAGTGCCGCCGTATCAGTGCCCACCAGTGCCACCTATCAGTGCCCACCAGTGCCGCTTATCAGTGCCCACCAGTGCTGCCTATTGGTGCTCACCAGTGCCACCTATCAATGCCCTTCAGTGCTACCCATCAGTGTCACCTCTCAGTGCCCACCAGTGCTACCTATCAGTGCCCACCAGTGCCACCTATCAGTGCCCACCAGTGACGCCTATCAGTGCCCACCAGTGACGCCTATCAGTGCCCACCAGTGCTACCTATCAGTGCCCACCAGTGACGCCTATCAGTGCCCACCATTGCCACCTTGATGGTGCCCATTAGTGCAGCCTATCGATGCCCATCAGCGAAGCCTCATCAGCGTACATCAATGAAGGAGAAAAATGACCGGTTTGCAAAATTTTATAACAAAATATAAAAAATATATAATATTTTTTTTTTTTAATTGGTCTTTTTAAAAAACAATTTAATAAAAACCCGCAGAGGTGATCAAATACCGCCAAAAGAAATCTCTATTTGTGGGGAAAAAATGATAAAAATGTCATTTGGGTGCAGCGTCGCACGACCGCGCAATTGTCATTCAAAGTGCGTTAGCGCTGAAAGCTGAAAGTTGGTCTGGGCAGGAGGGGGGTTTAGGTGCCCGGTAAGCAAGGGGTTAAAAATACTTTTAAAAACGTTGTACATAAACGCTGATACAAACACACACAATATAAAATAAAAAACGCAGCGCTCAGGCGTGAATACCGCCGTAGTATTTCATGTCTGAGGTTTACAACCACTTTAGGACCCAGTTAAAGGGCCGGTGCTGCAGGAGAGGGCTTAACGGAAGTTCCTCTGAGCGCACCTTCAACGTTTCCCCCCGCTGACGATCTTTAGCGGCACTACAGACAACGCGGGGCCCGGCCGCCATGTCTGATGCTCTAGATAAACACGGAAGAACGATGGCGTAGGGTTGAACTCTGAAGGGGTTAATGATGATATAATGGGGGTTGTTAATTGTAACATCACATCAAGAAGAGGCCCCTTCGCTGATGAAGTCCCCGCAGGCCCGGCGCGATCGTGTGCGGCGCGTAATATTAACGACTAAAAAGGCGAGCGTTTTAAAAAAAGACGCGGGGGCCGGCACCCAACGCTTGTCCCCTGTAACCCCCCCCAATGATTGGAATCTTCTGGGTCTAATTAGTCGGCATTTGTTATTCAGATGAATGGGAATGTGGGGGATGGGAGGAGGAGGGCGGCTCACCGGGGGAATTTGGCGTTCCACAGGTGCCGCGGATTGTACGGGGGACGCATCTGCCTGCGAGAAAATAGAGCGATACCCAGAAGGGCTCCGCAGCTGCTGCCATGGTGCCACCGGGCTAAAGGGAGGGGTCAGACGCGGGGGGGGGGAGGGGGGGGACGCACAATGGCCTAAATTCTAGGAATGCCATCTTGGCGTGCATGAAAACGAGGGCAGTTCGTAAAACTTGAAGACGGGGCATATCTGATGAGCAGATAAAATAAATCTGTCAAAGGATTTGTACAACGCCTTGAAAAACTATTCATACCCCTGAAAGTTCTGTCAAATTGGATTGAGAGCGTCTGAACAGCCATTTTCAAGTCTTGGCACAGATCCTCAACGGGATTTAGGTCTGGACTGTGACTGGGCCATTCTAACACATGAATAAGCTTTGATCTAAACCTGAGGTCTCCAAACTGCGGCCCGGGGGCCAGATGTGGCCCTTTGCTTGTATCTGGCCCTTGGGGCACTATTTCATCCACTGATATTTAACAGTGGGGCCTAACTCCCCCCCACTGACACCAACGAAGCTTCAGAATGGCAAAGATGTTTTTATTCCAAATGATGTGAGAAGATTGTAGTTCCTCTTTAAGTAAACTTCTCCTTGCTGATCTCCATAGGAAAATGTCAGGTGACTCCTCCGTAACTCCAGTCTTCTGTCAGGCATGGGCCCAGGCAGCCAGGCAGTTGGCATTTTCGGAAGATGGTAATACGGTAACTAGGGATGCACTGAAAACAGCTGTTTTGGCGCCATGCCGAAACAGCTTAAAAATTGCCGATATGGGCATCGGGTGCCCGTAAAAAAGATGGCCGCTGGGGTGTCACGGCTCCGTCCTCTGCCTCTGTCTATGGCGAGTGCACTGCACGAGCCAACGAGTGTCACTGCCAAACTGTCCCTCCTGAGTCCTCCTGACTCGATCGGCTATTCAAAAATGGCGCCGGGTGGCGCCATTACGTATCTGCACATGCGCCGCCCGGCCGAGCGGATACAAGCTTTCCCGAGCCCAAAGCCGGCTGGGCTCGGGAAAGCTTGTATGCTCTTGGCCAGCTGGGAATGCGCAATTACGTAATGGCGCCACTTGGCGCCATTTTTGAATAGACGATGGAGTCAGGAGGACTCAGGAGGGACAGTTTGGCAGTGCACTCGCCATAGGCAGAGGCAGAGGACGGAGCCGTGACAGCCCTGCACAGCCCTGAGCCCAGCCCAGCCCAGCACAGCCCTGAGCCCAGCCCAGCCCAGCACAACCCTGAGCCCAGCCCAGCCCAGCCCAGCACAGCTTTGCGCCCAGCCCAGCACAGCCCTGAGCCCAGCACAGCCCTGAGCCCAGCCCAGCACAGCCCTGAGCCCAGCCCAGCACAGCCCTGAGCCCAGCACAGCCCTGAGCCCAGCCCAGCACAGCCCTGAGCCCAGCCCAGCCCTGAGCCCAGCACAGCCCTGAGCCCAGCCCAGCACAGCCCTGAGCCCAGCCCATCCCTGAGCCCAGCACAGCCCTGAGCCCAGCCCAGCCCTGAGCCCAGCACAGCCCTGAGCCCAGCCCAGCACAGCCCTAAGCCCAGCCCAGCCCTGAGCCCAGCACAGCCCTGAGCCCAGCCCAGCGCAGCCCTGAGCCCAGCACAGCCCTGAGCCCTGCCCAGCCCTGAGCCCAGCACAGCCCTGAGCCCAGCACAGCACAGCCCTGAGCCCAGCACAGCCCAGCACAGCCCTGAGCCCAGCACAGCCCAGCACAGCCCTGAGTCTGCTGTCTAGGCGTGATGGCCGCACTCCGCAGCGTTCTACAATAACCGTTCATATCACGCTAATTATTTGTGCCGGAAGCCTCACACCTCCTCACTAATATCCGTCTGATTACCTTTTAGTTCTCAGCAATTAACAAGTCTCCCCTGAGCGGCGCCGGAGCGAGCCGGAGCGACCACGTCGAGCGATAGGAAGCCTTCCACCTGCTATAGAACAAAGACGGCGCTTAAAGGGCCGCTCCACCTTTTACGGAACTCTTAGCAGGAAATGCAAAAAGGACATTTATTGATACAAAGTCTTTATTTGTAACCCTTTAATTCTCATTCTCTATGTTTTAATTTGCAGTTTCTATTTTTACACAGTGGGGGGCGCAATGTCTTTATATGCTGGGGGGGGGGGCGCACAAGGCAGCAGCCTATAGAGTACATTCAACCATGCTGTGTGCTGAGAGCCCCGCCCTCTACCCCCTCCCATCCTTTACTGACCCACTCTGATGCCTGGAAATTGCCCAAGCAGGGGACCACTTGTGTCTCTGGTGATCTCCATTGCCTGCACCACTGGCCAAGGTTGCCATTAGAAATCATGGGGCCCCATACAGCCAATGCTTCAGTTACGAACGATCACAGTGAATGCTCTGTGCCGATCACTCATCGTGTTCATTCAGGAAAGGAAGGGGCTGGTAAATAAGACATAGGACATATTTACTGCAACCTTTGCCCACTCTCCATCTTGAAGAATCCTATTGTGTGCAACAGGAAGGTGAGGACGGAAGCATTGTGGGGGTAATGGGGTCGGTTTGGTGGGAGGCATTTCCTAGAACCGACCACCTGTATGGCCCTTTCTCTGCAGCAGCTGAAAGCCAGCTGGAGAGGGAGGAGAAGAAGCCTCTGATGCCTGGAAGTTGCCCTACCTGACAGGAGGAGCCCAAGCAGGGGAGCCCTAATGTCTCCAGACAGAAAGCCTGACACAGGGCCCCATACAGCCAATTCTTCAGCTATGAATGAACACAGTGAGTGATCAGTATCAATCACTCATTGTGTTCATTCAGGAAAGGAAGGGGCTGGTAAATGTGACATATGACATATTTACTGGACCCTTTCCCCCATTTTCCATCTTGAAGGAACCTATTGTGTGCTTGCAGCATCAGGGAGGAAAGGAGGGAAGCTGGGAGCACTATGAGGGTAGGGGGGGCATACATGGGGGCTTGGGTAGCAGGGGAAATTGTGCGGTGCACAGGGAGTGTGATGGGTGTGGTGGGAGGCATTTCCCAAAACCGCTCCCCTGTATGACCCGCTCTCTGCAGCAGCTGAAAGCCAGCTGGAGAGGGAGAAGAAGAAGCTTCTGATACCTGGAAGTTGCCCTACCTAACAGGAGGAGCCCAAGCAGGGGAGCCCTAATGTCTCCGGTGGTGATGTCCATTGTCTGCACCAGTGGCCAGGGCTGCTGTTAGAAACCATGGGGCCCCATACAGACAACCTAACACAGGGCCCCATACAGACAACCTAAGACGGGGCCCCATACAGACAAGCTAACACAGGGCCCCATACAGACAACCTAAGACGGGGCCCCATACAGACAACCTAACACAGGGCCCCATACAGACAACCTAAGACGGGGCCCCATACAGACAACCTAACACAGGGCCCGATCGATACTGATCACTCATTGTGTGTTTATTCATTCAGTTAAGGGCTTGGTAAATATGACATATTTATCAGACCTTCCCCCACTCTCCATCGTGAAGGATCCTATGGTGTGCTGGCAGCTTCCGGCAGGAAGGAGAGGAGGGAAGTCGGGAGCACTGTGGGAGTGGGGGGGGGGCACACATGCGGTTTGGGCAGCAGGGGGGGTATATGGTGCACAGGGAGGGTGATATGTGGCGGAGGGGCATTTTTTTGAATCGACCCCCTATATGCTTCTCTCTGCAGCAGCTGGAAGCCAGCGCGAGGTAAAGAAGAAGACGCTTTCAGCTGCTGCAGAGAGAGCCATACAGGGGATTGGTTCCAGTACCTGCCCCCCTCCCCCCGCTGCGCCAATCACCCTTCCTGCCCACATCCGATTCACCCTGCTGGCCCAGGCCCCATACAGGATTACCCCCCTTATCCCCTTTTTTAACGCGGGGAATGACCCACATTTTTCGAGTCGCCATCGGCGCTGCACGGATCGATTCTGCTCATCACCCGCAGTCGGTTTTCTTAGTCATCACCCGCAGTCGGTTTTCTAAGTCATCACCCGCAGTCGGTTTTCTAAGTCATCACCCGCAGACGGTTTTCTAAGTCATCACCCGCAGTCGGTTTTCTAAGTCATCACCCGCAGTCGGTTTTCTAAGTCATCACCTGCAGTTGGTTTTCTAAGTCATCGCCCGCAGTTGGTTTTCTAAGTCATCACCCGCAGTCGGTTTTCTAAGTCATCACCTGCAGTCGGTTTTCTAAGTCATCGCCCGCAGTCGGTTTTCTAAGTCATCGCCCGCAGTCGGTTTTCTAAGTCATCGCTCTAAGTTGCTCTTTAAGTCGCCGAATCCTAAGTTTTGAGGACAACGGGCTCCCAGGGCGGCAGATTTGCTCCGGGGCAAACTAATCGCGTCCGTTGCGCCATCATCGGGGGCGGCTGTCATGGAGATGGCGCTGCGGCACAGCGCCAGGGCATCATGTCCACCCGGCTGTCACTTTCCTTTCCTTTCCGGCCCCTCCGCAGAGCTCCTAATAAGACGGAAATGCTTGGCTTGACAACTTTTTATCCGGCAATTACATTTTTCGGCGCGGAGTGAATGATGGGTGGACATCGGAATTATCTCACCGCCGATCATTAACTGCTTCTACTACATATGCACTTCTATAATGTCCGCTCGTTAAACGGCGAGCCGCAGAACGCGGCAGAATCATCATCACCGTATGGATCGGGAGGAGAACGGAGAAAAATGAAGATGGGGGTGGAGGGGGAGGGGGAGCGGATCAATAATGGCGATATATTAAATCTCCTTCTTCCCTATTAGAGGGGAAGGTCACGGCAGACACCTGAGCGCTCTCTTCGGTTTCCTGGGCTGACGGGAATGACGGCACGTACAATTTAATTGAGGATCATCCTCGACGGCTGGAGCATGACGTGGCCCCTGGCAAGCCAACTAACCCGCAGCGAATCAAACCGGATCCAAATTACTGGAGTGTCATTTCTTAAAGGGGAACTTAAACCCAAAACCAAAAAAAATGTCAAACTGTATATTGCAGCTTACCAATCAGTAGATGTGGTGGCTGCAGGGCTCCTGTTAGAAATTATGGGGCCCCCTACATCCTACCTGGCAGACGACCCCCCCACCCCCAATATATCAAAACCGGCTTTCAGCTGCTGCAGAGAGCAGCACAGGTCATCTTTCTGTAATTGCCCCTCTGCCCGACCACACCGATTCCTCCTGCGGTTCGGGCCCCCCTGTGTGCCTGGGCTCCCTACAGGAGGGCTGGTGGTCCCCCTACCTATCAGCGGCCCCTGGGGGCTGCATTCGTTTTCTTTTAGCTAGACATGAGCAATTTGCTTCATTCCGAATTAGTTTTTTGACGAATTTAGACAAATTCAGAAATATTCGAATTAATGAAAATACGAATTTATGCAAAGTTCAGAATTATCCGAAAATAACGAATGCCGTATCTAAACGAACGTAAAGAAAGGTTCCTCAAGTTGGGATTTTAAATGGACCAGAAGCAGCTTTTCGTGTTTTCGTTAATTTGGATATTTCCTAATTAACGAATTTGTCGAAATTTGTTAAAAACCGAATTCGGAACGAAACAAATTGCTCATGTCTAGCTGAAGGAAAACAAATGTAGCCACCACACCTCTACTGTATTCGGGATGGGACTTACAAGCAGGTCCAGTCAACTATATGAGGTAAGCTCTTCTCATAGTATATCTAAGCGAATGGAAATATCCGAATTAATGAATACCCGATTTAATACATTTTTCCAAATATTCATAAATTCGAATATCCGATAATTCATATAATTCATAAATCCTAATATTCAAAATTTCGTAAATTCGAAATTTGAAGATCCCGAGATTCATAAGTTCCGAAATTTGAAAATTCGAAGATCTGGAAATTCAAAAATTCAAAAATCCGAAAATGGGAATGAAAATTCAAAAGAACGAAAATCTGAAATAATAACTAACCAATAATAACTATTACTAAATATGAAATTATAGGTAATGGAATTGGAAATTCTGAAATTCGAAAATCCTAAAATAAGAACGAAAATTCAAAAGAACGAAAATCCAAAAATAAGAACAAAATTTAGAACAATTTTAAAATCCAAAAATTCGAAAATCTGAAATAGTAACTAACTAATAAAAACAATTACTAACTAATAAATTATAGGTAATATAATTTCCTTTCAAATCTGGCTATTAGTGAATGTAACAAATACGAATTTATCCGAACTTACGAATTATGCCAAATAACGAATGGAACGTTCGGAAAAATCCAAATTAACAAAAACCTGTTTAATTATTTTTCCTGAATATTCCTAAAATTTGAATATTCGATAATTCGATAATTCATAAATTTGAATATTCAAAGATCTGGAAATTTAGAAGTTACGAAATTTGTAAGGTCGAAAATCTGTAAATTCGAAAATAAGAACGAAAATTCAAAAGAACGAAAATCTGACAATAAGGAAGAAACTTGAAAACCCAAAAATCTGAATTAGTAACGACCGTAATTAATAATAACTATTATTAACTATTAAATTATAGGTAATGGAATTTCCTTTCAAATTTGGCTGTTAGTGCACGTAAAGAATACAAATTAAACCTGAAATTGCAAATTATACGAAATAACGAATGCCCCATCTAAACGAATGGAACGTTCAAGAAAAATCCGAATGAATGAAGAAGTTCATAAATTTGAATATTCAAAAATTTGAAAATCTGGAAATACAAAATTTCAGAAAATTTGGAAGATCAGAATTTCGAAAATCCTAAAATATGAACGAAAATTCAAAAGAACGAAAATCCAAAAATAAGAATAAAATTACGAAAATTCTAAAACCCGAAAATTCGAATATCTGAAATAATAACTAAGTAATAATAACTATTACTAACTAGTAAATTGTAGGTAGTTATATATATTTTTTTCTATTCTATTACTTTATTTTCTATTCTTTGAAAATTGGATAACGATTCAAATTCGAAAAGATTTCGAATTCGAATTTGAAAACGATTTGACTTTAAAACATTTTCGAGTTGGAAAACTATTTGAGTTTGAAACGTTTTCGAATTGGAAAACTATTCGAATTCGAAAAATATTTGAAAAGTATTCAAAAACTATTCAAATTAGAATTTCGTCAGATTTTTTTTTTCGTTATTTCAGATTGGTTTAACTTCAGTACAATTCTAATTCATAGATTTGAAAAATAATAATAATACAATTATATTCTATTCCTTTATTTTCTATTCTATTTTTTGCTCTTTGGAAATTGAAAAACTATTTGAATTCGAAAGGTTTTAGAATTGAAAAACGAAAGTGTTCCGAATTCGATTCGAATTTTGTCTGCATTTTTTTTTTTCGTTATTTTTGGATTAGTTTAAATTCGGTACTATTCTAATTTGTAAATTTGGATAGTAATATATATATATATTTTTTATTCTATTCCCTTATTTTCTATTACATTTTATGCTCTTTGGAAGTTAGAAAAAGTTTTCGAACTCAAAAAGTATTTCAATTCGAAAACAATTTCAATTCAATTTTTTTCTGAATTTTTTTTCTTCGTTATTTTGGATTTCTTTAAATTCTCTTCTATTCTGATTCGTAAATTCGGATACATCTGAATTTTCAAATAACGGAAATTCATCCAAATTTTAATTCGGAACGAACCGCACATGTCTAGTCGGTTGGTCTGGCTTGATGAATGGACATCTAAACAAGAACTTCATATATTTGGGGTACATTTATTATTTCCACGCCACCTATTGATAAGTAAGTGCCTAAAACATTGGGGCCCTCCCATAAGTGTTCCTGGTGCCCTGCCACCTCTGGCCACTCTCAAGACTGCATACAATAAAAGTCAATGTGGAACGAATTATCTGAGTTCCCATTGACTCCTATGGGGAAACTCGCTTTGATATGCAAGCGCTTTGGATTACAAGCATTCTCCTGGAATGGATCATGCTCGTAATCCGAGGTTTTGCTGTACAGTAAAGGAAAAAAGTATTTGACCCCCTGCTGATTTTGTAAGTTTGCCCCACTGACAAAGAAATGATCAGTCTATAATATTTTCAGATCGGTTTACCGATCAATTTATTTTAACAGAATAGCAACAAAAATATCCAGAAAAACGCATTTCAAAAAAGTTTTGTAACAAAACGATTGGCACATGTCTAGAAAGTTCAGAGTTGGGTGAGTATGGCATTTAAATAACGCCCTGCGGCCAGCAGGGGGGGGGGGGTATATCCGCCGGGCATGACTTCACCAGATTACACCATTACACGGCGATCACTTTTCATTAAAAAAAAAATTCCCCTTTAAAACGAAATCCTTAATTTCATTAATCTCCGTAGCGATCCCAATATAATGAGGCATAATATCGATCTCCTCACTTTACAATTTAAAAGCTCGACTTCTTCCCGAGGAATTAAACGGCTCCGAGTGACGGCCAACCTTTCCTCCGTCACATTCTTTAATTTACTTGTTATAATTAGGCTGTAACTGGTGTCAGTGGGACAGCGGGGCCGGCCCGCTCCGTCCTGCTTGTCTTGATTAGCGCACTTTAGACGGCGAGTAAATTAGAATGAGAGACTCGTACCGTCCAATTACAGATAAAAGCAGCAATGTGTGCCGCCTTAATTACATGCCAATGTTTTCTTCTCGCAGATTTCCTATCTCTAAGGGCACCTCCGCCGGGCACTTTGCTGAAGTCGATACTTGATGCAGTATAGAGGGGTACGGGTTATAGGGGGATATGTGTTATAGGGGGTACCGGTTATAGGGGGTACAGGTTATAGGGGGTATGGGTTATAGCAGGGATGCCCAACCAGTGGCCCGCGGAGCCCTCTGATGTGGCCCGCGACCTCCTGCTCTGGGATGGCTGGTTGGCAAGCCAAGATTTCAGGTTGCCGACTTGCCAGCCGAGAGCATCGGTGTTGTAAATGAAGCCGGTGGTAGAGGAAGCAAGTGGCTTTTCAGAAAGTGCACCACACCTGCAGGATATAATAGACTTCTATAGCAAAGTGCAGCTAAACGGCGGGAAAACCACAGGTACACTGCTCCGCAATAGATCATAGACCATCAGTGTAAAAGCAGCCTTAGGCCCCTTTCACATGATCGGTCCAACCCAATTGGACCCTCCATTCACCTCTATGGAGCGGCAGATGTAAACAGGCTTTTGTCCATTTACACCTGCCTACCTACAATTCGATCTGCTCAAAAAAAAAACAGAAGCGGATCTATCTGATTGGATCGGAGGGCCCATAGAGTAGATTGTGTCTGTGTCTGCTTTTCATATGCAGACTGGACACAGACCTGTCATCTGCCCACCCCGCTCACTGTGGCCCACAACTGGTTACTAAATCGCTTAAGTGGCCCTCGGCCTTTAAACGGTTGGGCACCCCTGGGTTATAGGGTGGTATAGATTATAGGGGGGTATGGGTTATAGGGGGTATGGGTTATAAGGGGGTACAGGTTATAGGGGGGTACAGGTTATGGGGGTACAAGTTATAGGGGGTACGGGTTATAGGGTGGTGTGGATTATAGGGGGGTACGGGTTATAGGGAGGTACATGTTATAGGAGGGTACAGGCTATAGGGGGTACGGGTTATGGGGGGTTATAGAGTACTAAGAGTTATAAGGGGTACGAATTATAGGGGGGTACGAATTATAGTGGTACAGGTTATAGGGGGTACAGTTTATAGGGGGTACGGGTTACAGGGGGTACGAATTATAGGGGGTACAGGTGATAGGGGGTACGGGCTATAGAGGGGTATGGGTTATAGGGGGGTACAAGTTATAGGGTGGTAAGGATTATATGGGGTGCGGGTTATAGGGGTGGTACAGTTTATAGGGGTTAGGGATTTCAGGGGATACATGTTATAGGGGGTATGGGCTACAGGGGGTACAGGGGGTACAGATTATAGGAGGGTACAGGTTTTAGGGGGTATGGGTTTTAGGGGGTAAGGGTTATAGGGGGTAGGGGTTACAGGGGGAACAGGTTATTGGAGGGTACAGATTTTAGGGGGGTCCAGGTTTCAGGGGGTAAGGGTTACAGATTAAAGGAGGGTACAGGTTTTAGGGGGGTACGGGTAAGGCGTCTCCTTGGACAACTGAGAGCTCTCCTGTTCCTTCCCATGCTGTTTTATTTAAGGCAAAACTCCTGCAAAGTACAAGATAAAAAATGTTACCTAATATAAGATTAAATAAAAAAGCAACATTTGTTGCAATCTTCACTAATAATCAGAAGCTGTCCCCTGCAGTATTTCTTTTCCACCACTAGATGTCCTCAGTCTGTTGACTGCTATATGCAACCTACATCCTCTAAGCCTCCACCCCCAGCCTGTGATTGGACAGTGATTAGATCTGCTTGTCCCTCCTATTAGTGTGCTTCTTCTTCCTCTCATACTCACAAGTGATTGCACAGTAAACAGAAAAGCAGATCAGTGATGAGCTCATCTCTCTGTCTCTCTGCTCTCTCCGCAATGTTCTACATTGGAGGCCAACAACGATTCAATCGCGATCAAGTACATCACCTTCTACATTGGAGGCCAACAACGAGTCAAGCGTGATCAAGTACATCACCTACATTGGAGGCCAACAAAGAGTCAACCATGATCAAGTACATCACCTTCTGCATTGGAGGCCAAAAATGGGTCAACCGTGATCAAGTACATCACCTTCTACATTTGAGGCCAACAAAGAGTCAACTGTGATCAAGCACATCACCTTTTACATTGGAGACCAATGAGTCAACCATGATCAAGCACATCACTGTCTACATTGGAGGCCAACAAATCAACCGTGATCAAGTACATCACCTTCTACATTGGAGGCCAACAAAAAGTCAACACATGCTCATCTTTGTGGGGTAGATCACGGTTGACTCGTTGTTGGGCTCCAATATAGAAGGTGATGTACTTGATCACGGTTGACTCATTGTTGGTCTCCAATGTAGAGGGTGATGTACTTGATCACCTTTGACTCGTTGTTGGCCTCCAATGTAGAAGGTGATGTACTTCATCACGGTTGACTCTTTGTTGGCCTCCAATGTAGAAGATGATGTACTTCATCACGGTTGACTCATTCAGTTAATTGTTGACCTCTTAGATAAAGAGCAAATTAATTAATTTAAATGTAGTACCATCGTCCTGAGAAGTATTAGATAGAGATAGGACTTACTGGACCCCAACACCCAAAATACCAAGAAAAGGGGGCAGTAGGACTATTGCGGTACAAGGCTGAGCAGGTAAACTCAGCGGTTGACTTGTTGTTGGCCTCCAATGTAGAAGGTGATGTACTTGACCACGGTTGACTCATTGTTGGTCTCCAATGTAGAAGGTGATGTACTTGATCACCTTTGACTTGTTGTTGGCCTCGAATGTAGAAGGTGATGTACTTGACCACGGTTGACTCATTGTTGGTCTCCAATGTAGAAGGTGATGTACTTGATCACCTTTGACTTGTTGTTGGCCTCCAATGTAGAAGGTGATGTACTTGATCATGGTTGACTCTTTGTTGGCCTCCAATGTAGAAGGTGATGTACTTGATCACGGTTGACTCTTTGTTGGCCTCCAATGTAGAAGGTGATGTACTTGATCACGGTTGACTCTTTGTTGGCCTCCAATGTAGAAGGTGATGTATATGATCACGGTTGACTCGTGTTGGTCTCCAATGTAGAAGGTGATGTACTTGATCACAGTTGACTCTTTCAGTTAATTGTTGACCTCTTAGATAAAGAGCAAATTAATTAATTTAAATGTAGTACCATCATCCTGAGAAGTATTAGATAGAAATAGGACTTACTGGACCCCAACACCCAAAAGACCAAGAAAAGGGGGGCAGTAGGACTATTGCGGTACAAGGCTGAGCAGGTAAACTCAACGGTTGACTCGTTGTTGGCCTCCAATGTAGAAGGTGATGTACTGTGAAGGATCACCCTTCCTACTGACCAGGTCCACCATGGACAATAAAGTGGTCGTAGAACGTCACATGACCACAGAGGTCTATCTTGCCCAAACCGACACTACACTACAAGATATTATTTTAGTGATTTCTATTTTTTTTCCTACAGATATACTTTAATCATATGATAAACCCCCATGTTGGTACTAGGAATATTTTTTTGTCTTCGAAATAAAAATTCACAGGAAATAAAAAATATATAAATCTGGTAGAACATATTAATGGCACACACAAAATAAGGAATGTCTTGTGATGTCCTATAGGCAGCGGGGGCTTGGCATATTTAAATGAGCCCGTAATTTTTCCATATGTCAAATCCTGTAGGGTGCAATTTTTGTATTCCAGGCAAAGTTAGGAAACTGGAGACTTTTGCTTATGAATGAGGTCCTTGACACTGCCGGTGAATAGGTCCCATTGCGATCGTAACAAGACACAATTTCCAGCACAAACACTTATTTGTACAGAGTGAATATTAACAACGTAATTTATGAGCTAATTAGTAGCGTACAGTAATAACTGAAAATATGAGATTAAAATTCTTACAAACTGCTCTGCATTTAGGAACTGCATCGCCCGGAGACTTTGTCAATAACCGCGCATTATAAAGCCAAAACTGTTCTTTATTATCGGAAATTTCTCAGCATCGTGCATGTTACTCAGTGGTGGTATGCTCAGGGCACAAGGTGCTACCAAAAATGTTTTTTTTTTTAAATATATATATATGTTCTATGATTACGTGCAGATCTTGGTTTGTATGAGCAAGTCGCCCAAGCATGGGTCTATGGGAGAGTCGTGGGGGTCTGGGTCTATGAACAAGCCACAGAGGTGTGGTTCTTTAGGTAAGTCACTGAGGTTTGGGTCTATGGGCAAGTCATGGAGGTCTAGGCACAGTATATGGGCAAGTCAAGTAAGTCTGGGTCCATGGGCAGGTTGTGGAGGACTGGGTCTATTAACAAGCAACAGAGGCGTGGATGTATAGGCAAGTGACAGAGGTGTGGGTCTATGGGCAAGTTGTTGAGGTCTAGGTCTATAGGCAAGTCAATGAACCTGGTTCTATGAGCAAGTCATTAAGGTCTGGGTCTATGAACAAGCCACAGAGGCGTGGGTCTATATGCAAGTCACAGAGGTGTGGGTCAATGGACAAGTTACACAGGCCTTGGTCTTTGAGCAAGTTCCATAGGCCAAGGTCTATAGGACAAGTCACACAGGTCTGGGTCAGTGGGAAAATCACACAGGCCTTGGTCTTTGAGCAAGTTCCTTTGGCCTAGGTCTATAGGACAAGTCACACAGGTCTGGGTCAGTGGGCAAGTCACACAGGCCTTGGTCTTTGAGCAAGTTCCATAGGCCTAGGTCTATAGGACAAGTCACACAGGTCTGGATCAGTGGGTAAGTCACTCAGGTTTTGGTCTTTGAGCAAGTTCCATAGGCCTAGATCTATAGGACAAGTCACACAGGACTTGGTCTTTAAACAAGTTCCATAGGCCTTGGTCTATAGGACAAGTCACACAGGTCTTGGTCTTTGAGCAATCTCCTTTGGCCTAGGTCTATAGGACAAGTCACACAGGTCTGGCTCAATGGGAAAGTCACACAGGTCTTGGTCTACTAGCAAGTCATGTAGCAGACAGTCTATGCACAAGTGACACACTCTTCAGTCCATGTAAAAGTCAACCAGTCCATGACCCCATTTCTTATAGGTCAAAGACCTATGCCCAACCATTGATCTGATTATGACGGAACATGAGCACACTGCTTTCTCCTTCTATCAAGAGGCTTCAGATAATGACTACTGTAGAAGTAGTCAATACATATTACACAGGCATGGTCCACTGATATCACCATTAGGAAGCCCACCCTAAAAGAAAATGCCTTACAGCCAGTGCCGGGATAAGGCCATCGGCTCCCCAGGGTGAAGACGGCAAACTGTGCCCCCCACCCCATATAAGGAAAGAGGCAGTGTCTTTTCAAAACCAGGGTCTCAGGGTTTGGAGGACCTCAGGGGTCAGGTTAGGGGTCTTGGGGAGTGGAGGACCCCAGAGGTCAGGTTAGGGGTCTCGGGGTGTGGAAAAACCCCAGGGGTCAGGTTAGGGGTCTCGGGGTGTGGAAGAAATCTAGGGGTCAGGTTAGGGGTCTTGGATTTGGAGGACCCCAGGGGTCATGTTAGGGTAGGGTGACCACATTTCCAAACTACCATTCAGGGACACCCCCCCTTCCCAAAAATCTAATGAATCACAACAGAGTGATTGGACACAAGAGGCAGGATTTATGATTTCTTCAATCACAAGCAGGGGGCAGGGATTGTGCTCCTCCAGGCATTCCCGGCCAGGACAAGTACTGTCAGTGAGTGAAGCGGTGAAGTGGCGGCCTTTTTTGGGGGCATCAGATTGGCAATCCGGGACAAGTGGTCACCCTAGGTGTGGAGGACCCCAGGGGTCAGATTAGGGGTCTTGGGGTGTGGAGGACCCCAGGGGTCAGGTTAGGGGTCTCGGGGTGTGGATTACCCTAGGGGTCAGGTTAAGGGTCTTGGGGTTTGGAGGACCCCAGGGGTCAGGTTAGGGGTCTCGGGGTGTGGATTACCCTAGGGGTCAGGTTAGGGGTTTTGGGGTGTGGAGGACCCCAGGGGTCAGGTTAGGGCAGTGTTTCTCAACTCCAGTCCTCAAGCCCCCCCAACAGGTCATGTTTTCAGGATTTCCCTCAGATGAAAAGGCTGTGGGAATTACTAAGGCAGTGAAACTGATCAAATCACCTGTGCAAAATAATGGAAATCCTGAAAACCTGACCTGTTGGGGGGGCTTGAGGACTGGAGTTGAGAAACACTGGGTTAGGGGTCTCAGGGTGTGGAGGACCCCAGGGGTTAGGTTAGGGTAGGGTGACCACAATTCCAAACTACCATTTAAGGACACCCTCCCTTTCCAAAAATCAGCTTGTGCTGTAACGAATCACAGCACAGTGATTGGACACAAGAGGCGGGATTTATGATTTCTCCAATCACAAGCAGCGTGCGGGGATTGGGCAATCCGGGACATGTGGTCACCCTAGGTTAGGGATCTCGGGGTGTGGAGGACCCCAGGGGTCAGGTCAGGGCCGGTACAAGGCAGGGGCGGGAGGGTCGAGTGCCCCTGGCGCTACCATTTTGTGCAGGAGGGGGGCGCAATCAGCTGCGGCCGCCACACCAATTGGATCAATGTGTCAGTGAGTGAGTTTCATAGACAGCGCAGTGGCACTTTACAAACTGTGTGCCGACTGGCTGCCGAGTGCGCTCCTGGCTCGGGCTCCCTTTCCTCCTGTGCGTTTCCTCGCCCCCCCCATGGAGGATTGATTTGGTTGATTCCACCGGCGTGCGCTGTGTGACGTCACGCCGGAGGCGAGGTGAGAGAGGGAGGACTCACTCATGCAGGGAGCTGTGTCGGCGCGTTCTGAAGGAAGAACAAGTCATGAGGAGCCTGCTTCAGTGCTGCGCCTGCCTACAGTTGCTAGTGCTACTGGTCTGGCTTAACAGAAGAACACTACTGAACTAACAGAAGAACACTACCATGTGAAAAGTAAGAAAATAATGAAATTACTGTATTGGGGGGGGGGTTGGCCTGAGATTTTTAATAAATAGCAGTTTAAAAAAAAATGCTTTTGTGTCATTTTGAGCTTGCCTTCTCTGTAAAAAAAACACATAAATTGCAGCCTCACTGTGCCATCAAACGCAGCCACCGTGCCATCACATGCAGCCACCGTGCCATCAATTATCACCACTGTGCCCATCACACGCAGCCACTGTGCCACCAAACGCAGCCACTGTGCCATCACATGCAGCCACTGTACCATCAATTGTTGCCACTGTGCCATCACACGCAGCCACTGTGCCCATTACACGCAGCCACTGTGCCCATCACACGCAGCCACTGTAACCATCAATTGCCGCCAATTTGCCCCATCAATTGCCGCCAGTGTGCCCATCAATTGCCGCCAGTGTGCCCATCAATTGCCGCCAGTGTGCCCATCAATTGCCGCCAGTGTGCCCATCAATTGCCGCCAGTGTGCTGCCAGTTTCCCCTATCAATTGCCACCAGATTCTTTCTTAAAAACGGGGGTGGGGGGGCGCAGTTTGACATTTTTGCCCTGGGCACCAAATGGCCTTGTCCCAGCACTGGGTTAGGTTAGAGGTCTTGGGGTGTGGAGGACACCAGGGGTCAGGTTAGGGGTCTCGGGGTATAGATTACCCTAGGGGTCAGGTTAGGGGTCTCAGGGTGTGAAGGACCCCAGGGGTCAGGTTAGGGGTCTTGGGGTGTGGAGGACCCCAGGGGTCAGGTTAGGGGTCTTGGGGTGTGGATTACCCTAGGGGTCAGGTTAGGAGTCTCAGGGTGTGGAAGACCAGAGGGGTCAGGTTAGGGGTCTTGGGGTGTGGAGGACCCCAGGGTTCAGGTTAGGGGTCTCGGGGTGTGGATTACCTTAGGGGTCAGTTTAGGGGTCTCGGGGTGTGAAGGACCCCAGGGGTCAGGTAAGGGGTCTCGGGGTCCGGGGGACATTATTTTTTACCCTTGTGGTTGGCTTTGAATGGCCAAAGTACTGTTTAATTGTAACATGTGACGTATTGAGTATTGAGTGGCTAAAGCACGACTTTTACCTAAAAAATGTTGGTGCCGTAAGGTCTCCCCATTTCTTGTCTCATTTCCAAGAATAATTTTTCATTTTTTTTTTAAGCCTTAGCTTTGATTTATAATCCAAAACTGTTTGTCTAGTCCTTGTAATATGCGACGCTGGGAGCTGTTGGATGCATCATTAGCTGTATAATCCCCTTTTCGTATGTAAATTGCATTAGCGCTGACACCTACACTGTCCCCCCTTCTCCCCCCCCCCCCCCCTCACCCTTTGCTTGTTCCATCCATGTCCTCCCATCGGGGACGCGCCAATACCACCCACAGCAAAAAAAAAAAACTGTGTGTTTGTGAAGGGCCCATCCGTCTTGTGGCCGGAGATGTCCATAATCACAGCTCGGGGTCAATGACCAGCAGACATTAATTAATCCAGCTGGGTGAACACATTCAGGGTTCAATATCCGACATGATTCTCTGCAATATTAAATAATAACGGAGAGGCAGCGACGGGCAAACAGCGGCGGCCGCCTCTCCAGCCTGCCGTCACCGCCCTCACCTGGCATGGCAGCTGCTCTCCGGAAACCGCTTTGCGTCAATGTATTTTATATTACGAATTACGATGAACGCAAAAGGTACAACCCTTAGAGCCGATGTAAACCCGACGACGTGAAGAACCCGTAGTTGGCAATGAAGAGCGTATCATAAAGAGCGGCCATTTTTTTAACCACTTCCAGGCTAACAATTTCTGACATTCCTCACCAAAAAAAAACATGCTAGAAAACGACCTAAAACACGATGGCCCAGATTCACAAAGCACTTACGCCAACGTAAGTGCAAATTTGCGCCGGCGTATCTGTTGCGCCGGACCCACAAACCAACATATGCCTAAAAACTGGCCACCCTACGCCGACGTAGTTTACCTACCCCGGTGTAGCGTGGGCGCACTTTTCGTCTGGATGCATGTTGCTGCTCCCATTGATTAGGCATTCAAACATTCAAATGAGGGAAATGCGGCGATTCACGAACGTACGTGCGCCCGACGCAGGCTGCGCGAGGTGCCGGTAAGTTGTACGTCCGGCGTAAAGTTATTCCCCATAGATGAGGCGCAACCCGGCAACAGACATGCAAAGGTCTGCCCCAGAGAACACAGGCCGGCGTATTGGGCGTACGTTACGTTCATGGTGATCAGGTGTAGCTTAGGCAGTTGTGAGCATGCGCATAAGGGTGCAGTTTAATGCGTCCACGTCGCGGCTACGTCACGGCGCATGCGCAGTTCGTGATACCCCGGGAGTAAAACACTGCGCCATGCTCGGACTATCATTTGCACGGGGTCACGCCCACTTCCACCTACGCCGGTCTGCGCCTTCGAAAAATACGCCACGCCGACGCAAAGTTGGGAGCGATAGCTTGCTGAATACAGTGTATGCCTCTCCGCGCTGCGCCGGCGTGGAGTACGGCGTTTGTGCTACGGCGGCGTAATGTGCACCCAACTCTCTGTGAATCTGGGCAGATATTTTTTTTTAAAGTGGAGCTCCACCCAAAAATGGAGCGTACACTTTTCTGAACCCCCCCACTCCGGTGTCACATTTGGTAGCTTTCAGGAGCAGGGCCATCTTAATAGCATCATGGGCCCCTGGGGCAAAGTAATGCTCTGGGGCCCCTACAATGGAGACAGTGCAGGTAAACAGAAATCACATAGGTAGGAGGTAGGGGATTGCTAGGGTGTAGAGGGGTCAGAGTTCTGTGGGCAGAGGCGGCTCTTTAATTCGGCAAATTAGGCACCTAAGGCCTCGCACTCACAGGGGCCTCGCGGCTGCCTAACTTCCTCAATGCATTACCCCAGTTTTAAGGGACAGGGGACCTTAACGCTGATGTGCTCAGGCAGCGTTAAGAGCCCTGACTCAGAAGAGGGGCCTCCGGTGCCCTTAAAAACCAGTGAATATCGGTGACACCACCCCTTGTGACGTCAATGCCCCAGCATGCCCTCAGTCAATTATGTCACAAGGGGCGAGTTCACCAGGTAATATCACCCCGCCCCATAGTTATTAAAAGCAGGATCTGGGTGACGTCTTGTTAAAGGGGGATTCCAGATTCCGAAAAGCCCCCTGCCCGCAGACCCCCCCCACAACCACCGGCCAGGGTTGTGCGGAAGAGGCTCTTGTCCTTGAATTCTTTTTCCCATCATGGGCGTGAGTGGGGCCCCGTGTCAAGTTTTGCCTAAGGCCTCACAAAGCCTAGAGCCGCCTCTGGATTTCTGGGATGTAGAGGGGCAGCCCGGGCTCAAGGACCAGCTGCTTCGAGGAAAGGGAAGGGGCCCCCCATGAAGCTGGGGCGCCTGGGCAGTGCCCAGGTGTGCCCTCTCATTAACACAGCCCTGTTCAGGAGGGAGGGGGGTGCAGATACCTGTCTAAGACAGGTATTTGCACCCACTTTCGGGAATACGGGATTGCGGCAGACAAAAACGCCTCTACCTGCAGCCCCCGCTGTCTTCTAGTAAACTCACTGTTCCCAGGAGAGAGCGGGGACCAGTAATGGCGCTGCACACTACTCGCGCATGCGCAATAGGAAACGGGGCAGTGAAGCCACAATGCTTTACTTCCTGATTCCCTAACCGAGGATGGCGGCGGGTGAAGCTGAGGGACGAGTGATTGCTCGGCCTCGGCTGACGACATCGCGGGCGCGCTGGACAGGTAAGTGTCCATTTATTAAAAGTCAACAGCTGCAGTATTTAAGCAGAAGCCCTAGGGAATAAAATGGTGGGTGTTGCATGTTTATATGTCCCATGATATCTGCGCCGGGGGTTTATCAAGCGCAAATTTGTTTGGAAAAAATACACCTTTAGGCTGCATTCACACCTAGGCGACCTGATCGCGGCGTTTTGTCCCACGAATTGCGGCGACAAATTGCGGCGTTTTGTACCGCGATTTGCGCCGACAAAACGCCACGATTTAACCCCCAGGTCCACATCTCCTATGCCGAACGCCGAAGCCACCTGAAAAAAAGGGTCCGGGACTTGTTTTAAGCTTGAGGCGTATGGCGTTTCGGCGTTCGGCGTGGAGATGTGAACCATCTCCATAGAGGGCAATGTAAAACCCCCCTCCAGCGTATTAGGGGCTGCTGCGGCGTCATGCCACCTTATGCCGCGTACACAAGATCGGACATTTCGAAAACAAAACCGCAAATTTGTCTTCTGACGGAATGTTGGCTCAAACTTGCTTTGCATACACACGGTCACACAAATAACGTCAAAAACGCGGTGACGTACAACACTACGCCGAGCCGAGAAAAATGAAGTTCAACGATTCCGAGCATGCGTCAAATTGATTCCGAGCATGCGTAGGATTTTTGTGCGTTGGAAATGGCATACAGACGTTCGGTATTTCAGACAAGAACTTTTGATGTCGGAAAAATTGAGGACCAGCTCTCAAACGTTTGTTGTCGGAAATTCCGACATCGAGGCCAAGGAGGTGTACTACAGATACCTGCGGTACCACCCTATCGAGGGATAACTATATATTGAGCCTTACAGACTAAGATGTGTGTGTAAAGGCAGGCGTCCCAATACAGTGGGAACCTCGGATTACGAGCATAATCCGTTCCAGAAGAATGCTCGTAATCCAAAGCACTTGCATATCAAAGCGAGTTTCCCAATTCAAGTCAATGGAAACTAAAAAAATTTGTTCCGCATTGACTTCAATGGCATGCAGCCAGAGGTTGGGGGGGGTGCCGGAGAGCCTCGGAAAGTCCCAAGGACAGCTCAGCTGACCTCGACAAACCTCAGAAAGGCTCGGGAACTGAGTATTTCCATGTCTTTCCAAATCTTTCTGAGGAGTCCAATTGGCGCCGTTCAGTTCAGCTCTGGCGCCCCCCCCCACCTCAGGTCAAACGCGGTATTGCACACCGCTTTGGCCTGAATCCTGCTCGTATTGTGAAGCCGCGTACACACGGCAGAGAACCTCGACGGGCAGAACACATCGTTCCGCCCGTCGAGGTTCTCTGCCGGCCGTCGAAATCGGCGACCCGCCTGTTGGGAATGGCAACCAGCCATTCATCCAGGCGGGCCGTCGAGCAAAAAGAGAGCGTGCTCTCTTTTCGCTCGACGGGATTCCCGACGGGCGGGGCGAGCCAAAAGCGTACACACGGCCGAGGTCCTCGCTGGAATGCAGCTTCCAGCGAGGTTCTCGCTGGTTTCCAGCGAGAACCTCGGTCGTGTGTACGCCGCTTCAGACAACACTCGCAAAGCGAGTTAGGATTTTTTTTAAATACAGCGCTCGTATTGCAAAACGCTCGTTAACCACGTTACTCGCAATCCGAGGTTCCACTGTACTTTTAATTAACCACCTGGGCAGTGCCATCTTAAGAGCATTATAGGCCCCCGGGCAATACAGTGCACTGGGGCCCTGTCTACACAACCACGCACAAGAATTTACTGCCAAAAATCATGAAATTTACTGGCAGAACCACAATTTTTTATTGGCACTGCAAAAAAGTACCTAAAATTACAGTTTTACAAATTTCTTCATTGGCATGAAGCATAGGTTACTGTAACCCAGCCTGATCAGAGTTTCCTCTTGCATCAGAGTCTGCAGGATTCCCCCTTACAGTGAAAGGGAACTCTTATGTAAAGGGGAACACTGCAGATCATGATGTAAGGGGGAACTCTGATGTGGAGGGGGGCTCTGGTGACCAGAGACCACCTTATATCAGAATCCACTGCTTTCTCTTTACATCAGAGTCCCCACCTACATCACGGTCCTCAGACTGAGTTCCCCCTAGCACTGTAAGGGGGAATCCTGCAGACTCTGATGTAAAGGGGAACCACCTTCCGTAGAGTAAATACACTAAGGTAAGGGGGGGCACCAATATTTTTGTATTCACTCGCCCCTTTCTTTAGCAACCACCCGCCTTTAGACTGGCCTGGTGGTGCTATCACTGCCCCCCTCTCAGGTGCACCATGCAAGGCTCAGTCAGATGGCTCCAGCTTGGCTGCTCTGGTTTTATCCTATAGTCTCTTCATGTCTGACTTCTCCTGTGACCCCCATCCCAGCGGCGCTCCCAACTCCTCTCCAGACTCTTCCTCAGGCGGCGTACACACGACCGAGGTTCTCGCTAGAAACCAGCGAAAACCTCGCTGGGAGCTGCATTCCAGCGAGAACCTCGGCCGTGTGTACGCTCCTGTCTCGCCCCGCACGTCGGGAATCCCGTCGAGCGAATAGAGAGCAGGCTCTCTATTTGTTAGACGGCCCACCTGGATGAATGGCCGGTTGCCATTCCCGACGGGCGGGTCGCCGATTTCGACGGCCGGCCGAGAGCCTCGATGGGCGGAACGATGTGTTCCGCCCGTCGAGGTTCTCGTACGTGTGTACGCCGCCTCAGAGACTGTAGACACAATACAGTTCTACAGTTCTGACCCGCCGTTCTCCACCATTTTCTACTGGGGTCGCTGGGCAGCCGATGGGGGCCCCCCAGGCAAGTGGGGCCCCCGGGCAACTTCCCAGTGTGCCCAATGGAAAAGACAGCCCTGCACCTGGAGCCCGCAGCATTGTAATATGCCCATTCTTCCACTTTCAGCACTTTCCACTTTACTGTCTACCCAATGTGACATTACACTAAAAAAATAAATAAATAATAATACTTCAGTCGAAATGTAGCCTGATCTATAACATAAATTGAGCGCCAACCACCAACCCGGAAGAGCGTGCTCCAGCCATCAACACGAAGGGCGCGCATCGATTCCGAACTCAGACATATCAAGCATATAATTACTTTGAAGTTCTGATACCGGAGCTGGAGAGCGCTGGCATGGGTCACTTAGTATACACTGCTAACACAACCGCGAAGGTGGAAGACTAAAGCCTTTTTTCTATGCATCAGGAGCCGAGCTCGCGGCAGAACAATGAGAGAAGTGCCCTGCACTCCAACCCTCTCTCAAATGGATAATTCTGGTGATGCTGCAGTGACAGCAATGCTTTAGATTTTGATTTATGTTCCTCTAAAGCTAAAATCAAAGATTCCATCTAGTGCTATTTTATGGCAGCTGGAATGATGAATGGCGAAGCCTTTCAGCCAAACGAAGCTTCTGTGTCTTTGCCCCGGATTTTAATTGCTAAAGTAGCCAGTCGTTTGCTGAGAATCCAAGTGGTAAGCACACTTTAGACGCGGCGGAGATGGTCGTTTTCAAATCCCGAGATTGAAATAGCGTCTTCCTACTTGTTGTCTTTAATCATTCATGTTGGAGATGGGAAGCGCTCAGGAGAGAGTGAGGAGAGCTCCACGCCGCCCCCCCCCCCCCTACCTTGTATATTAAATGGAAAATGTTAAGAGCTCGTTAAATATGCGCAAGTCCATGTTTGGAAATTGGTAATTATAACACAATGTAACCTCCATTGATTATTCCAACATATTAGCGTTTCCCAGAAGCCTCTCTGCCTTGCCTTGGTCAAGGAAGCCTTGTGCTGCCTCAGACGGTAATTACGTGAAAATAAATGATAACCGAAATGGTGTCGATTTTTTTGAACGGGATACAATACCGCATTTCATTTACAATTATCCACCCGATGGGTCAGGTTATTCCCTCTGTACGGGTAAATATGTAAGATGTATCATTTATTAATAGAAAACTCAAGGTCTTAGTAATCACACATTCACATTATGCATTGCACCATCCAGGACTTTTTTTCTTGGAGAATAGGTGCAGGAACTCCCCCATTCTGAGTCATCGCTTTTCTTCACCCCTACCCACCTCCGAGCACAGTACCTTGGTTCCGCCCCCTACCCACCCCTGAGCACAGTCCCTTGGTTCTACCCCCTACCCACCTCCAAGCACAATCCCTTGGTTCCACCCCGTACCCACCTCCGAGCACAATCCCTTGGTTCCACCCCCTACCCACCTCCGAGCACAGTCCCTTGGTTCTGCCCCCTACCCACCTCCAAGCACAGTCCCTTGGTTCCACCCCCTACCCACCTCCGAGCGCCGTCCCTTGGTTCCACCCCCTACCCACCTCCAAGCACAGTCCCTTGGTTCCACTCCCTACCCACCTCCGAGCACAATCCCTTGGTTCCACCCCCTACCCACCTCCGAGCACAGTCCCTTGGTTCTGCCCCCTACCCACCTCCGAGCACAGTCCCTTGGTTCCACCCCCTACCCACCTCCAAACACAGTACCTTGGTTCCACCCCCTTCCCCCACCTCTGAGCACAGTCCCTTGATTTCACCCCCTACCCACCTCCGAGCACAGTCCCTTGGTTCCACCCCCTACCCACCTCCGAGCATAGTCCCTTGGTTCCACCCTCTACCCACCTCCGAGCACAGTCCCTTGGTTCCACCCTCTACCCACCTCCGAGCACAGTCCCTTGGTTCCACCTCCTACCAACCTCTGAGCACAGTTCCTTGGTTCCACCCCCTACCCACCTCCGAGCACTGTCCCTTGGTTCCACTGCCTACCCACCTCTGAGCAACGTCCCTTGGTTCCACCCCCTACCCACCTCTGAGCACAGTCCCTTGATTTCACCCCCTACCCACCTCCGAGCACAGTCCCTTGGTTCCACCCCCTACCCACCTCCGAGCATAGTCCCTTGGTTCCACCCTCTACCCACCTCCGAGCACAGTCCCTTGGTTCCACCTCCTACCAACCTCTGAGCACAGTTCCTTGGTTCCACCCCCTACCCACCTCCGAGCACTGTCCCTTGGTTCCACTGCCTACCCACCTCTGAGCAACGTCCCTTGGTTCCACCCCCTACCCACCTCTGAGCACAGTCCCTTGGTTCCACCCCTTACCCACCTCCGAGCACAGTCCCTTGGTTCTGCCCCCTACCCACCCCCGAGCACAGTCCTTTGGTTCCACCCCCTACCCACCTCCGAGCACAGTCCCTTGGTTCCACCCCCTACCCACCTCCGAGCACCGTCCCTTGGTTCCACCCCCTACCGACCTCCGAGCACTGTCCCTTGGTTCCACCCCCTACCCACCTCCCAGTATCACCTCTTTTGGAAAATACAAAGGCAAATATAAACTTGTGTTACTACATAATGTATGGAATTTGTTAATGATAACAGGAAAATCAGCCAGCAGCAATAGATCCCCCGAGAACAATAGACCTCCTGTTTTGCAGCACATTTTTTTGGTGCTGAAAATGCCCCCTCGGCTTATAACCCAGTCACCTTTTTCCGCCTGATCTCCCAGATTTTGGGGACCCGGTACTGGGCGGCCGTAGGTCCCCTGCACATATAGCTCCACTCTTCCTCTACAAGTGTGCAAAGTTTGTTGTCTGGGGGACCTACGGCCGGGAAGCACCGATTTTTCAAATTTGGGCACCCCTTTCCATAGACTCCCATGATAAACGGTAAATTCTCCAATAAATTTGGGGACCCGGTATCGGCCGGCCGTAGGTCCCCTAAACCCATGCAGCCCCACTCTTCCTCTACAAGTGGGGAAACCCCTTCTATATGCTCCCATGTTAAACCTAAGTCTAGTCATGGACACACTGAGGCATGGGCACAGTGAGGCATGAACACAGTGAGGCACAGTGAGGCATGGGCACAGTGAGGCATGGGCACAGTGAGGCATGAACACAGTGAGGCACAGTGAGGCATGGGCACAGTGAGGCATGAGCACAGTGAGGTATGGGCACAGTGAGGCATGGGCACAGTGAGGCATGGGCACAGTGAGGTATGGGCACAGTGAGGCATGGGCACAGTGAGGCATGGGCACAGTGAGGCATGGACACAGTGGGGAATGGGCCCAGTGAGAAATGGACACAGTGAGGCAAAGTGAGGCACAGTGAGGCATGCAGATGGACCCCCTAGGCTTATACTCGAGTCAATACGTTTCCCCTGTTTTTTTGTGGTAAAATTAGGTGCCTCTGCTTATATTTGGGTCGGCTTATACTCAAGTATATATGGTAGAAATTTTGTAGGTAATTCTTATGATGCCAGATTTCCAAAAAGTAGAGCTCCGAGAAGAAGTAAACTTTTACCTATCAGGGTACCCTTAGGGCCTCATAACGTCTACCACTCTCCAGTGTAACCACTTCACCACCCTGCCGCCCAGTGCACAGCAATGAAGCATCGAAGAGTGAAAAATACAAACCACAAGAAAAAAAAACAACAACCTTTGGACAGTAATTTATAACTCTGACACAAGAAAGAAGTTTCTATAAATGAGGTGTTCAGATAACCCAAGAAGTCATTTATCCTAATGATTAATATAAATGGTATTCATAATAATAAATATGGAGGCTTAGCCTTCCCCGGCATTGTTGGAGCTCCTCGGCATGCAAGATTCGGGATCGCGCCGAGTTGTCCCCCTCCCCCGTCCTCGGTAGGACATTTTTCACCTGTTCAGGTGCTCCCAAATTTCTCCTACCATAGCCCAGGGGAAGAGCAATATCATAATCTGGAAGTGGGAAGGGTTCGAGCCGCGGTGTTAAACAAATGAAGCTGTCAGAGACGGAAGAAAAGCTCCGGTGAAGAATTTGCCGGGGCTGAGAAGCGGCCGTTTAGCAGGGCTGAGGTTATTCTAGATGCGTCATCTCCAGGCCCGAGGTCACCATTAGGCACTGATGGCCAGAGCCCAAGGCAGAGAAAGGGCAACAAATGTACAGCGCCTTGAAAAATTATTCATAGCCATTACATTTTTTCCACATTTTGTCAGGTTACAACCAAAAACGTAATCGTATTTTATTGGGATTTTATGTGATGGACCAACACAAAGTGGCACATAATTGTGAAGCCTGTGAAATATGAATGTCTCTACCAGCTTTGCACATCTAGAGAGGGACATTTATGCCCATTCTTCTTTGGAAAATATCTCTGTCTCTGTCATATTGGATGGAGATCGTCTGTGATCAGCAATTTTCAAGTCTTGCCACAGATTCTCAATGGGATTTAGGTCTGGACTGTGACTGGGCCATTCTAACACATGAATATGCTTTGCTCATTGTCCTGCTGGAAGGTGAACGTCCGCCCCAGTCTCAAGTCTTTTGCAGACTCTAATGCCTCTTATACACGGTCGGACCAAGACAAGAAAAGTCCGATGTGAGCTTTTGGTCGTAAATTCCGACCGTGTGTATGCTTCATTGGACTTTTCCTGTCGGAATTTCCGCAA